>PVLD010000029.1:0-507196 GCA_004027595.1 Dinomys branickii | reverse complement strand
GGGAAGGGAAGGGAAGGGAAGGGAAGGGGGAGATGGATGAAAGGAGAGGAAAGAAAGAGAGAGATGGGGAGACTATGTTTCTGGGAATAGAACAAATGTTTGAATGGTACTAAAGGCACCGTGTGCCTCCAGTTAAACATTATAAGTCACTAAAGCAATTGATAGAAGCAAAACTGCAAGTAAGAGCAGAATTGGGGGAAGGGTAAGTGACCCTCCTGAGATACACAAGTTAAATATTTTTAGAGCAATGAAATTAGATTGATTGAAGCAAAAGTGTCATAAACTCTTCTGTATTTACCTCCTTATATTTTATGCCCTACATCCTGGAACTTATTAATATTTCTTATGAGTCCATACTTATGAATTCATAACTGTTTGCACTCTCAAAGGCATTCCATTTCTCTATATTTTATGCCTGGCTTTGCTAAATCAATTAAGTTCAATTGAATTTAGCTAAATAAGTCACAAAACTAAACCCAGAAGACCACATTAACAAAGACATACTGCTGCATTCACTCCCCATGAATATTTAGTAGCATCTATATTTCCTCAATCTGAAAGCCTGTCTGATTTATTATTTGAGTCTGTATATAGAATAAAATAGATTAGCATTAAAACAATAGCCACCATTATCTGAAGAATAGAAAATGTAGTAAGCTGAAAATAGTGGTATTCATGAAAGCCATCCTAGCTTTTGCAAAATAAAATATAATCAGGAGTACTAGGGGGGTGTGAAAAGTCCTTCCTCCCCGACCCTCTACCTTGTTTGTATTTCTGTAGAGTTTATTTTGCACTTAGAAAATGAACCGAGCCATGTGACTTGTTTTTGTAAACCAATGAACAGAGCGTTGATAAAGTACACCATTGTGATGAGGAACCTCTGTCTTTTGAACAATATCACTGTGGCACTGGGGGATATTTTAGTGCTTCTTTTGCTTCTGAAATACTAAGTTTCCCAGAAGAACTGGCCAATAAACCGGGTAAAACAGGGAAGGTCAAAGCAGAAAAATCTAATAGGACCTCAAGAGAAGTGTGGTGCAAATGGTGGTTATTACCATTTATGCCTAGACCATGAGGTTGCTGAATGTTTGTACATTCTATCACATTCAGTGTTACATCTTGATGTTTCTTCTCTTTCAGACTAATGGTATATCATTTGTTACCTCATATAATATTTTAAAAGTCATACATGTAAAATGGTTTTGGTATTCATTCAGAGTTATTGACAGTTAAAAATGTTAAGTAATAAATCCTGGATGGTGCAGGGACTTGTTACAGACTTAGAATTTATATTTATATTTTCCATTGACATCATGAACTTTTCTATAAATTTGATTTGCATGGATTAATTTAATCACTTTCTCTAAGTAGGTATTTTACTTTTTCTACCAAAAAAAATCATGAAAGTTCACTATTACCAGGAATGGTGGTGCAGTCCTGTAATCCCAGCACTTAGGAGGCTGAGGCAGGAGGACTGTTGTGAGTTCGAGACCAGACTAGGCTACAAAGTGAGCTCAAGGGCAGCCTGAACTACATGGTGAGATCTTGCTCAAAAAGACCAAAAAAAAAAAAAAAAAACAGCACTAAGAAAGAAAAAAGTCTTCAATTATACACAAGTAATGCTTTCTTATCATTCAGAAGTTTAAAAAGAGTAAAAGTTTTGTTGATAAAGATCAAAATCATACATATATAAACTTGAAATACAATTACAATTATTTTCACATATCCTTCAAATATACTAACAGCCATAATTCACTTCTGAGTCACTTTTCTGATCATACTGATCACAAGGATTGACAATATTGACTGCTGGTAATAGTGAGAGTTTGGGATGTGACATTTGTTTTAAAATTTACAAATCAGACAAAAGCTGGTAGTAGTGTGTTCTTGATACCACTTCACTTACACCATTCTCTGAGAGTCTTGCTCACTATGCCTAATGCACAGACTCACCAGTGCCAGCCCATGTAAATCTTTAAATCAAACTCATTGCAGTTCGCTGACTTGAAGGGAAGGTTTGTGCCCGTGCTGTTCAGTTTTTCATACCTGTACCTTTTAATCTGAGCACTTACTTTGAAAATAACAACATGCAATGTACTAACCATTGTTACCTTCCTTTCAATCCTGTTTGAAATTTTATAGCATTGTTTTTAGTGTTTATTTCTTCTTTAAAATAAAAAAGAATTTAACTACCATGTTGTTACTTAAATTACCTTCCATACTTTTACTGCTAATTCCTCACATTTTGAAGCTTAATATTTATTTTTCCAAAAGACATAGGTGACAACTAACAATGCCATTATTATCTTCCAAATGATGTTAATCTTAAGATAACACCAAGTATGATACCCTTGCTGATATGATTTTTTAAGCTGGAAATAAACATAGATCATACTCACGGATGCACAATATAATCCAGGAGGCACCTAATAAAAGGCTGTGAGACAGTAGCCATCCTGCAAATAATTTTTAATTAGACCTATTTATTATTTTCACCTGAATATTCAATATCCTGAAGGGGAAAAAATAGAAATTTCAGAGAGACTTTGTCTCAATCTACTTTATTGGTCTTGTTTCTGTTACACTTCTCTAACCTGATGATACTATCATCAGGTCTGAGGCATTAGGTTACTCCAGCCCTGTGAAATTACCTGTCTTCATAGAAGACACTCTTCCATGACTTATTCAGAAATGTTCTAGTCTAGGTATCACTTGCTCCTTTAAGAATTAGGAAAATGAAAGGAAAAACCTTGTTTTTATTGGATGTATGTGGGTTTGAAGGTCTTACAAAACATAAAAGTACTCTCTAATAATAAGTTAATAAGTTAAACTTGGTCAGAATGAAGCCGTTATTATGATTCATTTTTTAGCAGGATTTTACTATAGTTCTCTCACAGTGTTCCACATTTAGGTCAGTTTGATTTTATGCTGACATGGAATAGTCTCCATAATGCCTCAATTTATTTAGTAGAGACTTATCACTTACATGGTTTCACGGCATAAAAACGGAACAAAAGCTTAAACCTTATCTTAACCCATGCTTCCTTAGGAAAATATTTTGTCTTTAAAGGACTACTTTAATTGTTCTTAGTAGAATTCAAAAGAGACTTGTCTATCATGAAATACTCTTATAAAATTTTACTTGGTTTGAAATAAATGTCCTCTTTCAGTCATTTTTTTTTTTTTTTGGTGAAATACACTGAAATATCTAAAATTTGCACTTTGTATTTCTGGGTCAGCAAGCCAGTTGAGATAATTGGGAGGAACCACCATCTCCACCCTATTACCTCCGCAGAAGAGGCTGTGATCAGTGTCAACTTCCCATGGGACAGGGCCACGAACCATCTAAGGGGACCCAAGTTGTCCACGGACTGTGCTGCTGGTATTCCCAAATAGCTCCTTTCCATAGCGAGCATCAAAATTCTGAAGAGTTTTGAGTCTAAGGTCCTTAGATTAAAATTCTTGAGACTAAAGTCCTTTTGTTTCCTTCATTCACAAGACTACTTTCTCACCCTTGCAACATAAAATGAATAAAGGGGAGGCAATGTCCTCCCACTAGAGAATGAGCTGCCCTGTTATCCTATGTGCACTCCAGTTCTCACAAGTCTACGGTGCCCAAGTAAGTCAGGACGTTCTGTCACTGTGCTGACCTAGTCTTGTCGTATTCACCCAAATCTGTGTCTGTGAAAGTTTATTAACTCAAGAGGAGCCTGTTCTGTCATCAAAATTCTTTGGGAACTCTATATTCTGAGCTGTATGTAAGAAATGATACTATATATCCAGAAGCAGGGAGTGATGTAGAAGCAGTTTGCATTAAATAATGGATTTCATTGTATAATTAGTACACTCACTAGTATAAGTACTAAAATAGCAAAACTCATTCCAAACTGCAAATTATTTTCCTAGCTTCTCTGCAATAGTGGTTTAATTAGTTGAAAATAATTACTTTTATTTGAGCAGACCTCACAGTTTCTTTTTTTGAAAAATTTCTTCTTTAAATTGTAGAGTAGGATATTACTTTTCTTTGGGACACTTAAATTACCAATGAGGAACATTTAAAATAAATGTTATTTATAAAATATTTATGCCATTATTTCCACCTGAAGAAGATGCTTCCTATAACTTGAAAAAGACACATTTCATTTTTTCTCATTATTACTCTAAAAATTTGATTGCATAAATATATTCGTTTTACTGACTGGCTGTTTTCTATGATAAATACCAAAAGCTATAATTGAATGTGCAGGTTTATAAAACATTAATAATGCTGTATTTTTGTACTCTCGAATTCACCATAAAAGTTTCATGATTAGTTCGTGTTTACTATGTAATTAATCTTCATATGCATTTAAAATCACTTAATTACAAAAATGTAAAATACATTAAAATATAACAGTGGTCACATCTGAGTTGTGGAATAAATTGTTTTTCTTTTTTTTTATTGGTCTACAGTTTTTAATTAAGTATTTCTTTTCCAAGAACAAAAACAAATGATCCTTGTATCCAAATGAAGGATCTGGAAAATTTTCAATAAGATAAAGTTTTCTTTTGCTAGCCATTATTAACCAGTTGATAGAAAGAATATTGTTCAATTCAGGGATTTTAGGGGGAGAGCTTTTTAGCATCTTTGTCTTTACTGCTTTTACCTAGTGAAACTAGCCTTTTGATACTCACTATGACATCTTGGACTTTGAAAACAGCACCTGTATAATGCTTGTCCGTTGTTTTCTATGTGCCATGAATAGTACATATTTCTGTCAAAAGTACCAACAAATTTAGGTTTAATTAACCCAGATGTAAAGTGAAGAAAGTCAGGCAGGTAGGTGTCTTTGCAATACTTTACCCAAGGTTCTCTACAAATAAACAACAGAACTTAAATTCAGGTCCATTCTCTCCCCAAGGTTATCACCTCACCCAACTTCAGGGAGGACAATTTACCTGGCAGCCAAAGGGAAAGGTAATCCATTCCAACAAACATCACCCTCCTCAGCTTCTGTGGAACTGGCTGCACATTCCTTCTCAATGTACTCAGTGGCCTACAGCTTAATGTGGCCAGTGACTTGGCCTTCGAGCCTGCTGTTAGTGTGGCTGTGATCACAGACTCACCTACTCCCTCTGTGAACACGGCATTGAACAGACGGCCGCATTCTTGCTGCTAAGGAGAAGGAAGATACAGATTTTAGCTGGCATTGTCAATGTTCTTTTGGACTCATCTCAGAAAACTAACATAAAAATGAGAAAGCTGACCTGTCTATGGATTCATTTTTATACAATTTCACTTTAGAATAGCCACAATCAATGAAAGTTCTGATATTCATATCTCACCAGCCACTGGCAGACATTAAGGTTGCTTCACCTTTGCAGACTGTGTTATGTGAGAGGCTAAATTCCCTAACTTCAGACCCCTGATAATTTAGTATGATGCTGGGGCTGTATGTCTAAACCTCCAGGGAAATTTGCTTTTACTTCAATAAGCTGAGATTTCTTGACATTCCTGTAATAGCTGAGAGACCTCCCTTGCTCTAAGGATAAAGTTTCATTGTTTAATCTCCCAGAGGAGTCTCCTATTGCCTTAAATGAAGGCCACTAGCTCCTCCAGACAGCACCAAGTAATATGATGGTGGGGACTAAGGGAGGAGGAAGAAAACTGAATGGCACCATTGGTTTTAAAGCCTCAAGTAAAAATAGAACTGCTAAGTGCTTGTGTATGTACAGAATCAAACAATTTTTCCAGGAAACTATATGATATAAAAGGAATACATATTCTTAATACTATCTTTACTATTTTATGATCTAATATACTTTAGTGAGAATTTTGTTTCTAAAGTGTATGTTCTAAATATTACTGTATATTCTCTTCTAAGATGTTACGTATACATTTTTGAAATCACAATAAACCAAGCATTAATTAGTCCTAAGGGATTTAATCACTCCTGTTGATTATTTATGATATACTTAATAACAATGTCAGTGAGATGCTTTAAATATTGTGTGAAGGATACAGCTTTTCTCACTGGCTATTTTTGTTGACAAGAATTTACTCATAATTGATGGGGCAATGAATTTGTGTGGAATCCCATATAACATGAACAGACATGTACAAGAAAGGGCCAGGAGAAAGTACTTTCTTCAAGCATTCATCTCAATGTTACGCTCCATGGAAAAGCAAATGGCATTATACTAAATTTTAACTCACCTAGCCCCTCACAAATGTAACTGTACAGGAAAAATCGAGGTGGAGAAAGGATTGGCTGATATAGAATGAGAAAAAGGAGCACCATCCCCCTTTAAAGAAATCGCTACCGTATTAGCTGGTGTTTGTGTTTTTCTGAGTTGGAGAGATGATGCTTCTAATGCGTAATTCACATGCCTGGCCATGCCTGAAAGAATCACTCCAGACTTCAATACAGCATACTCTCCAGATCACCTCTCTGTAACTTGAAAACAAAAGTTACCAAATATGACCATTTTTTTCCTGTGCATTTCTCTTCATTTTGAAAAGTAACCTACATGACAGACTTTCACATCTGTCTGTTCTTCTATTGTGACCATTTAACAATGTGTTCTATATTTTGCCAGATCAAGTTTTAGAATTTGGGGAACAGTTTGCAAACAAATATGGGTTTCATTTCAGGCTAGAGGGGATTTCACTTCATTATAAGTGTATCTGTGGAGCTTATCATTGCTAAACTTCTCTGGGAAAGATGCAGGTACAGATTTTGTGCTCCAATTCTTTAATCGTTCAAATTATCCCAGTATATGTCTCATTCTGCTTGTCTAATTTGCATAGAAATACTGGAATTGCCACTTAAAAAATTCAGTGACAAATAAATCAGGACAAGGCTGATTATTTTAAGACTATCATGACAGAAACCAGATCCACAACAATAGGATTTTGTGGTAGACAGAAAGATTGAGATCAACACCAAATACTAGAGGGCCAAATGAAAATGTATAGCCCAAGAGAAAAATGAGTTTCAGTAGTTGAAAAATTACCATGGTAAGAAATATCAGGAATAAGGAGGAGTCTGTCAAAGTAATACTTTTTCAGAAGATAGGCAGGATGACCCAACATAATGTTGCTGAGGTGGAGGACGAGAAACCCTATTATATATTAAGATACAAATCACAATCTTTCTATGCATGTATATAAAGAAACAAGTCAAATCGTAAAGATGTGTATGGAGAAGCACACAAACACAGGCACAAGCAGAGTAGTTCCCCCGTACCTGCTCATCACAGACAGGATATTCGAGGAGCACGAGAGGGTGCCTAAAGTCACGGGTACTAATAAATCCCATAGAGATTAAACATTCACATCGGAGACAAATGTAATTTATAGTCACAGAAATACCAGTAACAATGAGAAGTAAAACTGAATCATCATAACAATATGCTTGGTTATATAAGTTATGTTATCTCTTTCAACATATCTTACTGTACTGGGCTCACCATTCTTGTGATGATGTCAGGTGACCCAGTGCCTGCAGGATGAGGTGAGGGGAGGGGATGGCACAGGTAGTGCGACATTGTGTCAGGATACTACGACCTCTGAGTGTACATCCAAAGGAGGACCTCGGAGCCATGATAAAGCCCTTTGGCCATGGAAAAGTAAAGCCAGTGTAATTGAAGTTGTGGAAAAAGGGAGAAAGTAATACTTCATTTGGGCCCCATACTATTTCTGAGACCAGAGGTTTGCAGTTTTAGAAGATCTGAAGAGTCATAAGACTCTGAAAAAATTACACAGCTGCTTGGTGGTAGAGAGGGATAGAGAAGGTGTAGGTCAGTTGCAACCTAAATAAAAAAAAAATCATATAAAGGTAGAATATTTTAAAAAGATGAGCATAATAATAAAACTGAGTTTCAAAACAAGTTAGAAGGACTCTTAAAATAGCTGATATTTTTCTCTTTAAAATAAAAAAGAATAAATATAAACTATAACAGCAAAAAGTAGAATTAAAATGTAGAAGAATGCAAGGGAAAAATAAGATATAATAGAAAGTGTTTTACACTGGTGAGACAGTTATCACATCTCAGAGATAATGTGACATAGCTGTTCTTTAGACTTAGAATTTTCACTTTGATAGCATTTAGCACCATTCACCACCTGCCACAGAGAGGAAAACAAGCTGACTATTTCTTCAAGAAGAAAAAATGAAAACTGTCTACTGAAAAAAATGAAAATAATACTAAAATATATATAGTGCAAAGAAGTTAAGAGTATTTTGAAGAAAGTTATTCTGATTTCTAAAATTCACTTTGAAAATTTCAGCATTTATATAAAACAATTTTTCAAACATTAAGATTATTTTCATGTTATATACATTCAAAGTTTAGAAAACTATTCAATTGCCTCCCTCTCTTTGGCACTCTGTTGTTCAGTGTTTGTCTCGGTCTCGGTCTCTCTCTGTGTCTCTGTCTCTCTTTACCTCTCTCTTGCTCGGTCTCTGTATCTATATTTGTTTTATGATTATGTCCACGTTCTTCACTGTATCTGTGTTCTAGGCTGTATGTTAAGGTGATGACATACATAGATAGAAAGGCTCAAAAGAGAAAAACAAATATTTTTGATAACACGATAAGATGGTGATCTACTCATTTACTAATTCATTAAATAGTTATTGAAAGTGAAGATGCACTGGACATGTAGGCATTAGGGATTTGAGAAGTTTTAAAAATGACATGCTAATAGGGAGAAGAGAAAGTCATTTTAGAGCTTAGGTAAATGAAGTCTCAGAAAGCTGGTTGGGTATGTGAAGAACTGAGAACCAGTACAGAATAGGAGGGTATCTGGTTGAGTTTGGATAGATTAATAGATATGTATTTCAGAAGTGCAGTTTGTTTTGTGATGTGTAGAGAATTGATTTCATGAGGCAAGTTTAGAT
Organism: Dinomys branickii; assembly: GCA_004027595.1. Lineage (NCBI taxonomy): Eukaryota > Metazoa > Chordata > Mammalia > Rodentia > Dinomyidae > Dinomys > Dinomys branickii. Next base: position 498,311 of record PVLD010000029.1, on the reverse strand, counting down.
GAAATTACTCAGGGAACACTGCAGTGTTCCTGAAGAGGAAGGTAGTGTTTACTTAGAGCAAAATGAAGGAAGACAACTTCAGATACAATTCTGGGGTAAAATTGACAGGATTAGGTAAAGAATTGTGGACTATTAACAAATGAAGATATCAAGGAATGTTCCAGTTGTTTTAAAAAGTGATGGATGAAAGATTTAACTGCACGTAATCTGAAAGATTTGCCATTTCAATTTGAGAAATATTCAATTTGAGCTACTTCTGTTCAAACAAGAAATATCAAGTCCACACTGCCATGAAGATTATAAAATGACAGTGGTCATTTGCATGGATTTTTAACACATGAATTTCATAGATAAACGTAATTGTCTTACTTTCTCATTGTGGAAACAAAATACCTGGAAACGAGAAGTTAAAGGTTGAAAGATTTGTTTTGACTGACAGTTTGTAGAGATTTCAGTCCATAGTTGGCCGGCTCCAAGGTAGGGCAAAAAGGAAGGGGCAAGGCAGAGGCACTGAAGAGGAGAAATAGCCCGTGGCAAGGCAGAAAAGAAGCAGCAAGCCTCGCCTTTTATCCACCATTCTACAAGACTTTGGGGTGCTACCAACCAAATCTAATGTCCACACCCAGAATTATGCTAAACCAATCAGTGGACAAGTTTAGTTATTACACCTGTCATCCATATTCACACAACCTTAACCCGCATTACACACCCTAGAGAGAGACAGCCGCCTCCGAGAGGCATCACCATGAACAGCTGCGGCTTTGGGGAGATGTCCACATATAGGTCAGAATGGTTACAATTGAACTCTGCACCATATCCTTTATGACTTCATCATGAAAACTATGGAAGGTCTGAATTTTTTTGAAGAACCCAAAAGGATATTCTCTTTTACCCTTTTTGTAATAAAACAAATGTAATAAACCAAAACTCTTCAAACCACACAATTTACACAGCTAACAGATTCAATAGACCCCAGCACAATGACAGAGTTGTATAACCACAACCAAACCTAGTTCTTTTTTGCCATTTCGAATCAAAACACCTTGTAATCATCATTTCTCCGTTCTCCACCAGGCTCGCCCTTCAAATTTAGGTAACTGCTGAGCAACTCAATGTCTTCATAGATTTCTTTATTCTGGAAATTTTTTTCTTTCAAAATAGACCGTGCTCATAATAACAATAAAGACTTTAACATATCCAAAGAAATGCAAATCTTGCAAAGTGAGCGCTCATGCCATATTATACCAGAGACCAACAACAAAAATATACTTACAGTATAATTACTTTTCTTTCCTTGCTCTTTTCTCTCTCCTCTCTTTCCTGTGGTTTCCACACTTTTGTAGTTGATCTAATTAACTTAATATTAATGACTAAGATACATCCACTTTCCTCAAGTTTATCTTTGTTTCTTTATTCCTCTAATAAGAAATATAATCATTTTACAATTTATACTCTGAGTCAGTTCTTTATAATTACACTGTCACTTTTTATTTCCATTAAATCAGATGACTATGGTTGAAAGTACCTTTCAATGGAAAATACCTGAGAAGTCCCTCTTTGTCTCCCAGATCTACTTTCTGCTATGTAAGGACAGAGCAAGATGGTGGCCATCAACTGTGCAGGACGAGTGCCTCCACCAGAACTGCAACATGCTGGTACTTGGACCTTGGACTTTCCACTTTCTGTACTGTGAAGGAGCAGATTTCTCTTCTTTACACCACCACATAGACTAATGGTTTTCCACACAGACTAATACAAGACCATTTCAGAGGAACACTTGTGTACAACTTTCCAGGAATCCTCTCCCAATTCAGTCATATGATATGTGCATAATTTCCTTAGTAATGAGCTGTAAAATCATATACAAACCTTTGTCTACTACAAAACAATCTTGAGAACCTCAGTGCCCAGGGTTTCAATTGGAAGCTGTTTATCCAGTATAATCTAAAATGTCAGACCCTCAGAAGAAAAGTAGTCATTCAGCACAAACTACACTGTCTAAACAAAAAGGCTAAGCGCAAAGAGAAATCTGAGTGAGTTCCAAAAATGCTAGGAACTCTTCTTAAATCCCAGGAGTCAGTCAAAGGTGAGTTTACTAGCAAGCATTTAATCTGGATTCTACCAGGTACAGGGATTTTTAATAACTTTAAAGGGAATAAGTATTGCAAGCAGAAATATTTGTTTTTTTTTCCGGGACCGGGGATCGAACTCAGGGCCCTAGTGCTCAGCGGCAAGCACTTAGCCCACTGAGCTGTACCTCCAGCCCACAAGCAGAAATATTTGAAAGGTAGATGACAACATAAATGTCTGATTATCTGAGAAACACACTTTATTAAAATTCTGGACCCCAGTTATGAGGTGGCACCTGAGGTGAAAGCCAAGATTGCAACATTACCTGTACTTGACTGCTTATTGACTTTAGGTGAAGCATTTGACAGTGTGGAAACTGCCAGAGACATATGCGGAGAGTGAGACCATCTGGTACAGTAATCCAAAAAGAATTTTACTGGTTCAGAGAATGAGGCAATGAGCCGGAGCACATAAGTAGGACTCGCTTTATGTAGAATTAGGTTAGATTTCCCTCAACTCCAGACATTCAAGGAGCCTGAAATCTTCATTTTAAGGTCTTTCTCTTATTGTTACAACTAACTAGGTGGAATAAGAGAGAATCGTGGTTAACAAACACATTACTATCTAGAAATGACATCCTTTTCACTAGTTAGTAGAGACTTAAAAGACAGGATGATGCTATTTTTTTCCCTGAACCAGGGAACCACAGCCACAGGATGCCGTGGTAAAGACGGAATGAAGAGTCAGGATGCATCTGAACCACTTTATATTAACAAAGTGAAATCAAAGAAGGCAAATGCAACCAGTCATAGCTGCTGTTTCCTAATGCTTATTCAACTAAATAATGTCAGTCAGGCAAGGAACTGTCTGAACCTGCAAGTAACAGCACCTGTCAGGCTCTTATTGATGGTATAATGACCAATGGCAGGTATAATGACATTACAAGGTATACAATGCAATAGCACCATCAGGAGGGGATAATGATGGGTAATGTGCACCTAAATTACACAAAAGAGAGTTTGAGTATTTAAATGGAAGAGTCTGAATTTCCAAGAAGCAGAGGAATAATTCTTCCAATGTTCAGACATATATAAGTAAAGCATTTCCCAAAGCTTCCTCAGTAACTAAAACTGCACATGTAACTGCACTATTAGCTAAACTTTAGCTCAAATAGATCCACAACATAGATGTAAGCAGATGAATTTATACTTTCAGACAAAAATTAAGAAATATTTGCAGTTTATATTTATTCTTTTTTGCATTTTACATGCAATATTTGAATGAGTAATTTTTCTCTGGGAAAATACCTCATATACTCTTATCTGTTTATATACCATTATATATAAAAGAGATAAAAATGAAAAAGCTTGTTTTCCAAAAGCACATTCCTACAAACCCTACTTTTCTTCCTCAATATTATGCTAATACACATTACACAAAACTATGTGTTGTTGAAATATGTGGGAAACACGAGGTCAACAAAAAGCACACAAGTTGCATTGACATAGATCTGAAGAATTGTAATATATTATTTTCAGCAGATCAGCAGAGAATACATGAAGTTTCAGTTTCCTAACTGAAATCTAATTTGGGGGACACTAGAAAGCATGCGGTAAAATAATTTCTAGGACTCCAGTCATATAATGGAGCACATGTATTTGGTGTTTATCATCAGTTCCCGGACACAGAACTCCACACTCTCAGAACTTCCCCAAGGATGAGTATGTCTTACCATCATAATCAGCCCATTAGGCCATAGCTGAGTTTACGCAGAAGTAGTTGATTCACCCTAGACAGATTCGGGATACAATCTTCTCTCCAGAAATGCCAAACACGTGATTTACCAATTAAAATTTTACCCCATCCTCTGTCCTCTGGAGAAAAGGAGAAGGAATGGAGATGGGGTTTAAAAATGCCTGAAAAGATCGGAAGGACATCCAGGCAAGGTAACATATGGATGTCTGGGAAGGCAGCGCACTTCCAGACAGCGTGGAATCTCTGCTACTGCCTATTCCCTGTAATTCATACTATGACCATCTTCCATTTGGTCTTTCACAAGTTACTCTTTATAAAAACCTGACGCATAGAAAGAGAACACCTCTCTCAGTTGTGTAATTGAAGCCTGAGAAGCGGGGCTAGGAGAGGCCCCAAATGTGCACTGTGTGTAACCGAAACATGGCTTATTTGGGAAGCCCCATGGTGGGCAAAACTCCTCGCAGTGGAAGTGAATTTGCAGAGCAGATTTTCTAACCTGTGTCATCTCCACTTACTTGGGAGCGAAGCTAGAATTAGAGTGAGTTGTTAGACACCCAGCTGATGCTGGAGAACTGATGGTTGTGATGAAAAAATGATACATATTTCGTGTGAGAAAACACCACAGGTGTTCAAGGTATCTAGAAAAAAAGGTAAAACTACCACAGTTGCTCAGCTGTATCCCTGGCCCTTAAACCATTCTCATCGCCCTGAGGAATAAGAATAGCAGATCTCAAATATGTTGGTACAAGAAACAGCTTCACCAGACTCGCGCCAGAAAATTTCCCTTTTAATTTTAAAAGTCGTTACCCTATACTATATGCAAAGAGAAGTGTACATTTCATAATGTTCAAATGGATAATTATCACAAACTGAAACGTGCACTCTAGTAACTTGCTTTTCTTTGATTTCTCATTCGTCTTTATTTGTTCTGCCTATGAGGTATTTAATGGAAATATGATTATGAAGATTGTTTCCCATTTTGTAGTTTAGTTTCTTCTTTTTTATTTTAAAAGTAAAAGAACAAAAACACTAACAAATACACACACAGTAGCACAAGAATAGCACAAAAACCAAACTACAGATAAGGTGGCAAGGGATCAACAGTGGTTGTGTATTACACATTGGTAGTTTCAAAGTGTATACTCAGGACAATACAAATAGACATACAAGATTGATCAAACAACTAATCATCGATTGTTTCCCACATCAAAATGACATGAGACAATAGTGCAGCCATGTCAGGCATCTCACACATGCATACATAACTACACAGCTCTCCCCCTCTTCCTCCTCTCCTTCTCTTCATCCCGATTGCTCTCTACCCTTGAGCAGTCTCCCTTCATACCTCCCAGTCTACATTCTCACCTCCAGGTTCCTACACTAATGACACTATACGCTGTTTGCACATGCACATCTGGTTTACCTCACTTATGAGTATGGTCTCTAATTGTGACAATTTGCCTATAAAAGCCCCTAGATTGTCTTTCTTTACAGCGGAATAATATTCCATTGTGTAAAAATGCCACAGGTTTTTAATCCAGTCCTCTGTGGATGGACATTTGCGTTGTTTCCACGATTTAGCTATTACAAATTGTGCTGCTATAAACATGGGTGCACATATATCACAGTGATATGCTGTTTTCTGATCTTCTGGGGAAAATCCAGAAGGGGGATAGCTGGGATGAGTGGGACCTCTAGACCTAGTTTGCTGAGAAATCTCCAAACCGCTCTCCACAGTGGTTTCACCAATCTGCATTCCTACCAGCAGTGCAGCAGAGTTCCTATTTCTCCACAGCCTCGCCAGCATTTGTTATTGGACAATTTCTTGACGCTGGCCAATCTTTCTGGGGTGAGATGAAATCTCAGTGTTGTTTTTATTTGCATTTCTCGAATGAATAAAGATGTAGAACATTTTCTGATATATTTATTTGCCATTTGTATTTCTTTATCTGAGAAGTGTGTATTCATCTCAGATGCCCATTTCTGGATTGGGTCATTGAATTTGGATGGGTTCATGCTTTTTAATTTTTTGTATGTTCTAGATAGAAGGCCCTTGTCTGAGGGACAGCCAGTTAGGATTTTTTCCCAATCTGTGGGTTTTCTTTGTACTCTGCTGGTTATTTCTCCAGATGTGCAAAAATTTTTCGGTAAGATGAGGTCCCAGTTATTGATTCTTTGAAGTGTTTCCCTTGCAGTTTGATTTTTGTTCATCAACTCTCTTCCTACTCCTATGTCTTCAAGATTTTTATCTACTCTCTCTTCCAATAAGTTTAGTGTTTCTGTTTTAATATTGAGATCTGTGATCCATTTTGACTTGAGTTTGGTGCATGGTGATAGACTTGGATCTATTTTCAGTCTATGGCAAGTGTCAAGCCAGTTTTTCCAGCACCATTTATTAAAGAGGCTATCTTTCTTCCAGCGAGTTTGTTTGGCCCCTTTGTCAAATAGTAGGTGGCTGAGTGTATTAGTGGTTGTGGCTGTATCTTCCATTCTGTTCCATTGATCCTCAGGTCTGTATTTTAGGCAGTACCAGATTGATTTTATTACAGTAGCTTTGTAGTATAATTTCAGGTCAGGGATTGTGATTCCACCTGACTTGACCTTGTAGCCCAGAATTGCTTTTGCTATTCTGGGTCTCTTTTGGTTCCAGATGAACTTAAGGCATGTTTTCTCTAAATCTGTGAGGTACGTTGATGGTAGTTTAATGGGAATTGCATTGAATCTGTACAACAGTTTTGGTAATATTGTCATTTTCACAATGTTGGTTCTTCCTAACCATGAGCAGGGAATGTTTTTTCCATTTATTGAAATCCTCTTCAATCTCTTTTTTTCTGAGTACTGTAGTTTTCATTAAATAGATCTTTTACCTCTTTTGTTAGATTGACTCCTAAATATTTCATTTTGTTGGATGCTATTGTAAAAGGTATGGTTTCCTTAATTTCTCTCTCAGTCTGTTTGTTATTTGTGTATAGGAATGCTATTGATTTTTGGGTGTTGACTTTGTATCCAGTTACTCTGCTGAATTTGTCAATTAATTGAAGGAGTCCTCTTGTGGAGTTTTTGGGGTCTTCCATGTAAAGTATCATGTCATCTGCAAATAGCAATAGTTTTACTTCTTTCTTTCCTATCTGTATTCCTTTTATTTCTCTTTCTTGTCCAATGCTCTGGCTAATGCTTCTAGAACTCTGTTGAATAGTGGTGGTGACAGTGGACATCCTTGTCTTGTTCCTGTCTTTAAAGTGAAAGCTTTCAGTTTTTGTCCATTTACTATGATGTTGGCTGTTGGTTTATCATAGATGGCTTTGATTAAATTGAGGTAGAGGCCATCTATTCCTATTTTTTCTAGGGTTTTTAACATGAATACATGTTGGACTTTATCGAAAGCTTTTTCTTCAGCTATTGAGATGATCACATGTTTTTTGTCTTCAGCTCTATTGATACGGTATATTACATTAATTGATTGGCGAATATTGAACCATCCCTGCATTCCTGGAATAAATCCAACCTGGACATGGTGTATAATTTTCCTTATGATTCACTGCATTCTATTTGCTAGTATTTTACTGAGTATCTTTGCATCTATGTTCATTAGGGAGACTGGCCTATAGTTCTCTTTCTTGGTTGGGTCCTTCTCTGCTTTTGGTATTAGAATGATACTTGCCTCCAGAAATTAATTAGGGAGAATTACTTCATTTTCAATTTCATTGAAGAGTTTGAGGAGTGTTGGCATTAAATCTTCTCTGAATGTTTTATAAAATTCTGCTGTGAATCCATCAGGGCCTGGGCCTTTGTTTGTCGATAAGTTTTTAATGACATTTTTAATCTCATTAATTGATATTGGGTTGCTCGGGGTTTTTATATCTTCCTGGTTCAAATTTGGTAATTCGTACATTTCTAGGAATCTGTCGATTGCTTCTGGGTTTTCTATCCTATTGGAGTAAAGATTCTCAAAGTAGGTATTAATGATCTTTTGAATTTCTGTAGGATCTGTAGTGATTTCATTCTTTTCATTCCTTGTTGCATGAATTTCTTTCCTTTCTTTTTTTTTTGATGAGATTGGCTAGAGGTTTATCAATTTTATTTATTCTTTCAAAGAACCAACTCTTTGATTCACTTATTTTTTTGTAGAGTTTTCTTCATCTCAATTGCATTAGTTTCTGCCCTAAGCTTTATAATCTCCCTTCTTTGGGCTTTGGGCTTGACTTGTTCTTCTTTTTCTAAAAGTTTGAGGTGTGACATTAGGCTATTTATTTGTTCTCTTTCTGTTTTCTTTATGTGTGAGTTCATCTCTGTAAATTTCCTTCTGAGGACTGCTTTCATTGCATCCCACAGATTCCTATAAGTTGTATTTGTAGTTTCATTTGTTTGTAGGTATTTTCCAATCTCTTCTCTAATTTCCTCTGTGACCCATTGGTTATTCAGGAGGTTGCTGTCTAATTTCCAAGTGTTTATAAAGTTTTTGGAATTCCCTTTGTCATTAATTTCCAATTTCATTGCACTGTGGTTAGATAACATGCATGGCACAATTTCAATCCCTTTTCATTTAAATAGGTATGCTCTATGGGCTAGAATGTGGTCTATTTTAGAGAAAGTCCCATGTGCAGCTGAGAAAAATGTGTATTCCGGTGTTGTGGGGTGGAACACTCTGTAAACATCTATTAAGTCCATTTGTTCACACATTTGGTTCAGGTCTGTTACGTCTTTCCTGAGTTTTAGTCCAGTTGACCTGTCTCTTTGTGTCAAAGGGGCATTTAGGTCCCCTATTACAATAATGTTATTTTTCATTACGTTTTTCATGTCCATTAAGATTTGCCTTACATAGTTTGGTGCTCCAGTATTTGGTGCATAAATGTTTAGGATTGTTACCTCTTCCTCTTGTAGTTTTCCCCTAACTAGTATATGGTGGTCTTCTTTGTCTCTTTTGATTATCAGTTTGAAGTTTGCATTGTCTGCAAACATAACAGCTACCCCTGCTTTTCTCTGGGAACCTGTTGCATGGAGGATTGTTTTCCAACTTTTGACTTTCAGTCTATGGATTTCCTTTTGAGTAAAGTGTGTTTCCTGTACACAGCCAATTGTGGGATTCTGTCTCTTAATCCACTCTGCCACTCTGTTTCTTTTGACTGGTGAATTGAGTCCATTTACATTGATGGTTTTAACTGTTATACGTTGGCTTATTCTTGTCATGCTGTTTACTTGATATTGCTTTCCTACTTTTGCTGTTTAATTTCTTGTTCTGCTTAAGGGTTCTTTTCTATTGTTGTTCTTGGGATTGTGGTCACTTTTTCCCCTGTCTAGAATACTTTTAATACTTTTTGTAATGTTGGTTTGGCACTCATGAAATTCTTCAGTTGGTCTTTCTCATGGAAATATTTTATTTCTCCATTGAATTTGAAGGATAGTTTTGCAGGATACATCAGTCTGGGTTGGAAGCTGTTTTGTCTGAGAATTCTTGATTTCATGGTTTCCGTTGAGAAGTCTGCTGTGATTCAGATGGGCTTTCCTTTATAGGTGATCTGTTTCTTTTCTTTAGCAGCTTTTAATATTGTGTTTTTTTGCTGCATATCTGGGATCTTGACTATTATACGCGTGGGGGTGGTTTTATTTGGATTGTGGCTCATTCGAGTTCTACATGCTTCATTTACCTGCACATCAGTTTCTTTTACCATTCTCGGGAAATTTTCTGCTATTATTTCTCCAAATATTCTTTTTATGTCATTTGTGTTGCCTCCTGCTGTTTCACTGATTTCTATTACTCACACATTATTTCTCTTTGCTTCATCTTGCAGCTGTTGGATTGATTTCTCCTGGTTCCTTGTTGACTTTAAGCTATCCTTCCTTTCATGGTCATTAGCTGTCAGGCTATCTTCAAGATCTGAAATTCTATCTTCGGATTCATTCAAGTGGTTTTGCAAGCTTTCAATGGCAGTTTTCATTTCCTGGAAATCTCTTTGAGACTGTTTCATATGTTCTAATTCATTCCTGAATTGCTCATTTAACATTTCCATTTGTTGCCTTTGATCTTCTAGTCTCTTATCTGTTTCTTCTCTGTATGTGCAAAGCATTTCTTCCATTATTATTTTCATTTCATTTTTTGCCTGAGAGATTATTTCAGATTTAATCTCTTCTATGGCTTGATGGAGTTGTTTTTTTACTTCAGATGTGAACATTTCAGAAATTTTACCTATGTGGTTTCCTAGTTCTCCTATGTCGTTGTATCCTGTACTTGTTCTGGGTGGAGTTGTGTTCTGAGACTGCATTTTGCCCCTTTGTTTTGTCATTTTGAACGTCAGATGACTGGTGCTGAGCTACTGACTACCTAGGCAGCTCACTACGGACTCTAAGGATCCTAGTTTACCTGGATGTTAAACTAAACCCAGGGTGGTAACAGACTGTGGACCACTGGGCCCAGGGACCCCAGGCAATTGCTGGGGTTCTCGGCTCAGAGCACAGCTGCTATAGTTGGAGAGTGCTGGGCTTCATTACCAGAGTGTCCAGTGTGTGGATGTGAAGAGTGTGGGTCTCAGCCTTGATGCCTGTGGTGGTTAGGCAGAGGTTTCTGTTTCAGATTCCTCAGGTAGCTGGTCAGGGGGTAGCAGGGCTCTCCTCCTGACCCTGAGGACCCCAGAGCCTGAGGCTGATTCCACTCTGCAGGTCTCAACCACCACCAGGGACAGGCTCTCCCATCTGGATTTCCTTCCTAACTCTAAGATGTGGAGCTTACCAGAGGAGAAGGGTTGTGCTGCTCATGTGGTGTTGCAGGTGGCTGAAGAAAGGTCCCAGTCGCAGAGCTGGGAGGTGGGCGGTGAAACGCCTGCTGCCCTGGTGTCTGCGTGAGTCCACCTTTGTGTCTGGATAAAGGTCCCAGTTGCACAGTCGGGGCGTGGGCAGGAAACACCATGCAGCTCACGTGTCTGCGCGAGTTCACCTTTGTCTCTTCAAATGTCTGTCAAAGGACTGCCGGGCAGCCTGCTCTACTGTCGCTGTGAAGCTGGGCTCCCACTCTGCAGGAAACTTATGAAGTTGTAGAAGCCTCTGCCGCTCCGGCGGAGTTTATTCACACAGCTATAGTCTCACCAGAGAAGCTGCTCCCACCGAGCTGGTCTGGTGCTCTGCAGGAAAGTGGCACGGGCGTGGGAGTTCGGGAATCCTGCTTCCTTAGCTCCACCGAGCTGGTCTGGTGCTCTGCGGGAAGTGGCATGGTCGCTGGCGCAGTAATGGCATCCCGGGCGGGGCAGAGCACGGTGTACCTCGGAGAAGCTGCTCCCTTAGCTCTGCCGAGCTGGTCTGGCATTGTAGTTTAGTTTCTTAATAATGTTTTTGATGAATCAAAATTCTCGGTTTTAATATAATTGAATTTGTTTTTTGTAAGCTTTGGATCCTCTTCAAGAAATTATTTCTTGTACTGAGATCAAATATTTATCCTTCATTTACTCTGATCCTAATATTGTTTTTCTCTCATATTTAGAACTGTAATCTAGCTGAGTTTTATTTTGTCTATATTATAAGGTAGTGCTATAGATACTTTTGCTTGCTCCAAGGCAGTATAACCATCTTCAAACTCTTATACTTTTTATCTTTCTTTATATTTGAAATCCATCTTAGGTACAATGCAAGGTGGGGTGAGGATAGTTCTTTTGATAAATCATTGTCCATTTGGTGGATATTGATAATGTGATCATTTTTCTCATTTAATAAAGTAGTGCTGCTACCAAAATGTAGGTGAAAGTATGTGCTTCTCCTGTGCTCCTGGAATATACATTTTGTTCCATATTTTCATATTGTTTTAATAAAATAATACCATTTTAGAATAATTTCATAGCCTTATAGTAGAAATACATTTGATATTATAATGTTACAATATTTTTCATTCTATTCAATTATCTCATCTAAAGATTATCTCCTCTTTTCTTGGAGCATTGTATTCATGTAGGAATTAATCTCTCAACTTACTATAATTTATAAATATTTGATTGCTATTGTCATTGTATGGGTACAGGAAGTTCTGATATCTCTACAATATTTTGTCTCTGGAACATACTTCTATTTGTTTTGATCATTAGTTCTGTCAATAAAATGATATAGGTTTTTGTACATAGTTTTACATGTTCTATTACATATTTGATTGCAGATGTTCCTTCTTATGCAGGAGATACAAACCGAATGCTGATGGTAACTAGAAAGTATCCGAAATAACAAATTCATTTAAGATCCCCAGCTGACCAAACATCATAGTTTAGCCCCACAGTACACTATAGAGGTCCATGCACTTTTTACTAAATGTACATTACTTCTGCACCATCATAAAGCCTAAAAGCATTGGTCAAATTCTTAGAGTTTTGGTCCTCTGCATTTTTGTGGTTTTTTAAACTGCATCACTTCTTGAATTTCTGGGTGCATTATTTTATTTCTAGAAATTGATTTAACTTTTTATATTGATCTTGAATCAAGTGATTATTTTTAATGACAAATTCAGGAAAATTGTATTATATTTTAGAGTTTTTAGTTGTTATACCCAAAAATGTATGGTTCTCTTTTTTATTTCAAATCTTTCCCCTCCCTCTCTCTCTTTTTCTTCCCCTCTTCCCCCTCCTCTCATTTCTCTCTCTACTTCTGTCTTAGTCCTTTGCAGTGCTGAAGCATCTCACCTCAATCTTAAGTTGCAAATCATTAATATATTCCCACTTTATCCACTTTGCAAGGGAAAATTTTCAGCACATTTTAAAAACTTGCTCACTACATACTCTTTCCTGGTTGACTGTTACATAAGTTTTATTATTTAACAAATTTTTTCCTAGCTCACTGAAAGATTTTTTTAAATGTAAGTGTATTGAATATTAGCTTATTGCCTTTTTCTTTTCTTTCAGTAGATGTAATTAGATTTTTCTTTCTTAAATGTCACTGGCAGAATTTTGAAGTATGACTTTCTCACCCTCAAAAACTAGTAAAGGAAGGTCACTTACATTTTTTTTTTCCATTTCAGAATATTTTGTACAAGATTAGGGTTGTTCTTTTCTTAAATTTTTGGAAGAATTCACTACTAAAGCCATCTGCTTCTTGGTTTTCTTGTGAGAATTTTTCTCAGATAACAAATGTAATTTTTGACAGATGCCTCACTAATGAGATAGTATATGTCATCTCTTTAGTAAGTCATATTTATGGAAAAATATATTCATTTCAACCACATTATCAAGTTATTTTGCAAAATTTTTAATGGTGTTTTTCATTTATATGTATACATTTTTATTTAAGTCCTTCTATTTTTTCTTATTGTGTTTTCACCTTTTTTAAACTCTTGATTAGCATGGTTTTCATTAGACCAATTAACCTTTTCAGAACTTTTAATATTAGTCTCATTGCTTCTTTTTACATTAATTATTTGATCTATTTCTGTTCTTATTTTATTTCTTTCACCTTTCCATAGTATTGCTTCTTGGGATGAAAACTTAAATTGTTTACTTTCCTTTGTTGTTCTTTCTCATGGATGCATATGAGGTTATGAGCATTTTTCTTTAACAGTACTGTAACCCACAAAGTTTGAACTGAAATATTTTATTATAATTCAGTTAAATAATTTTCTAACTAATGTGCTGATTTCTTTCTTGAGGTTCATGATGTTTAGAAATGCATTATTTAATTACCAGAAGTTGACCATCTCCTAGTTATAATTCTGTTGGTTCTTTTTATCTTAATCACATAACAGGAGAACATATCTGCATCATTTCCATATTTCAAATTTTGTTCAAACTTTTGATAGCTACTCACATATGACTTTACAGGTACACTTGAAAAGAAGATAAATTTTTGCTGTTTGGTGCAGTTTTACATATGAATTAGTTCAAATTTCTTCACTGAAACATTTACAATTATTTTATCTTGACTTATGGGGTGAGTTTATATCAAGTATGGTAGAGATACTGAATAATTAATTTCAAAATCTCTTCAGGTGAGGTTTACACAAAGAACTGCTTTAATATTGCCTCGAGTGACTCTAGGTTTTAGTCAGATTTGGGAAGTTAAGATGCTTCAATTAAGAGGTAAATGACACGAGATGCCAGTGGTGAAACCCTTCAATGGATGACAGGAATCATTCTAGCAATGCCTGTGCTTCTACTAAGCACACATCACAGGGCACTTGGCAGAATGTCTGTTTAGTGCTGTTTTTAAAACATAGGAAAGTTTTGCTAGTCAATGCAACAAAGCAAATGAATATTTTTCACAGAATAAAAGTGTTACAGCATATGATAAGTGTATAAGGTAACGTAATATGGGCACATGATCATTTCAACATTTTAACACTGAAAAATTTCAAATAATCTTCATTACCAGTTATCTAGTGAATCAGATAAAAACAATGCCTCTTTATAAATTATTTTGCTCATCAAATTTTCTCATATTCTCAGTTTATATTTGGAGCAGCAACTCAGCAAAAAAAGACGAAAAAATTAAAAGCAATACATAATCCTCAAATTAGACATGGCAAACAGGTAGCCTAAAAGCAAACTTTGGCCTTCACACATTTTGTTTGACCTCGATTTTTAATAAAATTTTTATTGCTATTTTATGTTATATAAAATCCATAGTTTAATTCTTTTATAATATTAAATATTTCATAAATTGGGTCCATAATTTTCTCAGCATGAAAGCAAACACTTGTGTTTTCATAGCTTTAACCCTTTAGGTATCCTTCTTGCAAAATAGAATTAGATATTTGCCATCCTTGCAATAATTTCCATAATTTTAAGTATATTAAGTATTTTCATTCATTACATACTTTATCAAGTAGGGTATTCACTGAATGGAAGATAGGATGGCTTAATGTATGGCAGAAATTGTGGAAAATTTCTGAGAAATATATGAAGAGATATGCACCCATATGTCAAATAATATGAGTAGAGGTAATTTTAATAAAGTTATAATGGGATTTTAATTAGGGTTAACATTTTAAAAGTTGATTACTAAGTGATAGCATAGAGTCAGAAATAGGAGCAGCACTACTCAGCTGTTATTTTCTTACAAATGTCTCCCTCCCTTCAAGCTTCAGGTCACTGAAGCAGAGAATGAGTGAAGAATTCTCCACAAGGACCATCACATATATATGTTATGTTGGTTTCTTAAAATGAGGCCAAGGTCACCTCACAATTTAAAGTTAATAGAATGCAATGATAGTTTCTGGGATGATGACTCTCACACAAATGTGCTGTTTCTGAAATTAGATCATCCTTGAGAGAGTCTGAAGGAAAGATGATTTGATAATAACCCTCTCAGTTATGTGAGATCAGAAGTCAACATCATTGTGTCCAAAGGCATTGTCAAGGTGTCATAAAAAATACACATCCTCAGAGAGGAGGAGGCTGAGGTGTGCAGGAGATATGGCAAAACATATACTGGCATTCATTTTTAAAGTGAGAGAAAGAATTTGTTATGAGAGAACAGACAATTATACTTATGTTTTTTTATTCAGAAGACCAGAGAATGCACAGAAGAGATGCACAAAGGGAGACAGAATTTGAATGTGTTTAGAACTCAAAGAAAATCAGATGTGTGCTTTCTGCTGCCCATGTTGATTCTGTGATGCATGTTAGCTGTGCCAAGCAAGGTAGGAATCTATAAAACCAATCTATTCTCTTCCATTAAGAACAGTGTATGATAACAAATCATGGTTCACATATAACACAAAAAGAACAAGCTGAAAGGAATGCAAAAACAGTCTAAATTACTAGGCAGAAAGTTCAAACATGTGAGATGTTCTTTTCTAAATCTCCAGAATAAAATATAATTTCTTCCTAAATCAATATGATTAACTTTGTAAGGGGAAAATAAACAAAAAACTAACCAGTGTAACAGTATTTTTTAAACCCTATAATAAATCTTTAGAAACCATCAATCCTGTAGCTTAAAAATCCACCAAAATATACAGTTTATTACATCTTAATTTCATATAATTCATCAACACATCTAGACAGAAGACATTTTATAATCTTTCTGTAGCAGGTGTGTTTCTACACAGAATCCCTGGTTGAAATAGTAAAGGATTCACAGATGCCCACCACCAGGTTTCAACTTTGAAAGCATTTCTTGAGAAAAAAATGTTACAAAAACTTACACAAATGGCCCTTGATAGTTAAGTGGATAGTTGAAATTTTCTTCCCTCATAAAGAGACATTGTTCTACTTAGGGTTGGGAATGGTTTGTATCCAAAATCCACTTTGTAGCTTCACTTATAGCCCATTAAATATTACATAGACAGAGATTTAAAACTAGTTAAAATAGCAAATGGCATACTTTTAAGCATGTAAAGAAAATTACGGGTTGCATACTTATTTATTATAAGGCAATTATTACTTAGATCTTCTTATTTTTAAAATATTGCTGATCAAATATTAAAAGCAAATTATGAAATAAGTGAGCATTCCCAATAACTCTAAAAAAATGATTTATTAGAATACAGCTTCATTTTCATGTGAAAAGTTCTCACCAACTTTTATGGACTGTTTCCACATGACCGTTTATAAATGTGTGTCTCAAATAGCAGAGCACTTCCTTCTTGTAGCAACTTCTCAGATTTCACTGAGGCTTGAATCCCTTTGTGTTTTCAGTTGACAGTCTCTGAATAAAAATTGCATGATTACTCTTCTACTTGCTGAAAAATGATGGCTGTTTTTTTTTCATCAAGACTTAAGGATCAGTAAGTACACAATGGTTTCTCATGCATCTTCTTGAAAATGAACACCTGCCCACAGTCAATACAAGACATTGCATTAAAAATATATTCCTTGAGATTTTGTATCACAAAAAGCACTAAGAAGAACTGGAAAATTTAGTAGTGTAAACAGATAACTAAAATTAAAGGGATCTATGAATCATATAGTACAGAAAAGGTATTCCTTGCTCACAAAAATAATCCTTCCTGGAAGGAGATGTCTGCGCTGAATTTTTAAACTGAGTGGACACTAGTACAGGACAAGGGTGTTCTGGGTAATAAAGGAACAGAGGGGATAAGATGCTGTACAAAGCAGTACAGAGAAGGAGAAGTAGTCTGATACGGCTGGAGTAGTCTGATACCATGGGAACGGTGCGTCTGTGCGACCTGAGATAACCAGACCGTCCTAGAACAGCGCTCTAAAGGCCAGATGAGACAGCTCTCCACTGATGCTAGAGCAGAATTTCCAACTGAGAGCAACCCAACAGAAGATACTTTTAAAAGATTATCACCTCTCTTGTAAGCATTAATAAATCGGAGAAGAGTGAAACAGCAGGCAGAGAGAAATAAGGCCACGAGAGGGAGACGGCATGAGAAGATGTGCTGCAGGGAGCAGAAGTTTGTTGGAAAGGATTTGGACGTGGGTAAAGAAGAAACATGAAAAGGTAATTGGATGACAAATTGGATGAAGAAGATGTTTTGGAAGGAAACTAAGAAGTTTGTTCTGAATTATATTAATTAAGAATTCAGTAGAACCCCACATGCTTAATTAGTTTTGTTATTCAAGATATTTAATAATGAGTACGGCAAAGGCGGTGATTGATGGAAATGGGTACTGGCCAGCTCCCGAGAGAAGGACTTGGAGACTCCTTACCATGCCAGGGTCAGCAGTGGACAAACAAGTAAAACTGTTCAATGGCCGCAAGTTCTATCACCTTAGAGCATGAATCAGTAGTGTAGACAGAAGGATTCTGCCGCTGCTGAATGCTTCAAAGCTTGGATCATTTGGGTTCACCCGAGGACGTGGCCCCACTGTCTAGTACAGGCTCATAGCTGGACACACCTACGCAGCCATGATGCTCTGAGCATGGCCAGTGCGCATGTGCCATGGTTACGCTAGTACACGAGGGTGTAAACTTGATGATAGCTAATATATATGAGGTGGACAGTAGTGACGTGGCTTGCTATTGTTGCCAATGTCTGCTTTGCGTGCTTTATTTTGGGGACCTCACCAGAAGCACTCTTTCAGCCCCTCAACTCCAATGAGCTCCTCCAATAAGTAACAACTGGCTTATGGAATTTATTTCATCTGTGCATAGCAGTGGATCAAGCCCTCAGCCTCGCATGTATGATTATGTGGATCAGGAGAGCAATCCATAGACAGAGATGGGTGAGCCTTTTCCTTTTGCATTAGAGACTTTCAGTCCTACATTATTCAATTTCCTGCAGGGCTATTCCTAAACAAAAACTGATACTCTGTTTTCCATGATTGCCATAAATTAATTAGGATATTTTATATAAGATCATAAGAAAGAGTAATTAAAATGCATGTTTATAAGTTTTAAGCAAAACTATTTTAATTTGCTGTTCATGATATTTAATAACTGACTATCATCTACATTGATTTCTTTATACTTTCTTAATATTTTGTTTATTTTTTTCTTTCCTGTGCTTTGAAAATCACATTTGCATAGCCCTAAAGCATATCTCAAAAGTGGCAGAAACTGTGAATGTTCTGAGATTATATCCACCTTGCAAACTAATAAGTTAGACTATCACCATTTCATGTACGATGGTGGAAGATGTGACACTCCTGGGTGGGACACACACAACATTATTAATCACACTGATTCCAGTAAGGCAAAGACAGGTGAAATTTGAACATGAAGTGAGTTGTGTTAACAGAAGGAAAAACCCTGAGTTTAGAGAACCTAATTCTTTAGTAATGGGCAGTAAACTTTGCCTCAAAGAAAGATAACACTTTACTGAACTGGACAGTAAAAAAATATTTCCCTTTGGACTTGCAGGAGTCTTTATCTCTACCTTCCAAGGCAATTCACTGGGCAACATCAATGAAAGGAATCCAAACCAGCTTAAATTAGTTAAGTTGGTCAGTCCACATGGCTGGTAGTACGAATTCAACACAGTGGGAGATACTCCCAATAATAGAAACTTTTCCGTTTCCATTCCACCAGGAATTATAGAGCATTTCTAAATTCAAAATTTAGATCTACTGATCTCCCCCAGGAGCAAGTCATGTGATTTTTGGAGAGGAGAAAGCCTGGCTTGTACTCAGTGTATATTGGCTAATTGTTCCCAGCTGGGTTCTCAGTTTAGCTTGAATAACTGGGTTTACTCTGGTTTTTGATGGCCTTTGGAGGGCATGAAGTACAGCCTATAGTGTTTATACTGTCAGCAACGGTCTCTTTTCTCCAGGGCATGGATAGATGACAATCACATAAGTGTAGACAGTGTACCTGTGTTCACACTTAGTTAGGAGTTGCAGAATCAAGTAACCTTATGCTGTTGTTCATAAATTTCTCTATAAAGTGAAGGCGACTAGTTATCAAATTTTAGGCACATACATCTGGTGCGCATAGCCAATGCATCATGCAGTTAAATTAAGTGTTTTTACAATAGTTATGAAGAGCTGTACCAGGTTTTTTTTTCAGCAGGAAGGCTCCACAGGTAGTTCTGAAAGACAGAGGTCACCAATATCTCTCAGCTGCACACACTTCCCAGGATCCCTACTTCCTGGTTTCTTTCTACAACCCAAAATTTCTGCTTCCCATTTGATAGATGTAACTTTACATTTGAATAATCTGCAACCAGTACTTTTATATGCATGGTCAAGTACATTTTTATGGAGCCGGCACATCTATTGTGCCTCTGCTCTGGCCTGCATTGCAAACTGCAGGATACTCAGTAAGACGGCACTACCTTTGTGATCTAGCCCTGCAACAATCGAAAATACAACACAAGTAATTGAACAAGAAGGAAATTTCAATTCCCTAGATTCACTTTGGCCCAGGCTACCATTCAGATCATATTCTAGCCAAACTAACCTACTTGCTAGGGGAAGGATAAAGCATCGTATCCAAAAATGGAAAGGACAGAGACCTAAATAAATGTACATAACTCCAGCAAAAAATATCAGCCTGATCATGATCCAAGCTGACTTAGCGAGGGATGATCCCTCATTAGCTGAGATCATCATTCTGGGACAAAACTGCCTCACTATAAAGTACAAGCCAAGAAGAAGTAAAAGCAGTAACATGAAAAGATTTTTCTGTGAATTTTTGAAAGGATTTTTCACATTCAAAATTGTTGTATGGAGCAAAGTAGACCCATTGGATGCCATGAAAATTGTTTCTTATTGAATACATTTGGGAAGGAAGATTCACCATTGTCAAAGTACAAATGGTCCACATACTGAAAATATTATCTTCAAAGACTACATTGGTTTTACCTAAGTCTGCAAATTGGACTAGAATGGCAAATTTATTCCCTAAAGTCCTATAAGCAGTGCTCAGGCACGACTGACCGTATCATAAGGGATCAAATCCTGGTGAATTCATAGTGCTATGAATGAGCCAGAGCAATACTCCATGTATTGCTGTTTACCTCACTGGAAGAGGTAAGGGTCAGCATTTTGGGAAGGCAAAAATTTTGCATGGAGTTTTAGCCTCTGTACCAGAAATACAGGCTTCTTTATTTTTTGCATAGTGTATAACAGGCATATATTGCAGTGTTTGGCAAAATGTGATAAAATGAATGACTTATCCAGAGGTAAAAAATTATCACACAAATGGTCAAGAGACTCTTAGAGTAAAAGTGAAGGTTTTCTATTAACATTCTTAGATATTCTCACACACTACTTGTAAGTAACCCATATTTCAAAGTAGTAAGTACTGTATTTTATACAATGTATGTTCAAATGGTTATTAGAGTGAAACTAATTCTGGCTTCTGAAGTGTCTACTGTGTAAGTATGGGTCTTCTAATTTCAAAAGAAATTGGAAGCTGAGAGTTAAATAAGGACTCTTATGAACACAAATTCTGCCTTTTCAATACAGTCATAATTCCAGCCTCAATCATGTTCTTCCTTACTAAGCACGTGCATTAGTTTTCTAGGGCTGTCATAACAAAATATCACAGTCATTATTTTCACACAGCTCTGGAAGCTGGAAATTGAGAATACAGTCACGGGATTTGGTTCCCACCCCAAGACCTCCTTTGTTGGTTTGCAGACGACTGTCCCCTTGTTATTTCTTGACGTCTGAATATCTAAGTGTGTGTGTTCCTGCTGTGTTGTTCTGAGTCCAAATTTCCTCTCACATAGACACCACTGAAACTCGGGGGAAGGCCACCCTAAACAGCCTAATTTAATTACCTTTTTAAAGTCCTTCCTGCTATTAGAATCGCACTATAAGATAATGAAAGGTTACAACTTCAACACAGAGACTTTAGAGTTACAAGATTAATCCTACACAACATGTTTGCTTAAATATTGCTCTTCTGAAATGTTTATCTAGTCATGAGTTACTACCGCTCATATAAAAGTTGTTAGGACAATTTTTAATAATACTAATAAATGGCTCTGAGAAAGAAGAATTTAGAATTCGAGATTCAGCAATGAAAGAAAAGACATTCTATTGATCTTCCCACCTGCCTGAGAGATGGTGGGGAATGGAAGAACTTCTGAGCACATTTTTGCTTGGTGAAGGGATCTGTCAGTAAGCATGCAAACACTCTGACCCATGCAGCTTCATACAAGATTTATGATTGGGTTCCATGACGTCTGTCGTGGTTTCTAGCTTTTTCAACAAATTGTGTGAAGACAAATGCACCTTGGAAATAAATTTTTCTCAGTTCAATGGCATAACTAAAGTTTAATGTAGTCTTTCTGATAGAAAAGGAGTGGTAGCTGTGGTCCTGGGAAGGACTTTGGAGATACACAAGACCAAAGTCTGGTTAATTCAACAAGTAAAATCACAGTAGTCTGTTTTAGATAGAGAAAGTTTACTACTTACATAAATGGTAAAAGAAAGTAGTGTCAAGGGTCAGTTACCTATGTCTCAGGCACCAAGTAATGCCGCTAAGACACAAGGAAATCGGTGAGTGTCGCAGCAGGTATGGAAAACTCTGCTTATCTCTTCTCACTTGCCACCAAGGCTCAGTTGCCTATACTCTGTGACTATACTTGATGGACAGGGGACCTAGAACCTGGAGAAAGTGAAGATCTATTTCCTGACAGTCTCCCTGGGGCTAAAGGGATGAGTTAGAGATGTGCTTGCAGTAGAACACTACATGAGTTCTTCACCTTGTTCAAAGAACTTCACAAGGTGTGACAAGACTCAGAAATATAATAGTATTTCTGGATTTGGCCCTCACAAATTCTGTGGATGAGGTTACTAGCATATCACCACCCATTTCCTAATGGGTCACCATGGCCCAATGTTCATGCAGCCCAAAGATTCTAGGTCATTTGTAAGCAATCTTACTCCTTTATCATATGTTGGAGTTCAGCAGTAAATAATAAATCAACACCCACCTGAATTATATACAAGAAAAATGATTTCCGAGGACTGGTTTGAATTGCAAGGCAGAATTTAAATACTCTTTGGACATGTGTTAATCCCAAGGTTAGAAAATGGCTCATCTTGTGCTTTCCCACCTCCAACCATGGCAGTTTGTATACACACATGTATGTTATAGTATAGTCTGAGGCAGCTATATCTCTTCCCAAGGCGAGAGTCCAAGGATATAGATAAACCCAGGAGTACAGTTATTATCACAGGGAAGATGATTGATTGAGTGGTAGGGCAACGGAGATGAGGGAGGAGAAAAATTGAATGATCAAATGGGCCATCATCTGTGTAACTGAGTAACAAAGTTGAAGGTAACATTATGTAGGACAGCATCCAGAGCTAATTCCCTTCTGTGTTCTCTATACTTCTGTATCTCCTCAATCATTTTTGTATTAACAGAAGTGAAGATACCTTTATATTATACAGCATCCATGGCAAATTCCCCACTATCTTCTCTATAATTTGGTATTTCCTTTAATGTTTTTGTGTTAACTAATGTGAAGATAACTATGTAATACAACATCCAGTGCTAATTTCCTACTATATTCTGTATAACTTTGTATTTTCTGTATTGTTTATGGATTTTCTGGTTCATATGTCTCCATTCTTTTGTCTTTAAAATAAAATTAAAAAATAAAAATAAGAAAATGGCTCATCTTAAGAAAAAACACACATGCAAACTTAGGACTGAAGGCAAGGACGCACTAATATGGATTAGCTACTATTTTTAATTTTTATTTTGTTGACCATATTTTTGACAGAAATCTCATTAAAAATAATTTAGTAGATGTTTTACATTTCAAAGCTCCACAGCCCTTGTAAAAATTCTTCAATGTCAGTACATATTTTGAGCCAGTTCATTAATGGCAGTATGTATGGGTTGTTCAATCCCCTTCATGTAAATTAAAACACATTGTAGGGATAGAGTATATCACTGGGATTGTTTGAGTCAAGACACTTTAAAAGAAACATGGTGATGCTTTTAAAAAGACAAGATCTGTTCTACATTTCACTCTACTATGAAAAACCAGAAGACTGGCATCATCACACTGAAATCAAAATGGATTCATTCAGCAAAATGTCTCTTTAGTTGTGGCATGTGTATTATCTGATTTTTCCAAATGCGAGAAACTTATTCTCCTTTCCTGCTGTAACAACATGTGATTTTGTAAAATACATATTCACACAAGTAAATTAATCTCATTAACCAAATGATCACCTAATTTTAGTTCATCACCTTGGCAAGTTAAGAAAGAAAATACATTGCATCCCAATACTTTTAACTGAAATGTTGTGGAATTAGACAATTTAATAAGCTATAGTGCTCAGCAGACATGAAAATAGAGCACTAGAGGTCAGTGTTGGGAATGCACAATGAGGACTCCTCACATTGTGTATTCAATAGCGTACCCCACAGCACCTAAGTCAGTACTATATTTGTCATTAATGGCAAAACAAGCTCAGAGCAGAACAGGAGAAAATCATTCAAAAACAGGAAGGGATCCATATTGGTCATCGACTACCCCAACTTGTAATGGGAGGAGAAAAAGCACAAGGGATTTGCAATATGATCCGGAGAGGTGCTGAAAGAAAGTAATAATCATTCCAGTCACATGTGTGCTATCTATTCTGTTTGCATCTTCATCTGCATCTTTTGAATGTGCATTCATTGTCATGTTCAATGAATCCATATTATACATAAATATAAAAATTCAACTATATCCATTGTATGTTGAGCATTTTTTCCTCATAGAGATCAGAAAAAATTTAAATTTTAGGAAACAGATAATATATTCATCTTTTTAGGAAAAATTTTACATTGATCTTCATTTTGTGCTTATCAATAAAAGGCAAAAATATGTCATGCTGCTAATGTTACTAGTAATTGCATATTAAAAATACTTCCCTGACAATAATATTAATAATGGCAAGAGAGAGCAAAATGCAAACATATATGAAACAATGGCCACATATTCCGGGAGGCAGCATTTGGACGTCCATTATTCAGCCTCATAACTAACTCTTAGATTTCTATTATCTTCCTAAAAATATGTAGTGTTTCTGTCCATTCAATATGCTATCTTTGGGGATGTAGCTCAGCAACACAGTTCCTGCCTCGCATGCACAATGTCCTGAGCTCAATTGCTGGAGCCAAAAAAATCCCCAAAATGCTATTACCTCAGTCCATTAATTTCTTCAACATGTATATTAAATTTAACTACTTTTCTACAGGAAGAAGAGCACAAGAACTATCAACATGAGCATACTTCCCTGCACTGAAATTCCTGAGAACATTCTCTTGGAACAAAAATACTTAGCAATGATATAAAATTTCCCAAAGCTTTCAGGGAAAAGGCAGAAAAGTTAACATTAGTTGCTTATTACTCAGAAATCCAACTTAAATACACTCCTTCAAGAGCTCCTGCAGAATGACCATCCATTGATGATGAAGGTGAGGATGAAGAAAATCCTCTGATACATTTTCTTAGCATGCAAAATGGATGCTATACATTTTTGTACAGAGGAGACAATTCTCATTCAATAATTTTCAGAAAACAGTCATGTAAGCAGAAAAGCTTTGCTTCTATAAGTTTGTCTTGATATCTCTTTAGTTAGCATTAAAAAAACAAAAATTCATGTAAGTTCCTGTGCAGAATGAGACGTGATGGACAAGTTTTCTACCTCTGGCAAGGTCAGAAGGCAGGAGAAAGTGAATGGGAAGTACAGGAAGAAAATGGAGGGGAAAAGAGGAGGAGGAGGAGGAGAAAATAGGAGGAAGGGAAGGAAAAAGAAAAGCAGAAGGAAAAAAAGAGGTAAAAAAAACTAAGAGGAGAAGGAAGAAAATAATTCTGTTCCAAAGTGAGTCCAGGACTCACAAATTTACAAAATAACACTTAGGAATTATATTGCACTTTAATCTTGGTAACGAAATTCTTGCTAAACTATTTTTGTCACAGTTCCCTTAATCTTGCATTATTAATCTTTTTTCATCTATTTTCCAGTGTCTCTCATCAGGTAAATGTTCAACGTATGATTTCTGGGTCTTATATATGAAGACATAGTCTGTTTTTACTCATGAAAGACAATTTCACTAGTTACAAAATCAATGAAGGTGTAGCCAATTCCCATGTAAACTTTCCAATATATTACCTCACTACATTCTGAAATTATGGCCAATTGAATTTTTCTCCCATGTGGATAATTTACTTTCTGTCCCTTTGCTTTAATAAACTCTCAATGTGAGCTGGGAATGCAAAAAAATATATTACTTAGATGTATATATTTATCATTCAAAAAACCTTGAGACTTATGCAATCATCAGACCGTTTCAAAGATGACAAAATTGATTCTTAGATGGGCTAAGTATGTCACACAATGTTGCACAACAAATAAGGACCTGATTAGACTATGTTAATGGCATACAATTCCAGAAATCAAAACATTTATTGGTTTCATAAAAGTCTGACAAAAGACGTAGAGACTCAACTTGGCAGATGTGCTCCTACATTGATCTAATGGCCAAACGTGCTCCCACAGCCAAAGGTGCTTGGAAGGAGGGTGCAGAAGGTCATCACATTGACAAAGGTTTTAACAGCAGTGCCACAAATTAGGTAGAACTCCTTGGTCTAGCTGCATAGTCCTAATTGCAAATACATACAACAACAGAGAAGTAAAACATGTACTTGGAATAAGAAAACTAGTAATAGGTAATATATATGGCGCATCTCTCACAGTGCAAAACCAGGGTTCCAGGGCCTAACAGTCTAGCTCTAAAGTATTCTTACATTTGATGATATACTGCATGAAGCATGCATTTTTTAAAAATTTTATAATTTAAACTGAAATCAGAATTACACAATTAATTTTAAAAATGTTTATTTTCTATCTTCTCAGTGCCTGTTTTTTTTTTTTATACAGTGAACAGAATACCACAATAAACAAAGTTCCTGACCTCATCAAACTTAAATTCTAGGCCCAGATCTCTTTTCGTTTTGAAGATTCATTTCAATGTCTTCTATGGCTTCTGTCTTTCTAATTTTGTCTTTTTACTTTTTGCTCACTTTTAGTTTATTTGCCCATTTTTATTTATTCTATGTCCCTGTCTAAGATCAAAAAACATCATTTAACCTCTTACCATGAAGGTAAAGTCCTGTCAATTCAATCATGACATCAGCTGTAAGCTCCTTCTTTAAGATGACAGCAGCACTGTGTTTCTTTCAAGGGTGACCAGAAAAAGCTTCACAAAAGTGTTTCCAACATACAGAGTTTTAGAAATAGCATCTTACCACGTACTCTTTGTGGAAAAGTAGGAAGCCCTGCAGTTAGAAAGCACAATGTCTTATGGGTAATGGCCAATGACCTAGCCAGATGAACAGCAGCACAGAAAGAAAATGGCTGTAACATAATAGGCAAAGCATTCACGGGTAGGAATGTGAAAAAATGTGGAAATGAATAAAAATCTTGAAAGCTTTTATAAAATATTAACAGTTTCCAAAGGACATTTAATCACAGATGTTGAATTTATGGTAAAGACTTGGATTCTTTCATAAAATCTCTGTTTTGTTTTTTCTTAATTTTGAAAGCAGGTTTTTGTTTCTTAAAAGCATTCTACATATTCAAGTATCTGTGGACCTAATAAATTTGTTAAAAGCACTGCATCTCTACTGAACATGTGCTCACTTTTGCTTGCAATAATTAGCAAGACAATGTAGTAAAACAGCTATGTACCAAGAATTCATATTGAGTTAGGTGTCAAAAATCAAGAGATGAATTATACTATCTGAGACAACATATACTGATTACAAATACTGCATCACTTTATACAAGGGCCTTGAGAATCTGTGAACTTATGTATTCATGGTGTATCCTGTAATGAATTCCCTCTAGCTACTGAGAAATTAGTGTATTTCCTTTTCTGGTATACCTTCATGCCAATGGTACCTTTAATTCCCTTATAGCAAAATTTGTTAGAGTTGTGCTATTGTTTCTACATTTTCTTATTGTAGAACTATGAATAAGAAATGTATTCAGATCCATTATTTTTGTTGGCCAAGAAGATGAAAGAATGTCCTTTACCTGAACACTCTTTTCACATTGATACATATTAAATATCTTTTCCATATATAGATCAACCAACAAATATTTTTGAATGCAATGTTCTATCATATTCTCATAAACTAATTGTATTCATAGAATACAGATTTCCTGTACCTGACCTGAAATAAGATCATTGCTTGATTTTCTGATAATCTAAAATAAATGGCAGCATGATACTGAGAACTCACTATTTCCAAGAATTATATCATTTCCACCCTTCTGAAAAGTGCTTTATTTTGGATGAAATTGATTCTAAGTTTGCAGTACTGTATACTTCTACACCACTTTCAGTCTCTCTGACTCCCCACTGCATTGATTTTTTGGGATTGCAATCCCCAAATGGCTATAAACCACAGGCAGGAGTCCGCTCAAGATGTATCAAACATACCTGAGAATGATAACTATCTACTTTCCCCATTAATGGAGAGCTAGCTGTGGATAAGACTTTGGAGTTGCAACGTAATAGAAGGTTCTTTCCACTGCTCAATGTGTTTCTTTCTATAAGTAAGTCCATGGTTATTTTTCTCAGTTTTGTTCCATTCACCTTAGAGTTAGTGGAAATATTTGAAATGCTGGGATCAACTGTCTTAGCAGCTCTACTGCGCTGATTTTCTTTTGACACTAGTTTCCGGTCTGAGTCTACCACAGCTATAGCACATTGAAGTTACCAGTTACTTGTTACAGTTCTTTGGTGAGTTTTCTGTTCCATTCTCGTCACTCTTTCCTATGTACTGACAACGAAGGGTTCTATTGCTTGCCTCTTGGCTGGTGCCAGTAATTAAGCCATTGTGTTTAACTCAAACTCAAACTCAAACTCAAGCTTTTGTATTTTTCTTCGTTTTTCCACAGGTTCTACAAAGCAGCTTTCTCCATCAACTATCTGGCACTTTTACATTCTAAAGCAATGTGAATAAACATGTAAAAATGACATATTGAATGAAGAGTCAGACCTAGAAAATATGTAAACTACATGATTTCATTCCAATGAAGTGCTAATATAAGGAAAAATAAATTTAAGGCACTGGAAGTCAGAAAAATTTTGTTAGTAGTTTCTGAACTGAGTGAAAGGACATGTGAAATGTTCCTTGGATGGTCTGTTCTAATTGTTACAGAGGTAAATATATTGTCAAAACTCACCAATTTCTATAATTAATATTTATACATGTCTTCATGTGCAGATTTTAACTCAGTTTTATAGTCATGTGACCTTTTGCAAATGGGAACAGGACCAAGAAAAGAAGCATGGAGGGAGAGAAGGAGAAAGGACGGTAAAAGGCATTAAGATGCTCTCTGTACATGCAGCAGCTCCTCACAAGAAAAGCAATGGTTGTGTAGTGCAAATCTGTAACACTAAAAGAAGATCAAAGATGTTCACAAAATAAACCAAAGAGAAATAAATAAATAAATTTATAAACTTGTAAAAGGACTGATCTTGGGCAAAGAGAATAAAAAATAATTACAGGGAAAGAAAACGCAACAAAAGTTCCAGTGAAGGGTCACTTCCCAGCAGTCCAGAGCTTGTCCGAACGGACTGTGAGGGCAATCTCTGAAATGTAATGTTCTTGATCTGAATCCTAGTTCCACAGATATTTTTATTTTCTGAAAGTTAATCAACCTGTGATATATATAAATATATGTGATAAATATATAGGACACATGATAAATATATGTATGATATATATGGTCAAGTTTAGTAATTTATATTTTAAGGCAATGACAACATAAAATCCTCCTGGAAAATATTATAATAAAGATACTTATTGTAAGTAAATAAGTAATCCCAGGAAGTAATCCACAGATTTGATTTTTATTAGCAAAAGAAAGCAAAACCAAGCAGAAGGGAAGAGTGATAAAACACAGGGAACGAGCTTTGTGAGAGGCAAAAGTTTGAATTTTAAGGAAGAATAGAGTTTGTCCTATGTTTCATGAGATGTGAACAAGAAATATCAACTCGGTTGACATCTGTTTTTAACATGAAAGAGAAATTACAATGATTTCCTCCTCAAACAAACAAACAAAACAGATGGCTACATAAGTGTTTAACTTTCCACCTTTGAAGATTACAAAAGCAGAAAAAGTCTGTACTTTATTCTGTCTTTTTCTTACCGTTTCATTGAAACTCTTTGCCTATTAGTTACATTGTCCATTGCTATTTTTAGTTGTTGCTAACACAAGCAATGTAAAAATTAGAAATAAATATTATGGTCACTGAAAATAGTGCTGTACTCGATATGAAGGTATATTTTCTATTCAGTGGCTATCTCTTTTCCTGTTATATGTTTATTTTTCAATTTTATACATTTTTCTATACACATTTTCATCCCATACACAGATATATTGCTAAAGTATTACTTGTATAAATATTAATAATTGCAAAACTACAAAAAGCCACAGGCATTGAATTTTTTATCTGGGAATAATGCTTTTATGTTAGGTTAGCAACTGAACTACAGTGGTGTATTGCTGTAAGTACTTAGGTTCTTACAAAGGTATTTTAAAGATTTAACAATATTCTTTGTAATCTTTACTGGACAGCAATCAAGTATTGGGGCTATTATTTTCATATAAATCTGCTAGTGTTCTTTCTTGATGTCTATCTATTGACTTTCTTCAGAAATCGTATTGTTTTATGTGACTAAGACAGGTACAGGCAGATGTGGGCCAAGTTCCTTCAATCCTAAAAGATAAAACTAAAATAGTCAATTTACCGTTTCTTTTCAGCCTTTTTCTAAAAAGATGTAAAATATTTCATGAAGGAAATGCAACAAAGGAAATTTCACACTGTGACAAAACTCTCAATACATGGGCCGCTGTTCGTGCTCTCTCGACAATAATGGTAATAGTCATTGAGAGTGTTATAAGTTCACCTTCTGACAGAGGCAGGGAGATGAAAGCTTTTCTGGGAAGGTTAATAAATCTGAGAGAATCTGTAAAAGAAGTTAATCCCTCAGTATTGCCCCTCCAGCTTCTACAAGCAGCGGCAATACTTCAGTGGCACAAAACAATGGCTCAAATGTTGTCTTTGCTCAACAGGATCCATTGAGAGTTCTGCTTAGGCTGGCTTATGTGCTGGGCCTTACCTCCAGTCACACTGGAAATAATTGAGGAAACAAGCCTGCAGAGGTAAGTGTCTAGTAAATCACACTGGTGTCACCTGACCCAAGGAATTCAAAATATGGTAAGCACAGAGCTACCATATGTATGTCAGTGTTCATAAAACAACACCAACAAATGTCTGTAAATTAATTCAAATAATTTTATATTACTTCTTGTATTTAAAAATGAAAGTAGTTTTCATTCCATTATTTGTGACTAACAAAACATTATTAGGACATATATTACTTACATATCAAATATATTATAGCTACTTAGTTTTACACATGTATGCACAGTTACATATATTAATATTTATTCATACCTGTATATTTGTAATATACACCCATATCTTAAGTATGTGTATATACTTACCTTGAATTGGGGACACAATTTTCCAAGCACATGCACAATTAAGTGCCTGCTTATTTATTTATATGTTTAAATCTACATTTCTATTTTGATGGCATAAATCCACAGAAATACTTGAGACAACAAAAGCTATAGGTACTACATAATCTCACTTTCAGTATGAACATTTGAGACTACATTAACCAAGAAATTATATCAACTCTTTTTATTTTGAATAACAACATCAATGATTTGAGGAACATATATATGGAAACAGAGCAGATTAATTTCTTTCTAAAACTGTTAGAACATTACATCTGAAAGTAAATATCTGTGCAATCCTAATAATCTTTATAATATTTTATAAGCTATATTATATTTCTGTGCCACTGAATCAATCTTCAGTATAGAGGATAGATTATTCTTTAAAGAATTTTTATAAGAATGGAACATTAGTATCTAACAGTTGAAAATACCTAAATGTGACTCATCACTTAAAATGTGTTGTATAATTTTCTAAGAAATTTGTATTTAATAATTAATAAAATCTGCATATATTCATAAGCAACAGATTTTATAAATGAGTAAGAAACCAAAGACTTTCAGGCAAATAGTTTATATGTGGTAGAGGGAGAGCTTTAACTCTGACAATGCAAATACATTAGTCCTATGTTTAATTCTATGCTATGTGTTTCTATTAATTGTTTTATAACTGACCACTGCTTCCCAAAGTCTATTTTTAACCTATTCTGACTTGCATTCTGAGCTTTTGATTTCATGTGACATTAGATAAGAATTTTTTAATGGTGTGTAATTTTACGTTATAATGTGGAGCTATGGTGTTGAAGTGCTAATACATAAATGGGCAGAAACTTGTAATTTACATGATTTCTCTCTTACATAGGACAATTTAGATTTGTTACCTTTGAGGCAAGTTTAAAGAAAAGAGGAATTGATGAATATCTTATTTAATGAACCCTGGAAAATTAAGAGGTGATGATTACATGATTTGAATAAACTCTGATACTTTTCTTTCTGCTTTCAATGAGTAGTGAATTGTTGAGGAAGATGAAAAGTTTACCCACACACTTCTCTGACACTGTCCCAGGACTTTTGAACTGTCTGTTTCTCAATTATGTTTCCTCAAATGTTTAGAAAATATAAATATAAGCATGACTTTCTCAAATGATGAGTAAAAAATAGACTTGTCTGGCATACATGCCCGCAAAATAAAAAAGCACAAGGAGGGGACCAAGATTGATCACGATTTTAGCTACTTTCTCCAAAACTCTTTCCTGAAAGGAAATGTGGGGCTTTTACACCTTTAATCTCATCCTATTCCACTTTGCGCTTGAAGTTTCAATAAATTTCAAGTGATGCATGAGACAACATAGGAGATACAGTTAAGTGATGTTCAAGCCTCACTTCTTAATGGGGACTTTGTTCCTCTTTGGATCTTACAAATGGCATTTCCGTTTTGTTCTTCCCTCACTGATGGCTCTAAATCCTTTGAAAGACCTCTACACATCTCTCTTGTCATACTTAGCACTGAATGAATGTGTGCTGACCAAGAAAGATGAAACCAAATGTGTTAGCTCCATCGACCTAGAGACATACATCAAAATAGATGTGTACAGTACCACAAGGTTTATTAAAATCATTGTCAGATTTCTGACCCTGAAAATTTACAATTAGCCACATAAGACTAAAAAGTCATTTCTCAAACTCAATTTCTCTATTCTCTTATAGTCAATCTGTTTCTCTCTCTCCCTCCTTCTCTCTCGCTCTCACTCTCACTCTCTCAAAAATAAAGCAAGCGTAATTCAGATGTGATCTAGCATATTTCTTTACATGGGAAAAGAATGACAGCGGAACATTTCCATTGCTGTAAGTGAAAGCTACAATTCTTCAGAAAAGAAAGACAAATGAAAACTGGTGCATGAACACAATGTGTCACCCATCTTAATTATTTTTCAAGGGATCAAAACTTCAAAGAAAAACTTAGAATATAATTCAATATAATTAGAGTGATCAATTCCATTTTTCTTGTTGAAGAACATTAACTTATTGTCACTAATTTGCTATGTATTTATCTGATTATTATTTTTAAAATAGCAATTTCAACAATGAAGTCATCAAGCTCCTGTATATACATGTACTCAATTTTCTCTACTTTTGAATTCTTTACGTTTGAATACCCTATAACCACAGACAATTAAATATACTGGGATGATGCAGTATTGTTTTTGTCTGTTTTGGCAATTAGCAATTATTATTTCATTGAAATTTCCCTTCAAAATTTAGATTTGGGTTGGTCTCAACACCAGTGCCCTAGAAAAATGATTTCATCTTTCACTTTAGCCGTCTCAGAGTTGTTCTTTACCTACACAACCTAATTAATACTTTCCCATCAAACCTTAAAGATAATAGATTGAAAAGGAAATACAGCCATGCCAAAATTCTGACTTAAATGCTTCAGAATCACCCTGATTCCTAAACAAGATTAGCTGAAAAAACTTTTTAACACTTAAATTTCCAATCTACACAATTCTTTCCTCCATTATTACATGGTGTTTCCTAGCAGCTACTCACCTCAAGATCTTCCTAAGCACTTTTGCCTCAAGTATTACCTCTACAACCCTTTACACACTCATTCTTCCTCTGATTAATCGGGGACGTTCCCATAGAGTTAAAGTGACAAATAAAGCTTATTCTGCTCTTGCATATTTCTACGTCTCCTATTTTATCCCTCATCATCCACAAACCTTGTCTTTATGCATCACTTATGAACAACTTTTTCTAGATTTTTCTGCAACCACGCTTATATACCCTTGCATGCTAATGTTTTCCCAGGAGCAAAAATCAGTCATCTGGCTGTCTGCGCAGTCTCCCGGGAACACAACACATTCATTCCCTTCTCTATTGTTTATGTCTACTTTTTCACTACAATGTTAGAATTGAGTGGATGCCATAGATATCCTATGGCATCCAAAGCCTAAAATGTTTTGTATTTGACCCCAAAATTCTGCCAACTCCTCGTCTAAAATATGTCTGTTCTTTCAATTCTAAACTCTTCTTTTACTCAAGACTCGGATATGCATTAGTCTTATAGGAAATGTGAGAGAATCTGCATGCCATATGCTGAAATTAAGTTATTGCCATTTTCTAAGTCTTTTGCCTGAACCATCATATTACTTAAACATACTCCTTTACTATTAAAATTTCCCACTTCTTTGCCTATGTTCCTCATGCTACCCAGCTTTTAAAGAGATGCTTTTGTTTTGTTGCTGTATGACAAATGCCTAACAAGCATAAAATATTTTTTGCAGATAAAACTACTAGGAATGAAGCTATGGAGTGAATATTCCCCAGTGAGTAAGATACTGCACACATTATAAGAGTGACAGCAGAGTAGTAGAAAAATGTGGTGAGAACTAGTTAACACAATTTACGGTCATGATAGTGCTTGACATACTAGACAAAGAGTAAAAGAAGTTGCTGCAAAGAAAAACAGAAACTTAATTTTCTGAAAGGAAGTGTGTCATGAAAGTTTATACTAATGAATGTGCAAAACCAGGTGGAGCACCAATCGGGCACCAGATGTGTCTTCCTGGGATGGCATGAACAGTGTCATTCTCATGTATAAACAAAACCCTAACAAAATAGTATGGCAAAGATCCATAGCTAGGACATAGATGAGTGTTGAGTTCTGTCACTTCTTCCCTTGATCTTAGCCAAAAGACTGAGAAATGATTTCTGTCACTTCTTGCTCATATTCCCTCAGTCCAAAGAGAATAAGCTGCACTTATGGTCCTTCTTCCAAAGAAGCGATGGGAGAACTGAATATTTACTAAATAACCTCAAGTAAGGAACTTGCCCATATTAAATGTTTTGATCCTTCTCCATTTACTACCTTCATACAAATATTCCTGAGAGCCAGATTCCCTCACGATGCATTAGGTTGGTGCCATAGCTTACTGCTTGCTAGCATACTCCCAGCCCTACTGGGATAAAAATACACCAGTCCTCCAATCTCATCATCCGTCCTCCTCCCAGTGCTCTGTAGCATTGTGCTTAGCGATGTGCAGTGGTGGGAACAAAGAGAGCCAGCCTGTGTTTGGAATTATAGACCCTTGTATTGGGGGAGGAGGGCCCAGGGGGTCTGACTTTGCTCTACAACAGCCTCTGCATGTATGCAGCTCTCTCTTCTTTATAGAATAGCATTTGAAACATTACAGTTGGTACCATTCTAGCTCTGTGCTCCTGCATCTAGAAAGAGGGATGTGTATATGGAAAGAGTATATTCCCCATAAATATCAAACTGAATAGGTTACTTAACACAATTTCAACAAATCCATTTAAGAGGCACATCAGTATATAGGAATGCATTTTGAATATATTCGTCAATAGTGTTATTTGAATATATATTAACTGAATGCATTTTTAATAGGTTCAGCAAAAGATATAGGTGAAAAATACATTTCTAAAGTATATTTTGAAATAATTTTGCACATGTATCTTCAATAGTCTATTCATAGACCATAAAATATCCACAAGAATTCCGTAAGTATTTTCTTTAATAAGAATGTTACAGGGTCATTGTAGTCAGGGGTTTGCAAGAAGCACAATATAGGAAACAAAATTTATTAGATTATTTATAATAGTAACCCAAGAGTTGTATACAAAGACAGTACAGGAAATCTGTCCACACATGAAAGACCCAAAGAATCCAGCTGAGGGCCTGGATCCCACAGCAATGTCCTGCCTCAGTCCAGCTGAAGACCTAGAGCCCATCACAGTGACCCCATGAGTCCAGCTGTAGACCAAGAGCCCATGACAATGTCTCATGCAGGTATGTTTCAAGGATCTGCCCTGGGTAGGCCCAATGGTCAGTGGTGGAAGCTAAAAAGTCTGTGCCAGGGGAATGAAGGATCTTTGCCAGCAGGCAGAGGAATTTTCACTGGAGCCAGGAATCAATGTTCAAATTAAGAACCAGAGCTCCCCTGAAAGGTACCACAGCCATCCTCAGTAACAAAGAGGTCCCAAACTCCTCCAATGATGAGAAGAACCAAGTCTGCATCAGGAAAGCCAGTGCAATATACCTCTTCAGGAGACTGAACAGTGCACCATCAGGACCAGATCTTCCCCAAAGGGAACCACGCTCCTCCAACGATGACAACAGCCGAGTTCATTAGGAAAGCCAGCATGACAAGTTCCTCCAGGAAAACCAACAGCTCCCTACCACACCTAAATTTCTTTCTCTCCATTTCTGCCTCCTACACTGTAGGCAAAAATCCTCAGGAGGGCTTCCCACACCCAGCACCATGCTTGTTCACTTTAGCTGTGTATTAAAAGTTCAACACCAGTTGTCAGTCCACCATAAGGAGCTCTCAAGTTTCTCTATTTTTTAAAAAAATGTTAATAACTCAGAATTTGAACATAATCTCTTTTCAAGTACACTATCATCCTTTCTCATCCTGCACATAAGCACTGCTCTAACCAGCATTTCCTCTTGTTTTTTTTTTTTTTTTTTTTTTTTTTTGGCTCTTTGAGACAGGGTCTTGAGCTCATTTTGTAGCCCAGGCTGGTTTTCAACTTGCAACAATCCTCCTGTCTCAGCCTCCGGAATGCTGGGATTACAGATATGCACCATCACACTTGGCTCTAACCAGTATTTCATCCTGAGATTTCTCCATCAAAAACAAAGGGTTTGGGCTCTGTTATCACACCTGTCTCCCACATGCAGGTGACTCATTAAGGCTTTCTTACAAACACGCTCCCCACTGCTACCCAAGTCTGCTTATATTGATATTTCCACAATTTGGCAAACTTCCTGCTAAGTGTCAAGATATCAAAAGGTGATTTCCTTACAAGATTTTCACCCAGTTTGGGTGGGGGTATAGAAAAGGGAGCACCTCAGGACCCCCCCCCCAGGCATCGCAAGTCTCTATTTATCATTCTGTATAGTCTCTACGGGTGGAGAAACACTGTGTAGCTGATGGTCATAAGGTACCAGCGATCTTGATGATCTTTTAAAGTATCTCCTGAAATGTTTAAAACTTTGAATTTTTACAATGGTTTTATGGTTCTCTCTTTGAATTATTGATTATTTAATGCCTCATTCTCTTTACCTTTGAATACTAGTTTTAAAACACACAGCAACAACAAAAGATCAATTCAAGGTGACAGTTTTAAGGTATAAACAGCTAAATTATAAGACAGGGAAGGTTGACTAAGAAAAGGGTATTCGAATCCTAAAGATCAATATGGTAAGAGCTGTAAAAATCAAGGCATTCTGAACAGCCAGAATGGTCAGAATTTTGGAATGGAAGGGAACAAAAAACAGAGAAGGTTGTTAGGGAATGGATGAAAAAGTGTCTCATAAACTGTATTTAAAGACTGGAACATAATCAAGAAATTTGCTGAAAGCCTTCTCTGATGTGCCTCAGAGAAAGTTTCAGAAAACAGGTACTATAATAATTTATTTAGGCAATTTAACTGCTTTCAATTCCTTTATCTTTGGTAAGTGGATTAAAGAGCTTCATGTTCATAAAGGGTAAAATTTACATATATATATATATATATATATATAATTGTTCATAAAATGTTACTTTAAACAGAGAACATTCTCTAAGAGATTTTTATATACTTTAAATAGAAGTATCAGAACTTAAATAAAAGTGCTAAAGACAATTCAGTTTACAGTTCTGCAGGGTAATTACTAAGAACTAGAACACTGAAGCAAATATAAATAAGGAAGATACTAGAGATGGCTTAATAATAACAGACAATTAGCAGGACCATTTGGAAATCAGTTAACATATACATAAATGTAACTGACCCAGGCATTGCTGAAGTCATAAATTACCTATTTAAAGAACATGAACTTTGTGGGTTTTTAAAGTGAGTATTAAAGGAAGACTCATTATGCAAAGAGCAGATTTTTATAACTCTGGAAAGAAAATGCCAAATAATATAAAAATCTGAAAGCATAGCTGAATAACATTATCAGTTTCCAAAGATAAAGTAGGATATTCTAAGAATAAAAGCCTTGTCCATTTTTATTCTGCACTCTCCAGCAAAAAAAAATGCAGTGTTTTAAATGATCATAAAAGATAGGGATTGCAAAGTACAAATTTATTCTATTAATAAATGGCATTATATTGGCAAAACTGGAATGTATATTCAAATAAAATGTACAACTATGTATAAGCATGCAATATCTTCAAATATGACTACAATTTGAAGTTTGTTTAATTATAGGCTAGAAATATATGTGATTCTTTTTTAAAATATGCATGTTTTCAAATGAGAGAAACTATTATCTTTTATTAACTATATTTCTTTCACATCTAAGAAAATTAATATTATATTAGAATAAATACTTTAAATATAATATTTAAAAAGAAGCCCCTTATATGATTGAATATTCTAACCATAAAAACAACTGAAACAATTTATTGAAAAGACAATTATCAAAATCATTTCTTTATTTTTAGAGATCATTTCTTATTTTACAATTTAAAATGAGTTTGGTAAACAGATAAACAATTTGAATTTATAGATAAAATTTTCAAAACGGATGCACATATACATGTATAGGTCATTAAATCATATACTATGATTATGTAAACTTTATTTTCAGATGACAATATAATAGTCTATTTTCTCCAAGAGGAAAACATTTAGGTAAAATTGATCATAAAGTGTAAAAATCAATCTGTAGAAAACCAAGAAAAGTAGGTTCATGAAATTATCCAAGGAAAGTTAGATTCTGTAGCATCTGATACTTTATCTGGGAGTGAGAACATGATGGGCGGGTGGAAGAGAACAAGTGCGTGCATCAAATGAAGGTCTGCTGAGTGAAAGAAGCAAATGAAAAGTCAAGCCTCACGGTAACTGTAGGAAGTGAATTGCTTGCACTCTTTTATAGGGGCCCCATTCTCCAGTGATGAGAGAACATATCTCTTGGCATCCCTAAGTCTTCTTTGGTACTTTGGATTACCGATGTATAGCTGACATCATTTCTAAAATTTGGATTTTTAAAATAATTTTACAGATTGACAGCTTATAGAACTGTAATTGATAGAAATTACAAATCTTTCTTGTGACTTGTGTGCATTGCTAATCTTTGGTCTTCCTGAGCTTTAAGTTTAATTGCAATAATTTGTATAGAAATCTCTTGTAACAAATTGTGTATATAACAGAGGAAAAAGTTTTACAGCTATGATGAAATGTGCATCTAATAGCTTTAACTATCTGTTCTTGGCCTATGGATACCTGAATTACTAAATTTCTGATTCCATGTATTTCCTAAATTGAAAATGGTGATATTTTCAATGGCTTATTCTCCACACAGATTCCCATTCCAGTTAATTTTAGTAATTATCTAAATATAATCATTTCTATTGAGTTACTGAGGGTGTTGATATAGAAATTATTCACAAACTTTTGACAATAATGTTAATCAAAATACAGTATGCATATGCAGGATATGAAGATCCCCAAATCCATGCAAACTTAAGAGTTACAAGCTACAGCCCTAGAGTATTAGGGAAAAGACAAAAACATACCCCATCATTCTAAAAAGTACAAATAACAACATTACACATAGAGTTATCAGTTAACCACGGGAATACATTACTACACGGGAAATAAGTGAAAAAGTTACAGTAACAAATTAGTTTGGTAAAGAGTTCAGGAAATCGATTCTAGAATCAGAATATCAAAGGGGAGACTGTGACAGATTTTGGAAACTGAGGGAAGAACATGGGGTGAAGGATGGTGCCACAGTAGATTTAATGTAGATAATTAAGGAAACTCAGGCGCTAGACATTAATCTCAGATTTGTACCTCAGAGGCCTGGCTGCTTCATATGACTTCCAAGCACACAGAGAAAAGGGTAAATTGTAAAGCTCACATAGGTGATCATTTATAGTTGTAGGGCACCATGGTAACACAGTAAGCATGGCTGTCTTAAGTAGGAAGGACATGTTTTGTTAAGACACTGTAGAAGTGTCTTCTAAGTCTCTCGCCCAATGCCCTGCGCCCCGTGCAGTTAAGTCTTTGTTATAATCCTCTCCAGAGATGAAGGGGCTGCAATTTTGACTCACTGCTGAATATAGGGGATATCCTCTGACAAGCTAAGTTATGAAAAGACTGACTTTATAGCAATGCTCTCTCACTCCCTATTGGATCACTGACCCTGGGGAAACCATTTGTCACAACATGAGAAAGCCCCATGAGGAGGTGCACACAACTAGCATGGAGAGAGATACACTGAGGCTGCCAGCAACCATGCAAGGGAGCTGGGAATTCCTCCACCTACCCTCACTGTGTCTGGCAATGGCTGAAGTATCCCTAATAACATGGCTGCAACCTCACTGGAAACCTAAGACTGAGGCACCTGGCGAAGGGACTATCCCATAGTCACAGAGACTGTGAGAAGCAATATACATTTGCCATTTTAAGCAGCTGCATTTTGAGGTAATCTGTTGTTCAGGAGCAAATAGCTAATAAAAGATGTAACCACATGGAACACAGCTGGAACAGTAGCCAGAAACTAAGAAACCATGGAAGAAACTGATGTGGCAGGAACCATTCAATCGTGCAAAAGGATGATACCGCTGAGGTAAGTGCACTTTCTCTTGAAGGGCTTGTATCGTGCATTCTTCATGGGACATTTCTGTAAAGGTAACTTAATTGCCATAGTTTAGAAATATGGTCAATGTTAGAACACACAAAAGAGCAAAAGACCTAGGAAAACCAACCTTTTATGTCAGACTACTTTCCTATCTGTCAAGGAGTAAGTAAAAGATCTCTATGAACTGAAAAGTATATATTCAAATGAAAGAAATATTTCTCCAAAATAAAACTGAGAAGACATTAGAAAGGATATACTGATGTTGGGTAAACAATGGCAATAAATGTCCACTACCTAAGGATAGAGGAATACAATACTAAACATAAAAGTCTTTCTTATATCTAATGGAAGATTTGTGAGCACAGTTTTACAAGAAAAGCCAGGGACATATCTGAGTGAGGGGCGCCTAGCTAGAAGGAGATTTCAGATAAATTCTTTTGATCATCCACGGAAAGCAGGTTTAGAAGAGCCATTAATTGACAGTAGATAACTGGTAACAACATTGCAAAGAAAGCTTAACAACAAAACTCCAGATTTGAAAGAAAGAGATAAACTCATAAAAATGAAAGAGAAATAGCAGATTTTAGGAGCATGAGTACGTCTAGTCTTCAAAATCTAGAGAAAGAAAAACTTTAGACTCACTGCCAAGTATATTATGCCATCTCAGGAAAACAATAGCAAAATGCCTTCCCTACTGCAAGTGAAATGCGATGGATGCCTCTCCCTAAAACAAGGTAAGCATCACAATTCTGTCTATAAACATTGGTGTCTATTGTTTACCTTCAGAAACAGGTTCATAATTTCAGGCCTTTGGCAAAATCTGTCCACAAGTGAACCGCCTCAATACTGTTTACCTTCCTAATATATTCCTTTGAAGACAGAGACAGTATCTTCTATCTAATCGAACATTTACCTAGTACTAAGAATAATACTAAGATAAAACAGGCTTCCAATAAATCAGTTTTATGTATGTATGTA
The DNA here is from genome assembly GCA_004027595.1 of Dinomys branickii. NCBI lineage: Eukaryota > Metazoa > Chordata > Mammalia > Rodentia > Dinomyidae > Dinomys > Dinomys branickii. Next base: position 457,031 of record PVLD010000029.1, on the reverse strand, counting down.
TGTATGTATGTATGTATTGTTCAGTACTGGTGATTGAACTCATGGCACAGCTCTTGCCAGACAGGCACTGTGCCACTGAGCTATATCGCTGACCAATATATCAGTTTTTGATGAAAAGTGTGTACATTTCTCACTCTAGCAGTTTATCTATGTTCTTTTTACCTGTCATCTACCTATTATCTATCTATCTATCTACCTACCTACACAAAAGGTGGTTACAAAGCCATTTTGGTTAGGGTTTTATTATAAGGCTAAAAAGAGTCTTTCTCTATTCCTCCTTCTTTCCCTTTAGCACTTATTTGTTTGTGAATCTCAGATTCAGCCAACAGAAGTTTTCTACAACTTTGCCCTTTATACCTTTCTCTACTAATTAGAAAAGACAATACAGTGAAGCTAGCCAAAATGTTGCATACTGCCACTGTTTGGTTTATTTCTGAAACTAATTTTGCTTAAAGTACAATCTGCACCTGCAGCATGACAGCTATTCTGTTATAAACACAATTTTTTGTATAAGTACCAGTAGTTTACTGTGTTAAAAAAATAAGCTCCAATACTAAGAGAAAAAAGAAGAAATAACAAAGTGTAAAGGAAAAAATAAATATGCGTTATCTATGCCTTTCCTTTCTTAGATTGCAAAGTGTTACCATGTTTAAAGATACGCTGCTGGGTGGTAGCAAGGAGCTCAAGGAGTGAACAATTTTCCAGCTTCACTCTACTGCTTGAGTCACTTTCCTACTAATCATGCAAACCTGGTGACAATACTTCACAAACCTGCTGTTAAAAGTACAATAATTTTCAGTATTCATTTTATTTAGTTTCAATATATACTCTCTCATCACATTAATAGAATGCTGATTTATTTCAATGTCTCCTAAGGTTCATATTTCATATGATTACATGCAATTTGTGACATGATTTCTTTAGTTCACAGACCAGGAGTCATCATCCTTTGCCAGTTCACATACTAACTGCAGATATTCTTGTGCATTAGAGCACCTGCATAAATTTGAAAAATTGAGGATCATGAAAATGGTATTTCACTAACAACAGTTCAATTCATCAAAGGGACAAAATGTACCACGCAGCATAACACCTGAACAGGGTGAATGCCCTGTGGAAATCACGTTTCACTGAAAGAAGATTTTGTTGCCGTTGATGGTGATCATTGTAAACAAATACATATTTTTTAAACAAAAACATAATTCACATGTTTGCTTGTCAGATAAATTTCACAAGTGCTAAAACATAGGACTGTGTCATGAAAAAAAGAAAATTGCTACACCAAAAATAAGGGAGAAGACACATATGAGCACAAACGTGCATACATGAATATCTGAGGTAGATTATTTTATGACAGAAATAAACGCCTGCTAATTTTTTATCTTTCCTTCATTCATTCTCAAATTTAAAGATCAGGTCAATTTTGACAAAACAAGATGTAATATGTTTACCTGCGTTATAACGCTTAGTCAAAGTGCTTTATTTAAACAGTAAAATCAGTTCCACATTTGTACACATAAACACAGGGAAAGAAGGAGGGAGAGGCAAGGGACGGGGAGGGGAGAGGGAGAATATAAAGCAGCCTATTCCATACTATCAAAGTTTTGCATCGGATGGGGGCCTTTGAGGAAGCTAGGGGTCCCGACCGTGATACCCTGCTGTTATCTGTGTCCCTTGCGCACTCTCACTCCCACAAAGCATGCAGAGGTGAGGCAAAAATCACTGCCCATGGCTCAAAGCCACAGCTCCTGCTGGGAAATGAAATCAGAACTGGAGCGTTGTAAAGTGGAAGTTTATTAATAGTGAATCAAATACGCAAAGAAGCTACTGCTATCTTAACAGCAGAGCGGAGAACGCTGCAAGGTAAGGGGTTTGGAGCAATTACTCACTGGGTGGGTTCTGGGGGTGCACTCATAGGGGTAAGCTGCTTTCTAAAATAACTGTTCCACTGATTGGTGCAGTCTAGGCCAATCAGGATCTTAGCTTTTGTTTCCGAGTTGAGAAGTGGGGTGGGTTTAGGAGGGCTCCTCATGGGCATAGTAAATGCATGTAATAGCTTCACAAAGGCTAACTTCTTTAAGCATGTAGTGCACAATAAACTGTGTAATTTTACGAGTGGTACCCATCCAGGTCTTTCCTGAATTCCCTAGCGACACTCCTGCTAATCTGTCTCTACAAGCTCATTATGAGAATTAGGGCTTAGTTAGCGTTGTTTAAGATTTAGGTATTTTGTAGAATTTGAAAATATGCACTAGATTTATAAACATGTATCTGTTATGAATTAAACCTTGAGCTAGGTCCCTTTATCTCCCCCATATGCACATGCACAGACACACTCACACACAAGCACAGGCGTAGAGTGTTAACTTACCAAACAATTAAAGTGAATCACTGACGTCTTTCATTCTTATTTTACAACATAAAAGATACTGGCAAACACTCTTCAAACATGTGCGCAGCATCAGCTAAATACAGACTAACATGCTTGGTAAAGTAGTATCGAGTTTCTACTTTATTTTCTGGAGACGAAGATATTCATATGTGTACCTGCTCCACAAGTTTAAATTTGCATAAAAAATAGTCTTCAAAGAAACTAATGGAATACTACCTTGCAACTCATATTTTTGCAATTAGTTAAGAGGCAATTTAAAATAATCAGCTCAGAGTGATGTTTTTCAAAGGAAAAGTCAAAATTCTTTACGAGATCTAGCACTACCATGACCCAGTAAGTGATCCCCTCTCCCTTCATCTTCATAAGTACTAGAGAGGGGACAAAGGGAAAGCCTGTCAGGCTTCTTGTCACTCTTAGGTTTGATTTGATTAAATAGTTAACTAAGTCTCCAGATACATTCAGATGTATTCAAAGAAATTATAGTTCAACATTATGCAAGAATTTACCCTTGATCATGTGTGTGTGTATGTGTGTGTACTATATATATATATGTGGCAAACATTGGAACTACCCCAAGTACACATGTAAGTACATATGTATGTGTATACACATACATACACACACATTCTGGGTTATGAAAGTTCATATAAAATCCTGCTTTAGAGACTTTACAGTATAATTTTTGTTAAAAGATCATGAGGTTTTCTCTGAAGCATTCTATTTGAATATTGCAACTATGTAAGGAGATGGTGATAAATTTCCAATATTTAATTAACTAAAGAAAACCATGAATAATCTTATTAGAAGTGCTAATGGCACATTAATAAGTAAATCTATCTATGTGTCTTACACTTATATATACTCATACTGTCCTCATGGACATAAAATATAAAACAAAAAGTTTATATTTTGATAGGTGATGGAGAGCATTTTGACCTAGAAGTCCTAAGAGATATAAAAGTCAGGAGAGCATTCTCTGACTATCATTTATCTTGCCTAATTCTTGTTCAGATTCTTGGGATAGAAAAATGACCAATATGCATTTCTTTTCTCAAAGAATTCAGATTCTTTTTGCCTGTTTAGTATTTTTCAGTCCTTTCTTATGTTTTCCCCACATATCAGTACAAGGTGACATTATAGGAATCTCTTAAATCTGTGTCGATTGTGTTGAGCATATCAATGTCAATAATTTCATGGTAGTCCATTTATATTCTAATTAATCTAGAATTTTCTATGAGAAAAAGTAATTCTACTATAAGAATAAGAAAATGCTTAAAAGTCAATGTGGGGGGCTGGGGATATAGCTCAGTGGAATAAGCGCCTGCCTAGCAAGCGCAGGGTCCTGAGTTCGATCCCCAGTACCGCAAAAAAAAAAAAAAAAAGTCAATGTGTTTTCTCAAATTAAGAATTCAAAAGTATATTAGTTTTGGGAATGGATTTATTCACTCATATCTTCATTCAATTCAGAAACATATCTGTCAGAATATTTAAATGAGCAATTCAATTCGGAAACATATCTGTCAGAATATTTAAACGAGCAATTCATGTTTAATGATATTTTCTTTAGAAAGAAATACACTGGAGACACTAAAAAATCTTTTGAAGAGGAGTGAAAACATCTCAACTATAAAAGTAAAATCATGCTTAGAGAAAAATTTTATAGCACTTAAGGATTATAGTAGAAAAGTGAAACAGTCTCAAAAGATTTATATGTACATAAGGAAATGATAAAACAGATACTTAAATTAAAATTAGGTGGAAAGTAAAGAATAGAAACAAATTAGAATTTCAGCTAAAAAATAATAAAGAAAATGAACCCAAAATGTTATTTAATAGAATCACTAAAATGATCATCTTCGGGCACAAATTACAAAAGAAAATAGTGTATAAATTACCAACTTCAGGAATAAAAGAGTGTCCATTTCTAAAAATCACAACATATTGAAGGGTGAATATAGACCATTAGAAAAATTATCAATGGCTTTCCATTTGATAACTTACTTGAAATTGCACATTCATCAGAAGATGCACCTACCAAAGATGACTCAATAATAAATAGATATGCTATATAGTCCTAAATGTAGTAGAGAAATTGAATTAATTATCAAAATATTTCCAACAATGAAAGTCCAATCTCAGCATACAACCATATTCCTTAATTTTCAAAACATTTACAAAAACACTTCCAGAAAATACAAACATCAAGTAACACAATTCACTTTTGGAGGTCAGAATTAAAAATGAATGTAACAAAAATACGTAAGAATGATTTGTATTTGCATAAGACTATCATCCTCTGCAAAGATCAGGAGAAAAGCAGAGATGTTCATTTTTACCGCATCTATTCAAAATTACACACACAAAATACAGATGAAAGAAGCAAAAAATACCTACAAGATTAAATATATTATTATGACACTTCCTTCACAATTACAGGTTCTAAGCAAATACAATAAAAATTACAGCAGGGTTATTTACTTTCTGTTCATTTTCATTTCTTCATTGTTTATACAAATCAATAAACTAATTCTAAATTTTCACTCAAAAAGGAAGAAACAAAGCCAATTTGAAAATGTAAAAGCGATCATTTTTCCTATGACTCTTAAGAAAATGGCAACACATTGACTTGAGGAAAATATCAATATCATGGTTCTGTATCTACGACATGTAAAACACTCTCCAAACTCAATAGTAATATGCAAAATAATTCTGTTAAAAATGGACAAAGTTGTAAAAGAAGAATTAATGACAGAAAATGTGCATGGCAAATAAGTTTTATGACACTATTTTCAACATAATAGCCCTATAAGCAGTTACAGTGAGATGAATATACCTACGAGAAATTCACAAAGATTTTGTCCTGTTTTTGCCTAACATATTAATTTTAACATTTTAAGTTAAACTTCTGATTAATTTCAGGGTGTTTTGTATGAGTGGATTTCTCTCTCTCCCCTTCTCTCTCTCCCTCTCTCTCCCTCTCTCTCTCTCTCTCTCTCTCTCTCTCTCTCTCTCTCTCTCTCTCTCTCTCTCTCTCTCCCCCACAGGGTGTATGAATGTCAAATCATTCAGGCACCATCTGTTAACAAGACAGATGTCTCTCTTTGAATCGCCTTGCTACTTTGGTTGAAAATCAATTGACTATATATACGTGGTCTATTTCTGAAATTTCTATTCTTTTCTATTGATCTAAGTTTCAATCTTTTTGTCAGTACCACACGTCTTAACAAGTGCAGCTTTACTGTTAGTGTTGCAATCAATTAGGGAGAGTCCTTTACCTTTATTATTGGATTTTAAATTTTCAGTCTGGTCTCCTTTCCTAAAATATGAAATTCCCAATAGCAAAGACAAATACAGCCTATGTGTATCAATTCTGTTTGCTCTATTATTTTCTAGTCACTGGGATAATGCCAGGCATGTGGAACATGTTCAATAAACATCTACTGAACTGACAACAACATATGAAGTTATGCTTAACTGGAACCTCTAAATAAATAAAGACATTTATTAGTATTATAAATTTTAACGGATGTCAAGAACTGAAGATTTGTTAGACTTCTACAGTTTTACCCCTAGCATTCTTTTCTGTGTTACAACATTGACAGTTGTGCAATATCTTTGTCTTTCATGTGATATTTTAAAACCAGTAAGATAAAAAATTAAGAACAAAATAATATAGTGGATTTGTAAAGTAATTTTAAATGTTTATGATACATAGTTATGTGTGCTTACTATTAAGACAATAATTTTTTCTGCAGGTAGGTATCTACTGTGACTATGAGAATGATTAAGTGCTTATGCAATATCTTTAATAGCTTAAGAAAAGTAAAATATGTATGATTTCCATATATGTGTTTTTATATATATACATATATAAAACAAAATATTCCATGTGCTTGGTTTCCATCCTTATTATGAGAACATTGTTAAATTCCAGATGAAGTTTAGAAAAAAAAAGATAGGTAATTTTTTCATACCTAAGTTCTTAAACTCTTTCTCTCCCAGAAATTTTTGATTACTGAAGTGATCAAGGCCATTTTTAAATCAGAAATTCACATTTTAAAAAATATTAGTTCATTGTAATAGTAAAGAAGTTTATGTTTAAAAAATGTAGTCAGCAACAATAGCATGACATATATGAGTCTCTCTCCATAGGAACTTTACAAAAGAATACAATATCTTTACAAAAGAATAAAAATAAAATTTATAGAAATGTTTTGTCATGAGCGAATTACAGGGAGCTTTTCATTTTTTTCTAAAATGCTATTTGCTTTGAAAATAGGTATCTTGAGACTCACAGCTGTTTCACAGGAAAAAATGTGAAACAGTCCAGGGCTAAGATTCCAAGAGCTGGCTGCAGAACAGCTCTCTTGAAAGCTTCTGATAGAACCCAGCGATAAAGAGCCAAAGGTAACAGGGAGGTCTGCCAGAAGAGTCTATAGAATTGCAAGCATTTGTAGAGAATGCCCCTAAGGTAATTGATAAAAACCAGAGGGATAGTCCGCTGAGACTAGAAAGTACCGTACATAAGAGAGTAAAAAGTTTCTGCTGGGAAGTACTGAGCTAATCCATCAACTTTATTTTTTTTTAGTCCCTTTCTACCTCACAGGACTTCAATAAAATCTGTATGTGAACAATATAAAGAAGTTTACACAAACAGCCAGTAATGGAAAAGTGCAATAATCTTTAACTGCACTTTCTAGGAAAAGTTTACTTGCTGTAAAGGAACATGGAAAGCTGACAATCATTATATTTGTGCTATCTAAACAAGCAGACTTTTGCAAATGGAAAGGTGACCAAGAGATGGAAGGACAGGGGTGCGAGAAGGGTAAGGGGACAGTAAAGAATTACAAATGTGTTTCATACGTGTACCAACTCGCCAGTGCAATTGTTATGCACTGAAAATGTGTACTATTAAAAGAAAATTTTAAAGAAATAATAAACTAAGCAAGCAGAGTTTACAAAACTACTGTGGGGATTTAAGTTATCTGGACACATCGAATTATGTTTTATTTAATGGAGAAAATAAAGATAGAGCTTATACTAAACAACCCAAATTCATTTTTTTGTACTCTGAGCCAAATACATGGCTTCATACAGTATAGTAACTTTTGTCTTAATAAGCATTTGGACATTGAAGCCATTCCTCATACAGAATGGACTGCAGAACTGTCAGGAATATAACTAGTATTTCTTGATCATCAATATTTGCCAGATATTTTACTTGATGTTATCAACTCTTCCCTATCCTCTATTAGCTTAAAGATCCTAGGAAAGATACTTTAGCTGTTTTGCCTAATTTTGTTAGATCACTGAGCACCTCCCAAAATGAAAACCAAAGCTCGCTTTCGTACAAAAGCTCTAGGAATTCACAGGTAAAGCGTTCCACATAATCCTATACCTTTGGGGCCGACAAAGCCCTTACTTAATTCTCCTTGTACCATGCTATTGACTTCTTGTCTGGTTGCTTCTATTCTGTATCAATCCACCTGCAGTAGTCTGCTATGTGAAAGAGGGCTTTTCTTGAGTAGGCTTTTTAGTCACTGTACTGTACTTGATCTCTGACAATCTTGGGGAAATTAATCCCTTGGCAGTCACCACTCTGAGTTCATCATTATCTTGGCCTGCTTCTGTGTGCTCAAGTTTAACTTCTCTTTCTGGCTCTCTGGAAAATACATTTCTTTTATCCTGCCTGACGCTTGTAGGAAAAGAGATTATAAAGCGAAATTTTTCGTCCATGTCATGAAATAGTTCACGCCACACAGTAAGACAGTTCTTACAGACTTCTGCACAGTCTTCCTTCTAGAATTCATGAGATGAGAGGAAAATGTTCATAGGTGTAAAGACAATCTTACACTTTGTCCAGATACCTTCTCTACTCTATCATGTGGGGCCATGCTGAGTCTGGCCTGTGACACCAATCTTTTGTCATTAATAGGCATATTTTTCTCTAAAGCAGCCTACTGTCTTCCTTTAATCTGTGATATTCTGTTCCTACCACCATTCTGTCAGATAGATTGTGAATATTTGTTTTCTATGGCTAAGAGATCTGCAACTGTAAATCTGAAGCAATGGATAGATGAAAGCTTAAAACAATCTCACATGTTTGACAATAATTAAGAAGTCTATGCTTGAACAGGAAAAAATTTGGTGATACGGAGGAAAGTGAGTGATCACATGAGCCTGATGGTCTGCTTTGTATCAGTGTAGTTAAAGCCTGGAAAGGAGCAGTCTGTTATAGAGGCCCTGACACACACATCATTTCACTGAATTCATACAGTCATTAAATGGGACTCTTTAGAATGGCTTTCTTATCTTTTATAATAAAAAGATAAAATCAAATAGAAACTGGAAAAGCTGAAGCAAAGCATGAAATCGCTAAATGACAAACTAAAGATGTCATTATATGAATTTCATTGAATTAACCATCACAACTCATTGATGACAGAGCACAGTACATGAACAGCAGTATGGGCATTTATCTATACAGCCCAAGTATGCGGCATGGACCAACATCAGCCCATTAATTCAGGTGGGAGAATTATATTTCAAAGATGAATCAACATAACATCTCTTAATTTTGAGACATCAAGAGGGACGTCACATTTCTTATTCCTCTTAGCACTTAAAAAACTCTTCATGCTTTCTCTAGTATTTTGTAGTAGACAAGATATAATTCATAATGTGGCTTGATCTGCTGAAATCCAGATTCAACCCTCACCTAAATGCCACATCTACTTCTGACTGAATGTTTGATTGGATGTAAAATATATAACACACTTTTACCTTTACTTTTTTCCTTAAAATGAAATAATACTGTTTCATGATTAAATGAGACATCAGTTATTCAACAAAATGGATCATTGTACTGTCCTCAGTAGGCATTCAATAAATAATAGCTATTTCATATTTGAGAAAAGTACAATACAAAAGTCCAGACAGATAATGAAGAACTGAAGAGTGTGTATTTTAACCATTTACATTTTTCAATCCCAAATATGTTTACTAGGTCATTAAAAAAAATACTCACTGACTGTGATTAATGTCTAGCTTCAATGAATTAAAAACTGTGTATCACTTATGAAGCACAGATCATGTCCTAAAATAGAATAGAATTTGCTTGGCAGTGGGACTAGTAAAACATGACTGAATTGTAAGGCAGTACTGAAGGGCAGCATGGTACTGATAGTTTCCAACATAGTATTTGATCAGTCCAGAGAGCGGCTTGTTCTTTTTCAGTTACATTCAGCAACATATTTACAACTAAAATGTGGAACAGGATTCAGCCAAATCTGGCAGTATTCTATTAGGCTGTCATGAGTACATCCTAGGTAGATTAAGGGCGGGGTATAGCTCAGTGGTAAAGCACTTGACTGGCATGCGAGGTTCTGAGTTTGATGCCCAGCACAGAGGTTGGGGAGTGGATAAGCCATATTGCAGAACATAAAATAAACAATACTTATTAGACTAAATCAATACAAGATAATTTCTTGCTCACGTTGTATATCCATCAAGGTCAATGGGATAGAGGATTGCTGGTTGTATTCAGACTCTGTAAAGTTAAATTTGACATTTCAGTGTTTCATTTTCAAGGCACCCTTAGTTTAATGTTTCAATATTTCAATTTCAAGAGAGCCTTAAACCACTTCTACTCATAACTCCTACAGCAGAGCAAGGCTCATGGCTCTTTCTACAAAGAGACCAGGAACCACGTTCTTGTATGACTATGGGACAATCATAGCTTTTGGTAGCAGCATTGAAGTTTTCCATACATTATAAGTAGAAAAATAATCAGTATAGTATGTGTTCTAATATCAATTAGAAGGATGCTGAAATCTGTGTTGTAATGAATTTCAGTGAGTGATGAGTTAAAATATTGGAGAAATGAAGGGCAAGTGACCATAGACGTACAGGAAAAAGCAAGCGAGCAGGGAGGAAAATGTACAAAGTGTTTTAAACCAGTGATGCAGAAAAGGAATTCAGGTAGGTGGAATTATAGTACCCACATGGAATGTGACATGAAAACTGTCCGTTTTCAGTTTTAGTGTTTTGAGGACTTTAGATTCTAAGAAACATCCAGGATATCATATGGATCAATAGGGTGACCGTAGGAAGGAGGGAACTTGGGTTAGATGAATCTTTCAGATGATGGCCTGTGGTTAATTATCTTTAAAGAACAAGACAGAAACTTTTCAGAAGTTAGGTTCAATGGCAAATGAGCTAGATTAAGGTTTGTACAAAGGCAAACCAAACGTGGCTGTGCTTTTTTAGGAAATTAAACATTGCCTTAAATTTTCTATGTATGTGTTGTGCTGAGGATCAAATCCAGGTCCTCATACAGGCTAAGCAAGTGCTCTGTCACTGAGTTACCCCTCCAGGGCTTCTTCAAGTCTTAGAATGGTGTCTCAGAAGATAAAGGACATAATGAAATTTATATTTGTGATCTGTAAGATTAATTGTGGTATTGATATTATTACTTTGTAAAAACAACTCTTCACAGGAACATAGAGAATTCATTGTTTCCATTTAACCTGTACTATCTTTCACATCAAAAGAGTTGAAGAAGTCAGGTAAAGAAGCAAAGTAAATTTTAGGATAGTTGGGACAATTGTTCAAAAGATGCAAACTATGGGAGCAGCAAATTCAAGTAACACAGTCTTAGAATGCACGAGCGTACTTTCCAATGGTCTAGAAAATCTGATCACAGTCTATTTTCAGTGCGGATGAGGAGGTTAATAAAAGTCTTAATTAGCCTGACATTCATTCCAATGAAATAGGTAATGGGTATGTGACATAATTAGATGTTGGAGCAGAGAAATTGCTAGAACTGTGTATATGATTTCATTGCTGAAAATTTGTTACAGTGATGAGGTTTTTGCCTTCGTATTTTATCTAGCTGGATTGTTGAGTAGGTAATTATTTTAAAAAATAGATCTATTTAACTAAGGTGTTAGAATAAAAACCTATTAAAAAGATAGTGCTACAATTGGTTTCTGACCCAGTAAGTGGTAACTTAAGGAAATAAAAATTCCTAATCACTTAATTTATCGCATACCCTTTTTTAGTTTCTTGTAATTTAATATCATAATTTCACTGATCTTCATTTCTAATGAACTTTGCACTGATTAGATCAATCTGACTCTTCCTCTAAATTGGAATTATTAGACATAAGTACATTATATATTTCAAGTGATCAACTAAAAAATCTGCTCTAGAAATAAAAGCTTTCAGATTAAGAAATGTAAAAGTGAACATGCAGTGGCAACCTTGGAACAGAAACGGTGTCTTATCTAGAAATGAAGAGTCAAAAATTCTACTGTACATGATATGAAAAGGGGTATGTTTCATTAATATGCAAAATGAATCTCATGAAATTATTTCTCCAATGTAACTGTACAGGAACAAAACACTGAATAACAATTATCCTAGTTTTATAAAGAACTGACATTTTCAAGTCATTTTCCATTTACTTCCAAAAATCAAGCTACAGTACGGTTTCAGTTTACAGGAAAAAAAAAAAAGAAGCACTGAAAACTCTCTGATACTTTCCAACCCAGCATGAGGTTATTTAACAGGTAACTCTTAAACAAACTCCATATGAATTCCACTACATTCCCCTTATTTCCTGTTTTTAAAAGGTGTGTGAGTTCCTGATAAGCTTACATGTGAAATGGGGTGTGTCTTAATGACCTGAGAGTAGGGGATATGAAACTGCAGACTTACACTTCAAAACAGTGGGGAATCTGAAATGCATAAGAAAAAAATTCAAGTTAAAAGGCCAGTTCTCCATGGCCTCCTTTATATTCTTTCTTTGGAAATTCATACGTAAAGAAATTTAGAAGAAATAGAAGGATTAGGAGTAGCTCAGGGGTAGAGTGCTTTTGTGTGAGGCCCAGGACTCAATCCCCAGCATCACAAAACACATAAATAAAAAGAAACAGGCATTTTGATATGTATACTTCTAAAAATCAATCTTAGGAGACACATTAGTCTTTTTTCTGCTCCCATACCAAAATACTCAATAATTCAAAGTACCTGAAAACATGAAGAAAATGGCTTTCTTCTTAACAGCTTTAGGGACTGAAATCCAAGCCTTCACTCTTTGCCATTAATGAGGTCCACCCTTATTCCCAACATGAGGGCAAAACAGAAAAGGAATGGCCACATGCCAAAGGTCCAAGACATGGGGTGGATTTGCTTTACAAAACTCTCATGAGAGCTAACTTAGCCCAAGAACGCACATGAATAACTCCCAGGGTTCCCTCAAAATAAGTAATTGCCTTATGATAGGGTCTACCTCCTACAGGTTCTGCCACCTCAGTATGGACACTGAGGATCGAGTTCCATTCAGCACATGAAACTTCTAGGGACACACTCAATGCATCCAAACTTGCAGGGAGATGTGAAGATGCTTGTGCAGATTTTATTTATTTAGAGAAAAGTTGTCAAAAAATTTACTGAAGTCATGTCTCAGATTAGTTACTCAATTCATTCATATTGTGTTTAACAAGTTTGTCATTTCTTCTGGGACAAGAGAGATGAACCAAATGAATAGGAAACTGCAAAGTAAAACTACAGTGCTGTCTTTTCAAGGAGTGGATGTCTTCAGGTTTTAAACTTGATATATGCATAGAAACATAATGTATCCATTCTCCATAGATTAAATGCCATCAACTCAAAAAATCATACGTTTAAGAATTACACTCATGTGAGTGCATTTAAAGGTCATTTACTGATTTATGTGTGTATATTAGAAAGTTTATTCTTACACATTTGCATCCAACTCAAGCTCTACTTGAGTTAGATGTAAACATATAAAGAGCTTATTGAACAAAAGGAAAGTTTTTGTCTCAAAATTAACAGTATATTGTTAAGCTTTGAGAGGAGAGCTCATAAACTGCAACTATTTGGAGTATTTTTAAAACTTTCCTAATTTCAGGCCCATAAAGCTATTTAACCATTGATCATATAAATATGTCAGAACACATATCATTAATTTCAATTCCTCAAACATTTAAAGACCAGATTTTTAATTATCCTAAAATTTCCTAGATTCTTAGGTACTCAGATTTTTCCATGATTATACTGGTAATATTTATTTCTCATTAGTTTAATTTTTAAAATCAGTCGTTATCACTTAGCCTCTAATTATACCATGGCTAAAATTTCCAAATTTTGAAGAGTAAACATTGTACATATTTATCCCTGAATCACCACATGGATTTCAATTTCCATAATACGGCATTTCCTGTAGTGATCTGTGTCTTCTTTTGCGTTCCAAATTTACTCTTTTGTATTCTAGCTTATTTTTATATTCTAACAATTGTAGCTCCTACAAACAATCCTCCTCGGTAAAGTATGATACAACCCATTTCCTTCACATATGTGTGTATGTTTCTTATTTCTTTAAATCCTATCTAATTTTTACTACTAAAACTTTATTTATTTCACAAACTATACCTTCTACCTTCTCTTATATCACCAAGCAGGTAGCATCACCCCATATCTCCTAGGTCCTATACATCATTGCATTATATGTCTATTCTTACATTTGCCGAACTGTTTTTACATGCCATTTGTGCTTGATTGCTCCTTTATAGGTCATTATATTTGAAGTTCAGTATTCCATTTTTATTCATTTATGACCAAAATAGTTCATACACAAAAACTGTGTGCATAACAATCTATTACTTGAATAAATAAGCTAATGCATGCTAATAACAAATCTTATGCAACAAATCCACATTCATATGGTGGTGGAATATGGCTACGCCATTCAAAACTAAGCTATGCAAACTTCCAACACTGGCACATCAAGAGTTCTAGAAGATTCTTAAAACATTACTCTTGTACAGAGAATCTTTCATAACTCAAAAACTCTCCAATATACTTCTCCCAGTTTAATTCCAGAAAAAATAAGCCCTTACTTCAGGAATCCAAACAACTGGCACTGCGGACAAATATTTTTTTCATGTGGGAGAAATCCTTCATGCCTTCTTTCCATGAACTTTTCCAGACATTTTCTGTGATATTTACATTAGTAAGCATATTACTAAAACAGTTTACAATCTCTAAAACAAAAATAGAGTTGGACCAAAACCGTTAAGCCGCAGAGTGAATAAATCAGTGCCGCACTGTCCAAAAACATTATGAAATCTGTAGGAGACAGAGTTAGCATCAAGGTAGTCACACAATCTCTTTGCATAACTAACATTTACTAACCTGAAACAAAAGTTTGCAGCTCAAAGAGCACAAAATTAAAAGCATGAAGAAACAGACCATTGAAGTAAAGAGCTACAAAATAGATGATCGCTCTCTTTGTTCTTCCTCCTAAAAGATTTAGACATGAAACAATTTTTTTCAAATGAATATCTGAAGCATCTTGGGGGTGTAAGTCACAAACTTACCTGACTGGTTTTTTTGCTTTTTAAAATGTGAAATGTTTTGATCAATGGCATGTGAATGAATACGAAAATTATATCGCATCAGAATTTTAAATACGAGTGACAGTGTATCTCTTTCCCTCTTGTTTCTGCACTCTTCCAAACAGATTACCGCTTCCACATTGGGGCTGCTTTCCTCAGCTCCCAGAATGGAGAGACTTGGGTAACAGAGCTGAGGAGTAATGCTGCCAATCATCATTCACAAGGTAACACATGATTTTGGGGGGCTATTTTACAAGGTTTTGGAGGTTATTTTGCAAGGGGGAACAATAACAATACAGGACACATTTTATAAGATTATTTATAATAATCCCCCAAAGAATGATATACAAGACAGTACAGGAAATCTGTCTACACACTAAGACCAAGAAATCCAGCTGAGGGCCTGGAACCCATGGAAATATCCTGCATGAGTCAAGCTGAAGGCATAGAGCTCATAACATTCCCTCACACAAGTCCACATGGAGGCCTGGAGTCCATAACAATAGTCTCATGCTGGACTGTTTCATGGGTCTGCGCTGGGAAGGCCCAAATGTCAGTGGTGAAATCTAGAAAGTCTGTGCCAGTGGGATGAAGGATCTGTGCTGGGAGACTAAGGTATCTGCACTGGAGCCAGGAAGCGACGCTCAGAAGAACCAGAGCTCCTCTGAAAGGTACCAAAGCCATCCTCGGCAACAGTGAGGTCCTGAGCGCCTCCGATGATCAAGATGGCCAAGTTTCCATCAGGGAAGCCAGCTCCTCCAACAGAACTCAAAACTCCTTACAGCTTCTCCAGCTCCCAACAACCTTTTTCTGCTCCCAGTAGTTTCACGTTTTCTCCAGTTGTGCCTCTTATGCCGGGGCAACAATCCCAGGTGGGCCTCCCGCACCCAGCACCACACTTACACAGTTCAGCTGGGGGTAATAAGTTGACCACCATTTGTCAATCCACTGCATACTGTAATATGTGCAATGGACTTTGACAGGAAGTTGAGTGACAAGAAGTATGGAAATAGAAACTTTTAGAGAAATGATGATTCATGCTATTGAAGTGGAAATATTTGATCAAATAGCTCCATCAAAAACTGAGGCAATGCACCAAAAGACTTTTAATGTCTAGATTGTTATTAGCTATGTTTATTAAAGCACCGTGGGAAGAGTTGAGTTTTTAAAAAGTCATGCTACTTTCAATGAGGAAGAAAGAAATGTATCCAAGACGTTCAGCCTTTCCATGATTGAAAGATGTGATCAACTCAAATCCACACAACCTAAACATAACACAAGCACGAGCCACATAAGCAAATGAAGACCACCCCTAGAACAGGCATAAGAATGTCTCACTAGCAGGACATCATTGATTTATTACCAGGGAGCAATGACCAAATATGTTTGAAAAGATCACCGTATTGCTCAAAAAGTCTAGACTAGAGCTATGTTTCAAAAATAATTGTGTGTTCATTAGCACAGGCTGCTGACTGAAATCACATAGCAAAAAGTCATAAAAACTTTCACAAGTTCCAGTGCAAAAAATGCCATGATGTTGGTTCAACTTAACAGAGTCTATAAATAAAGACAAAACAAAAATCATTAGGCCCTCAATATCTCCTGTCAACAATTTGAGTTCTAGGAATGCATGGGCTACACAGTGAGCTGAAAGAAGGTCTGAACTACCTGGCAAGATCCTATCTTAAAAATAAACAAGTAAAATAAAATTAAATAAATAAAAGAGTCTAAACAAGTGCTATGCATTTATGAATGTTACATTATTTTAGGCAGACCCTGATTTATGATGGTTAGATAGACAAATTTTTAAATTTGTGATTTTAGGAAAGTGATACAATTCAGTAGAAAGCATATTTCAAATTTTGATACTTTGCAGGCTAGTGATAAGCAGTAGGGTGATCTAGGCAATGATGAGCCATAGCTCCTAGTCAACCACATGATACTGAAAGAAAACAACCCATAATTTTGCAGTGTACTTTGTCGCTAAGGTGTACTGTTCAGTAGGCCAAATATACACAGTGTACTTTAGACCCATGAAATCTTCAGTTCAAGATAGGCTTATCAGACTAACTCTATTATAATTCAGACACAATCTGTAGATCGTGCTATGTATAGCACAGCCAGGTATATTATGATCATAAATTTCTAGCTTCTCTACACTTATGACTTACTGTGCATATGATGAGGTGTACTTCTTTTTCAAAGTACTCATAATTGAAAATGAAACATACTTCCAGTGTTTACACTCTCATATGAGCTTTGGAAGATATTTTCATGACAATGCATGAACTGTGTCTGAATTCACATCCTTAAAAAGTGTTATCAATATTAAACTAAATGTAATAAAGCTATACGTACACAGAGGCCAATAATATTAAAATTATCCACATAATTTAACTAAATTTTCACTCCAAAATATGAACAGGTATTTGTTTGTATAAGAGTAGTAGTTGCTGTATCTCATTTAGAAAAAGACTAGCACTCTCAGTTACTCAGAAGGGCTAATCTTGAATTATACCACCAAAGAAAGACCTGTGGCCTAGAAGTTAGACTCCTCAGTGACATTTCTTTCCATCTTAATGTCACCAGAGGCAAAGATTTAAGGATAGGAGTTTATTTCAAAACGATAGGTGAGGGCCAGGGATATAGCTCAGCAGCACAACATTTGCTGGGCTAGTGCAAGGTCCTGAGTTCAATTCCTGGAACACACACACAAAGAAATGAAAAAGAACAAAATGCCAGGTGGACATCAGAGCAATTTTTCTTTCCATCTTTTAAAAGAATGATGACTTCCAATAATTTTTTAGAATTATTAATAGATCACAAGTCATTTGCAACAAAGAAACTGATAGTTTTTATTTAACAGAGGAATTCATTATGGCATTAGGCATCTAATCCATCTTCTAAAAGGTGCACTTTGTTGCCAGTGTGAAGGGTTTAAACATGAGCAGACATTAAAGTTACCTGATAATGTGACTCCATTCAATAATTCAGTGAGTCAATTTAGTCATTTCATATTTCAGTCTTAATTGAGTGCTGACAGTTTCCTTCATTAAGATTTTACTTTGAGGAAAACAATAGCCCTTCTTTCTCTGTGCAATGGTAAATTTGAGCTGGATTCAGCAAATTAAACTTGAAAACTCACCATGCCACCTTAACATGATGGCTTATTATATAAACATTTACAAAGATACGAGCCCAAAGAAATTGTATTTATAACATTGAATGCTGAAGATAACACCTTGTGGATTTAAGTGATTTAGTAATTCACATAAGATTTACACCCTATAATATCAAAGTAGATGAAATAAAAGGAAGATGTTATGGTTGATACATTGTGTCAACTTGGGGAGTCTGAAGGTTTGGCTGAGTGACTCAGCAGGAAGCCAGGGTGCTTATTTTGTATACATCCTGAGCCTGTGGAAGAGGAGGGAATGGAGATTATGTGAATGCTATGCCACCCCATGGCAGTATCCTGCTTACAATGTAAGAGAAGGAAAGAGGCTGCTTTGCTGCCATTCCTCCCTTTTGCTCTTGTGGTATTTGCTGCGCTCTGCTGCCATGAACGTTTGCCCTCTGCCATGTGCCACTCTGCCTCTGAGGCAGCCAAGTATGGACTGAAACCTCCACAGACTGTAAGCTAAATAAACCTTTCCTGCCTTAACTTTGGTCATTGGGTATTTTGTCTCAGCAACTAGAGAAAAGTAACCAAATAAAGGTCCTGGCTCAAAACTGAGGTTTCCCAAGAGCTAGCCAAAGCACTCCTCTTTATGTTACCTTGATATCTGCTCATGCCCTTCTTATTAATCCCCCTTCTGTTTCCTAGAGATTAACAGCAATTTACAAGCTGCTCTGAATAACAGTCCTGGCTCTCTGTTTGGGTTTATATATGACTAGTGGTGCAAAATAGGAAAGTAAAAAAATGGAATGGAAGCTCAGCATCACCACCTGGGGTTGCACCTCTCTCTCTTTTTGTTACCTTAAATTTGGCTCCAGTCCCTGCTCCACCCTGAACATAGACATGTGAATTATTTAAGTAGGTTTGGTCTAAAACTGGTATCCTTCCCACACTTAAGACATCAAGGTAAGAGTAAGATATTTTGAAGGTTGGCAGGAACTTTCTCATCGCAGAAGAGGTTTGGCAGTTAAAATGGATTTGTGAATTTCATTGGTTTGGAAGCTCTGCAGGGGGTGAGTCAAACACACTTATGGGTGTTTCTGGGGGATCATGGAGATTGGACCCTAACATTAAATTCTAGCCCCTTGTTTCTTTTTTTGGTGCTGTTTCCCTGTTCTGCATCATGTTTGCCGTGACCTTTGTGCCGCCATGCCCCTCTGCCTAGATTTCTGTCTTGGAGCCCATGAACCACGGACTGAACGTCCTGAAACTGTGATCCACAGTAAATTTGTACTCCATGGAATTGTGAATATTGAGCGTTATGTCTCAGTGACAGGAAAACTGACAGGTTTTGAGAAATAAAGCATTGCTTCTCAAAAAAGAGTTGAGACTTAGTATGTCAGCAGTTGGATGGTCTATGATGGATGAAAATTTGCAGAAAAAAATCAGAAGCATCTAGTTGCAAGTATGTGGTGTGGAATGTACAGGAAGACCAGGCTATGGTTACATAGAAGGTGTAATAGGTTTTGTAAACATAGAAAAATTCTAAAGATTCCAAAGAGCACTGGATATGTACTGTTAAAGAACACCAGATTGAGACAGTATTTAGTGCAATTAAAACAGAAGTTTTCAGGAACTATTACAATATTATAAAGAGAACTCAGGATAGAACAGGGTTAAACTGCATACAGCAAAAATGAGAATTTCTAGCACAGGAAATTGTGGAAATGGGACAGAAACATCACAAGGAGATGTGCACTGTGATGTAACTACTTGGGTGGGTTTCTTGTTGATGGCAGATGAGAGCGAATAGATATCAGGTATGTTGGGAGAATAGGTGTGTGAGGCAGATATTGAGAACAACCAAACATCAAGGGTGGGTGATTCTCAGTAAACTGACAACAGAATTCTTTCTATAGCAGGACAACAGAGTCCAAACAGGAATGGCACCAACTCGGAGGTGTAAATAGCACAGGACTTAGGCGTGGTCTGGATGAGCATTGTTCCAGGATGGTCACGTGCAACCTTATGAGTAGCTTTTCTGTCCCTGAACCACTGCTACTTACACTTGGTTCAGAATAAACTTGCTTCTTATTTCCTTTAGAGCACAGTTCTAATTTCCTATAAACAATACCGAATGGTTTTACCAATCCCTTTGTATTTCTTTCCATCCATGAAAGATAGCAAATATTACTAATTCATCTGAAAGGAGTTATCTGAATGGAAGAAATGGTATCTGGAGGACATGCAAATATTGCTAAAATGTATACATTCAAAACTAAAAGTGACTCACAAGAATGCCTAGTAGAAAGGTAAGAAGTATGTGAGTAACTCTATCAAATACTTCTTGAATTAAGTATATATCTACTCAAACCATTTGAGAGTATTTTCATTACTTTGAACTGTTTACTAGCCCACTTTGTCTATCCTGGTGGGTACTTGATCATTTGAACTCTAAAGGTCAAATGAATACTTCAGGATGTTCAATGGCTTCTGTAGCTCCCTACAAGGACACTGAAAACGTGTGATGAGGAATCGCATTATTCCTTTCTTCTAATTAGAACTGAGACTCTACTACCATTTTCTGCAGATATTTTGTCTGTGATTTGGAAGTATCTGCGGCCTTGTGACTCTCAGAGGAGAAAGGTCATGAGTAATTTTGTACCAGCATTTTGCTTTTGTCTAGTCACAGCAGGAGCTATTGCTCTCTGTCATGTTTAAAGAAAGGAATCTGTAGCTGCGATGGTGATGGAGAAACCAAACGTCTGGGTAGGGGTTAATTAAGCATGACAAAGGTTCAGCATCTCTCTCAAAGCAGATCTCTTGGAGAGATTATATTCAGATGGGTGTGCATATTTGCATTTTTAAGTACTTTAAAATATATATTCTTTTAGGTAATGGAGAACCAGCCAATAACCATAACTAGAAAGAACACATTAATAAATAAGAAATAATTTTAGAAGTACACTAGGAAATCTATCATGCTTTGTCTGTTGAGAACATACAATTGGGATACATTTTACCAAAACTGTTTTACCAGAGATCAAACAACAGTTCTATTTTATCTTGGTGGGTACTTGGATATTATATCCTGAGTCATCTAAGAGAAAAACCTAGAAAAAAAGTTCCATGAACAGGGAGCTAAATTGTATGTTGGGTAAAATCAGGTGTATTGAATTCAGACACTTATGAATTACCACAGCTGAAGAAGGTCTGAAACATTGATAAGAACCTAAAAAAGAAAACAGAAAAAAAGAAGGTAGGGGGATAGAAAAACTGAGGAAAGTAACCACTCTTTAAAAAGTTTCTTCAATGAATAAAATATTTTAGAAGAAATATAGATCCTGCCTTTCCCCTGGGACCACTTTCCACATTCAATCCAGACTGCGTCAGGTCCACAGGGGTGAAAGAAATCCCAGGTTTAAAATGCAAAATAAGTTTACCCATGAAGCTTTAAGAAAACAGAGAATTGTAAGATGTTCAATTCTCTATTTACTCACTGGCTATAAACTAAACAGCTAAAGAGGATTTATGTGCTTATGAAGAATTTAGAACGTTAGGAATTCAGTGGTGTAAATTTGTTATATTTAAATGATAACTAAAGATATCAAGATGTGAGAAAATGCTGCTTGGAAGGTAGACTTACAAGAAAACATTTAATATGGAGAACTTTGAATTACTAAACTACATGAAGAAAATTCTGAATTTTTAAAATGTGAATGAATGATTTTAAGCAAAACATTAATGCGTGTGCTTTCTTTACTAAGTGTATAAGATTCTAAAGTCCATGAAATTTCTCCTTGGATCATATTTTGACTACTTTTTGTCAAGATAATAATGTATGTATTAGACTACATTATATTTTTAAAAGGCAACTCTATATAATAATAAAGAATGTATTTTTTGACATGCTAACTACATAAATATAATTACAAAATTAATGGAGAAAACTTAGAAGCTTAAAATGAATAAATTCATATAAACATCTTATTCTTGAAATCAAATAATTGGAAGTAATTTATTTTCCTAAGTCAGATATCATGTATATAAAACTTGTCACATAAAAATAAATTAGATAAATTTTTCAAAATTTTAAAGAATTTCAGTGCCTTCCACTTAAAACAGACCAAAACAATAGAACTAATTCTAATCATCTGCAGTGTGAATCTCTGATGAGGGTATCATCTGTTCCTTTGTAATTAACAGTATATTAGTCATGCATTTTAAAACGTAAAGATCAAGTAGCAAAATGTATTTTCAATGCATTAGCTCCTGATTGCCATAATCCTCTTTGTTCTGCAGAATAATTCTTTTTTTCTTTCAGCAGTGTATCTCAGTTGTGTTTCAAATGGTTGCTTTATCGGCTTTGATTTCATTTGAATGTGAAAACCTGTCAGACATGCATTTCACAGTAGAAACTTACACTTCTTGTTTTCAATACTTGTATTTATTTTTTCCCAATGTACATTGTTAGTCTTTTTAATAAATCGGTCAAATGTGACTCCAAGTTCTTTCTTCCCAAGGATATACCAAAAGTCTTGGAAGTGAGTGTGTGTGTATTCATACCGGGGTAATGTATTAATATACTAAAGAAAAATTATACGATAGATGCATTAAGAATTAAATGGTAAAAGTTTTGAGTTCATGAGTGGTGGTAAGTTTTCTTCATTTCTTCTAAATGAGTGTTTTAAGTAAATGAGGAAATAAATCTTACTAAAATATAGCAAGTAGGCTGGGCATGGTGGTGCACACCTGTAATCCCAACACTCAGGAAACTGAGGCAGGAGAATCATTGCAAGTTCGAGACCAGCCTGGGCTACAAAGTAAGCTCAAGGTCACCCTGAACTGCATAGTGAGACCCTATCTCAAAAAGAACAATAAATAAATAAATAAATAAATGAATAAATAAACAAACAAACAAACAAATAAAAATATAACAAGTCAAAGAAAAATAAAATTTATGCCTACTTGTGGCTGTTTTTCTTCAGTATAGAGAACTGAATCCAAGACCTTCACACTCAGCTACATCACTACCTCCCTCAACTGTTTTAAAATTATGAGATAGGTTCTCTCTCAGTCACTAAGCGGCCAGGGTTGGGGTCCAACTTGTGACCCTCCTGCCTTACGCATCTGCAGTTCTGGGATTGCAGCCATGGGCCATGAGGCCCAGTGTAGATTTATTTTTAAATGATGCTATTATTATAAGAGTGTTTCATATTGTGAGAAATAATAATTATATTTAAAATGATTGATTCTGTATGTCTAATCTCTACTTAATAACATACTGTATGTGTATTGATATCTGTGTGTGTATTTATATATGTATGCATGCACGTGTTTGCAAATTTTCTTATCCTGAAGTCTGATGTGGAGAAACAAACTTTTTAACTGATTTCATTTGGCTGCGGAGCCCCACTGCTGGGTAACAGAAAATAGTATATAAATGATTGGTTAGATAAATCAGTCACTTTTAAACATACCCCTTTGAGCAAGCCCAGGGTAATAAAGCCAAATGTAATTCTTAATGTCTCTAAATAAAAATACTCAGTCAGACTCCCGCCATTCCTTCTAGCAGTCCTCTGAACTCACTCTGGCATGTGGGTGAAGACCTCTGCTACCCTAAGTGGCATACTATCAGCCCTGACATCTCAATTTTCCATATACCTGTGTGCTATGATTAAAATGTTTCAAAATGGGGCCTCTGGGAAATACCTAAATAAGAGGCCTGAATTGTGTCACTTGGCAATTGCCAATGTGTAAATGCCACTAAGCTCCCTTGTAGGACAACTAGTGTGCAGTTATTGAGAAAAAATGTACACAGTTGGCTCTCGGAAACCAGCAGGAGCTTGTTCCAGGCTTCGGTGTTTCTGAGACACAACCTGTCCTCAGGCACACGTCTTTCGTATTCAGCATTCTTGTAAGGCTAGTGTAATATATGACCTGTTCTCTCCAAGGTTCTTCAGGACCTATATATTATGCCTTACTTTGTACCTATTGAAAAAGAAGTTTTTGTTTTTGTTTTTATCTTTGGGCTAGGGAGTAAGTATTTAGACTTGTGGAGCAAGTGATTTATACTGCACCAAGTTGAACGGAGCCTTTGAAACCAAAAAGCAACCACACATAGTTGGGGAGGGGTAAAGAATTTGACTGTTTCTAATAAAATACTATTTGTGAAGACAGATGAGGGTCTGGAGGCCATAGTTGGCTGCCCACTGCTCATGACATTCTCATTCTCCACTTAACGCTTCATCTAGCTCTGAGCATAGCAATAGGACACTGTCGTCACTGTGCACGATTGCCGTGAATAGCAATCGTGTCTTTCATGGAAATGAAGTATCCCAAGGACTCAGATCTTGAGCTCTTGAACCCCTGTATGGATAGTTTTTGAAGGTGGGACCTAGATAATTGATTGGCTCATGAGGGTTTAACTTTATCCATAGGTTAACCCATTAATGAAATCATAATTTGATGGCATTATTCGGAGGTAATGGAAACGGGAGGCGGGTCACAGTTGAGGGGAACGGAGCATGGGGCTGACTGTGCTAAGTATCCCGCGTCCTAGCCCCTTTCTCTCTGCCCCTTTCTCCTCTCTCTCCTTTGCCTGGCCACTACGATGTAAGTGGCTTTTCTCTGCCACAGTCTTCTGCCATATTTCTGCCTCACCACAGGCCTGAAGCCTGGACAGAAACTTCAGAAACCATCAGAAAATATAAAACTATTCTCCTAGTTGTTTTTCTGTAATATTTGGTCCAGCCACAAAAAAAGCTGAGTAACACAAACTAAATATTGTTGCATCACCAAAGCCAATGTGATGGCCTTCTCAGCTCTACCTAACACCAAGCCAAGGGGCGGGAGAGCAGAACAAAGAACTCAGTCACTTAGCTGCCCTGTGCTTTCTTTTTCTTTTTCCCCTCTCAATCCATTTATAAAGAAGGAAGAATTGCTTTTTCCGTGTCATATTACCACTTCACTGAGGAAAAAATAATAATATAGTCTAGCTGGCACTGGCTTCAAGGCATTCTCTAATTGTTCGCTTGTAAATATTTGGACTAATTATACAATAATTTAGAATATATATTTGTCCAAATCTAGATTTCAAAACCACTGGGGTCAGCTGGCCTACCTTCTCGGAGATAAACATTTCAGGATTCAAATGTCATCGGGACATGATTTAAGAGTAACACGAAAGCCAGGTATGGTGGTACCTGCCTGCAAGTCCAGACCTCCAGGAGGCCGGCCAGAAGATGCCAAGGCTAAGCTTGGTCACTCAGTGAGATCCAGTCTTAAAATAAAATTTTAAGAAAATTTTATTAAAATTTTAGAATAAAATGTTAGAAAGCCCTGAAGATATAGCAGCATGCAAAATAAAATGGTCAAAATAAAAAATAAAAGGGAAATGAAATCACATTTAATCATTCCAGTTATAGGTTAGTGAATATAAAAAATAGTATTAGTTTTTCTCTTGTATTAAATAAGTTTTAAAAACTGGGAGAACTTATTTTAAACCAGAACAATTGAAATTCTTACATATTTAAATTTGAGAAGAGAATGGTTTGTCTGTAAAATTTTCTAAAGGACGTGCAATAAATCTGTACATGGATTTAGAGGAAATTTAGGGAACAGAATAATTACCAAATAAAGAATGAAAAACATGGTTACAGCAAAAAGATATAGATTCTTATGCCAAGGCTTATCTGTGAATTTTCCCTGTGAACAAGGAAATAGCTGTGTAATGGGGATGTTGTGCCAGATGTTCCATTTTCCTTGAACTTAAACTAATCACTGCTTCTGACTTGGTATGGAAGTGGGGTGGGCTTTTCAAAGCACTAGTATTTTTGTTCATTGTGTTACATAGGCTATCACTTTGCGATTCTTTTTCTTAGGCTTATCATTTGAATTGTGAAGATAATAGAAATATCCTCTTTAAACCGTTATTTTTAAACATTAGACAAGTGTAACTTCTTCATTTTATGGAACTTGATATTCACATTTAAAGTGGCTTCCAAGGGACATTGAAGAAGAATAAAGATCAGCAAGATAATCTCCCAAATACAATTTTAGATTTAAATTTACTTTGAAGGACCTCTTGAATATAGCTATATTTGTTTATGTTTTAATTAAGGGACATTCAATTTTATCCACCTGGAATATATTTGAGGACATACTCTATTTTAAAATATCTTATTAGATAAATATTTTATGAACCTTCGGTATATGAATGACTTAAAAATTAAATTTCCCATGCCTAAATAATTCTTTAGTAATGTTTCAATTGTTTTAATTATCACCTTTTATAAAATACCATTATATTTAGAAAAATAAATATACTACTGCAAAATAGCTATTGGCTCTACAGACAAAAAATAGTAATGTCAACAAAATATATGCTTATTAGATGACTTTTATTATTGGATATTTTCTTAGTTGTTTTATTAATGCCAACTGTAGATATATACTACAAATCTTTTTATTTCAAATATTTTTGAAACTCAAATCTAGCAGTAAAATGACATATTTCAAAGTATAAGTACTGAAAGTATATTTCACAATTTATTCATATCAAATTTATTGAAATAAGAAATATCGATAAATAAAATCTTAAAAGTTCAAAGTTCTCAACCAAATAAACTTTCTATACACATAGGATTTAGAATTGAGGAAACTCAGATTCCTCCCTACCCTCAACTCACAAATACTCACAAAAAATAGTTGTAGTACTTGAATTTAAATTTGTTTGAATGGAGGAAGTGGAGTATATATGAAAGACATTATAGAAGTAAAAGCTAAAAATCATAGCTAGGGGTAACTATCTACCCGTATTCAGAGAAGACCACAGGGTAGGGTGTAAATGCAATTCTTTTTTTTTTTTTTTCTAAATTTAAACAGTAAACATGTTTTATTTTGAGAGTCTTAACTTAAGCCAAAAAAAAAAAAAAAAAACACTTGTTCATGGAAGGTAAATTCTGTTTACTTTTGCTTGCTTGTTGGCTTGTTTCATTTCTTGACACTAACACCTGAGAGAAATTCTGCAGGGAACCTTGAATATATAATTACATTTCACTCCTTCAAAATACTCTAATGAGTTTGATGTATCATTGTGTTACTTTCTTTAAAAAAATACAATTTCCCAAGCATTCAAATTACTTATCAGTAGTGCAACTGTTTAATTTGACATAAGGGTAAAATTAAAACTACCTGGAGAAGTGATTACTGGGTGAAGCCCGCACAGCTACTTCAGGGCTCCAATCCAGACCTCCTGAATCACAGGCCATGGTATCTCTACTACCAAATCTCACTGTCACTGATGATTTCCTGGGTAACTGTGGATTCAGTGTAATTTTACTCCCATTTTCCTTTCAATATATATTTATCAGAATACTCTCTGATAGATTTTTTTATACTTTAAGATGTTTGTTCTTTGTTTTCAAAAGCTGCTTGTAGATTTCCCAGTTACAGGTGAGGAAATAGATGCTACTTGAAATATAAATTGACCAATATTCACTTCAGGCAAACAGGGGTGCATAGCCAGAATTTGAAAAGAATGCACCTGCAAAAAATGAATGTACAAGATCTTTGCACAGTGCCATTCTCAAGACAGAGCTTCCCCATACTGCAAATATTTCTTTATATTTCACAAATTCAATTTATTATGCTTTGGGGTAAGGACTTCTTGCAAATCTATTCTTATCCACTGTACTTCAAATGATTGTAACATTTCCTTAATTCATTTCCTATGACCGCTTAAAGGATAATCTTTTTTATTTTTTATTTTTATTTTTAAAAGTAAAAAAGAAAAAAAAAGAAAACATTAACAAAGAGACATGAAGTAGCACAAGAACAGTACAATCAAAATTGAATCATATCACCCTTTCACTTTGTAATTTCTTCCATCCCTATATTGCTGAACAAGCCATTCATGTAATAGTTCAATAGCTAGAATAAGAAGTCTAGTTTGTTTTTGCCAATGGGGTTTATTTTATTACCTAACCTGACCTTGAACTTGCAATCTCCCTATGCTAGTCTCTCAAGTAGCTGTGGAGTACAAAAATGTGCCATGATATCTACTTCTTAACACATATATTTACCAGTGAGGATAATGTTAGGTATAAATTTCAGGAAAAGCAAAACTTGGATAAAACAGAAAAGAGATTTATTATCTCTGGTAATAAGAATAACCCCTTTTCAAAGAATGACAGAAGTATTACCTCTAACCTCTATGCCACCATGCTTACACAAGGAGGTCATAATCTGAACTGAAACAAGAGTGAACTTTTTTGGGTAAATACAACTCTAACTTTACTCCATGTCTGTCAACTCCTTTCCACCCTTCCTCCACGATGGTTTGAAGAAATGAAGTGCACTGTGTCAGCCTTGAAAGAAAAAATGCTCTATGCGTGCAGTGAATAATGCCTAAGTACTCTAGGAAAGGATATGGTTGAAAATGTAGTTATTCTGCATTTATACTCCCACAGTAAATATAACACGATAAATTATTTGTCATTGAATTTTCCAGCATAATGTGGATAATACTGCATTTATGATCATCATCAATGAACCATATTCACAACTTTTAAAGGAGTCATATATATAAAGTCAGTATTGATATTTAGCCCAATGGATGATCGCACCATCATGAGTAACAGTGTGGCTGACAGAATGTCAATCATATTACAGAACTTTGGAGTCAAAAATGTCCACATTTTTTTCATACAAACAGTCTGATGAGACCCATGTTATGTGCAATTACAACATTGATTTTTTTCATGTTATGAGGAGTTATGAAACTGGTAAGAAATAGTACATTTAACAGTAAAGAAAGTATATAGATGCTCTGTGGCCCTCGATAATAAAAGATGGTTGAAAAGAAATATTCTATGCACTGAAGGACAACTAAAAACTACATAAATACACTCTTTTCTGCCCATTATTTTAAAAACTTACCAATAACACCTCATCTTTCTCCATGCATTGTGATATATTTAAAAATATATAGATGCTCCTTGCAAAAATTATTTGCATACAAGTCTATGTATCGTTGAGTCAGTCTCACCCAGAATTATGTTACAGTGAAATGTGGTCTATACAATCACATGATCTGGAATCTATTTTCTAATTTCTACTTCATACTCCACCGCTACAAGATCTGGACAGATTAATCCCTTTAATTTTGTTGTTTTTCTCTTCAACATGAGGATATAACAATAGTTACATCAAGGAACTGTGTGAAAATTAATAATCCACATAGAGTACTTAGCAAGTGTGACCACTACTGTTATCACTACCTTCATGTTCCAACAATAGTACTAGTAAAGTACTGGTGAGAGTTTGGAATTCTAATCAAATAGAAGATCAGGAAATAAATTTCTGGAGATAGAAATAGTTGAAGAATTTTAAGTTCGATATCTAATATTGGATTGTTACTTTCACGCACTCTTTTGTAAAATTCTTCTATTGCCCTGGATGTTCAGTAAAGTTTAGTCTCAATTTTCCATCCAGCCCCAGAGAGATGTCTGGGCAATGACAGAGTATGGAATGCACGGCCAGCTTCCTCATCCCTGAGACACATTTGTCTGACATCACAGTTTAAAGGAGGAGAGGTTTAAACTGGCTCATGTCTTGAAGAAGTTCACTGCAGGGTAGGCTCCCCTCAGGGCAGGACCATCAGGGTAGAACAGGGACTGGAACAAAGCTGCTCAGGCCATGGCAGCTGAAAAGCAAAGCAGAGCTACAATACCAGAGAGAAAGAAGCCCGCAAACTGGGCCTAGACCCCCAAGGCCATTCTTCTGGGACCTACACAGACACACCCACAAACTTGCTTTACTGCTCTCTGGGCTTCTCTTACTCAGTCAAATTGGCATACAAGAAGTAGTGTCCAAGTGGAAGAAGTGACTTTGGAGGCATTAGACCATGTAATACAGATTATAGACACAGAAAGGAAAAGTGGAAAAGGGAGAAAAGCAAAAAGTGATAAATTTTTAAAGCTTCAGATCTCCATGACAAATGTACCTCTGCAATCCCTCTCTAAACCCCCAGGAATCTTCTAAGGACATTAAAAACAATACACTTCTCTCCCCTGCAATCGCTCCTAGAGAGTTCATTTAAACCAATTTGAGCTCAGTCGTTAAATAGTTAATGAATCAAAGAAGCCGCCTGGAGAATTTAGGCAGATACAACAAGGTGTCATGTTGTTTATATAAAGACAGAGATTTTGTAAGACTAAAAAGATCTGTTTTATTCAATTTTCCTTTTAAAATAAAAGAAAAAAATTGTTACCCAGTGGGAAAGAATACTAATAATATTGAAGGCTGAGTCATGAGTTCAGTTAAGCTTATTAAATAATTCAGTCTGATATCTTTTATTGATGCTAATTTGCTTCTCCCATAAAACCTCCCGGAACACTGTTGTGTTGCTACCTTATCCCGTGAGGCACCTCTCTGGCAGAGGAGCTTGAGCGTTTCAAGGTTTCAGAAGAGTTCATCCCTAAGCAAATTTCTCATTTGAGAACATACAAGTCAAAACTTGGACCTGGATTGAATCTGTCTTCTCATCCACAGCAAGAAACGCGAGCTCCTCTCAGAATTCTGCCTCCTATGTTGCCACAATTATATCCATCAAGATGAAAAGAAGATGGAAAAGGGTGAAAACTGCCACTAAACCCGATCTTATAACACTTCAGATATTATTTGTATTAAAAGACTAGAGTTTCTCTTGCCTCTGCTGTTTTCTAAAACCATTTACTTAGTGTTGATGCTGTGTCATAAGTTATGCTATCAGGAATACTGATGTCTAATGACAGCATCGAAGGAATGAACAGCGATCTCCCCAACATTAGCAGAAAATTGTGGCTACTAGTTCTTTTTGCTCATGTTAAATATATCATTCTGAGTTTTATAGCAGTAAATCTAAAAAGTACATTTTTCATCTCCACTTTCTTCTCAATTCATTAAACCATAATTACTGCATCTTTAGAATTCAATATCTTTGAACTTTTCCAATACATCTATCATCCACATATCACTAGGCATGGAACAATAGCATAGGACAGGATTGTCTGACTCTTAACCATGCCTGTAATGTGTTATAGTCCCTTAGTATCAAGCAATGATTTCCAAAGTTCCAAGGGATAGGCGCAGTGCCCTGGGGAGTCTGGTGGGGAGACTGGAGCAAGGGTTGGGTAGGTTTCTTGGTACAAGCAGAGTGTGCCACAGAGGATGAGTGAGGTTTGCTGACGTCTACACAGCTCCTTCATGCTGTAGACTAAAGACACTGCTGAAGTAAACATGAGCTCTCACACTGGCAGCCTAAGCCAAAGCTCAAGTTGACTGTAAGCAGCCCAGAGCTCTGGTCTCCAAGATTCACTCATTAAATGAGCTGTCAGCCCTGCTCTGAGCGGTCTGTCTCTTGTGGCCCCGTGGAGGGAAAGATAGTGCTTGTCAACATGGCTGATTGGCAGCCTGTGCTACCATGCTTAAAAACGGGAATCCACGGGCCACCGCATTGTCTTGCAAAAGTAAACTCTCACTTCTGGGCATCTGTTTGCTCCAACTATGTGTTTTGTGACAGTGTCAGACAGTTCCTAAGAAGGAGATAAAAGCACCCTACATCCATGCAAAGCCTTATCGGGGCACATGGGGCTGCCCTGAAAATACTGAAGAGGATAGTACATCCCAGGCACTTGAAGGGCCCTTAAAACTTTCCAAAGAAGAGCAGTGTAAGGCTGGACCCAGGACTGGATCAGAGGTCCTATGCCCTCCTTCTAGGACAATCCAGGATTCTGATTTTTTCTCCTTAGATACCTACCCTTCCCTCACTCACCTGCAGCCCATCCATAAACCTCCTCCCAGCAGTCTGTGGACAGAATTTGCTCACTCCTGGCCCCATCAAGAATATTCTCTATGTTAACTTTCTATAACCAAAATGGACTATCTATATATTTTACTAAACCTGGATAGCTTTTCTGCACAAGAAAAATTCTGTTACCGCTGCCTGTTTTCTCTTCTCTCAGCTACACACTACACTTGAAAATTCTCCCATGGTGTCTCACAAATGTTATTGGAATGTAAAACTCTTTTGTTTTGTATGCAGCAGAGACCGACTGTATTAACATGAAGCAGATAATAATTTCCTCTCATTTTTCTTGCTCAAAAATATCTCACAATCAAATCTTCTCCAGTTGGATTTTATAATGAGGTATGACTTTTAAATCTGATTTTACCATATCCTACAAAATAAATCTTTAACCCACAGGGCTAGAAAATTCCATTTGTATTCATCAGCTCTATTGTTTTGCCTTTAGTCAAAATCTCACCCAAAGCATCACTTGTAGTACAGATAGGAGAATGTTTCATTTTTTTTCAAAAGTCCTCCAGCTTTATCGACTCCTTTAGGAACTTGTTCAGATATTTAACAGCCTCTCTTGTCAAGAAATTCATTTTTCTTTCTCTCACTTTCTCAAACTTGTTATCTTCTCCTTAAAAAGCTCAGCAAACATTTGGCTTGGCCAGGGTCTTTAAGTCTTTTTCATAGAATTCCATATATATTGAGCATAGGAAACACAAAAAAAGGAATTACCCATTGTAACTTCCTTTGGACTTAATTGAATGACACTAACCTGAGTAAAAATGAAGTGATAAAACTGGAATACATGATGAAATATTAGGAAAAACTTTGCTCTCATTTAATTATGTTTCTCCTTGAAAACTAGTTATACAGAATCACTGCAATATTATTGAAGTTGCCTAGCACTAGAGAATAATTATTAGACTAAAACCTGTTATAAGACATGTATACATATGGTGAAGTGAAATATACAATGATTTTATTTATAATGCAGCAAAATGTTGCCTCCATTTTATTTATGTAAATTCTAAAATAGTAATACTTTTCAGTTTTCCCTTTATTAGAATGGACAGAACTTGTTTCAAATAAATAAGAAATTAAATGAGGATATGTCCACTGTGCAGATTTGCTTCCTACTGATGCTGCACAAAAATATTCCCAAGTCCAATAATATCATGTGGTGGAAAAATGTATTAAAATTCTCAGCTATTTTGTGCTTTTTCCATTTAAACGTATGTGTAATTCAGATAGGTAAAAACTTAAAAGCTCAATCCTTCTGTGCTGAAACATGTCCAATTATTTTGTAAATATATTGTTTAAAATATGCATTAATTTATCTTTTTCAGATATAGTTGCAAAAATAAACATTCCTGGAGTTAATTGAAAAGCCTGACATTTTTAGCCCAGTTTGTTCCTGAGCCCTATTTGCAGGTGAACTGTGAGGACCTTAAGATTATTGCTTCATTCCTAAAGAACAGGTACTAGCTGCACATGTTCAAACAAAGGGTAGAAAACGTAAGGTCTTTAGAGAAAGAACATTAGGCTGGAAAATAGCAAGGTGATCAGAGAGAAGAGGGGCTCTGAGATCAAGAAAATGGATGACTGAGTTCCAGCTCTTATGAAGGTGTCCAGCTAACAGACAAACATACACTGAGGAAAACTGGGAATAAATACAGCTTCTACAAACTTGGGTTTGCCAATGACCAGATCATTTTTATTAATTAATGAGAATACCACGGACCAACAGGGAAAGAGACGGGGACTAAATGAAGGATTCCGGCTGTGGTATGTACATGTACCCACTCCCCAAGATGATTGTGAACTGCAAAAGTGTACTAATAAAAAAGTTAGCAGTATCAATAGTCATTTGAAACTAATACAATTAAATGGTACTTACCAGTGGAAACAAAAGAAAGAATAGTACATATGGATTATTATCTTTCCTGCAGTGAAAGAGTATTTCATTATAATAACTAAGTGGCCAGAGCAGATATGTTATGTTACTGTTGTGACTTTTCGCTGTATTCCAGGTCCCTACTCACAGGTCTGCATACATCATTTCTACATAAAAGAAAAAAATGAAGCAAAACAGCATCAGGCTTAAGCTTGTGGGAAGCTACCGCACTTTTAATCTCCTGGAACAAAATTATGTCCTCAGGAATTATTATTCTTACTATAAGAATTATTGTACAGTTAACAACGAGGGGATGGAGGATGTGCAGCCTAAAATGATATTTAACTGGAAAGCTCTGAGCCAAGGGCGCAGAGATAGCCCACCCTAAGCACACGGAGGGCTCCTTGTTAAAACTGAGCTGGGCAGACTGCCCGGGGCTCCTCTCCCCCTGTCGCATCGTACACACCTGTCTGTTGTTGTGGTGGGGCCGCTGGTCTTTGTGGTCTGTATAACTTTCCTCTTACCTCATTTTCTTGCTGAGATCCAGAGAAGGAAGAGAAAATATAGACGAACCGCAGAGTGCATGAGAAGGAGTGGCATGTGAGTCTGTTCAAGCTTCTGTAACAAAATGTCACATAATAGATGGCTCATAAACAGCAGAAATTTGCTTCTCACGGTTCAGCAGAGTGACAAATCTGAGACCGAGATTCCAGTACATTCAGTCTACATCCTTTTCACACTTGGCTAACTTTTGCTTCGGTTTTGCATCCTTATTTGCAGATGGCTGCCTTTAGTTTTGTCCTCACATGGTAGAAGGGACGCAAGGTCTCTCAGAGTCACTAATTCTATCTTCAGGCTCCACCTTCATGACATAAGCACCTCTCAGACACCGCCTCCCAGTTCCATTGCTTTGAGGCTCAGAGTTTCAAGTCAGAAAGTTGAGAAAGCACAAACATTTACTCTACACTAAAAGAGGACAGAGGAGGCAAGACAGATCGGGTTACCGGGAAGAGGTTAGAGACAGCATGATAAATAAAGCATTTGAAGTCATAGGGTTTATCCCTGTGTGAAACCAACACTACCCTAAATACTAGTAGTAGTAGTAATAGTAATAATGAAGTAGATAAATATATCAGTAAAGAAAAAACAGAAGAAAGAATCTGTGCTCTGACACTGGAGAATTCCCTTCTTAAGGGAGAAGATAGGATGTGGGTAGAGAGGTAGAAGATGCAACGTCTTATGCATTGCTGTGGTGAGATGTGAGAACCCAGATACGAGGGCAGCACATCAGGTAGGTCTTTTGGTCTAAGAAGTCAGGTATAGCATTACGTGACCAAACAAAACAAACAAACAAAAAATGGAGCAAGAATTGAAAAGAATCATGGAGAATTTGTTTTAATTAGCCAAGATTTAAGGTATATCAGTGTGTTAAGTATTATTATTTTTAATTTTGACTTTACTCTTCACTGTTTCATTTTATTCGTACACATGTGCAGCACACAATGTTTCCATCCCTTTAGGAAATTATTACGTACACAAAACACACCTTAAATCCTTTTTAACTGCCTTTCCCTTCCTCTCCTATTTCTGTAGATCTTTTCAGTACACAATGCTTACATTCCTTGTGTAGAATTGGTACATAAAACATCCCAAACCACAAGATTAAATATCCTACGATTTCTTTTATATGAGAGACCCAGAGCAAAATAAAGAGCACAATAAAAGATAGATATCACAGGAAGTAGGGAGACTGATCTTTCTCCAAGGATGGGGCTCAGAGATGGAGAAGAGGGAGAGAGAGTCAGGGAAAAGAAATATAAAACAGAAGAAATCACTTTTAAGCACAAAATGAAAATGAGGTAATTATTAAAGGGAAAATCTTCAATTCCATAGGAAATGTGATCATATATAATTTATGGTTTATCTCTGAGAGGAAAGGATATGTTACATGGTGGCACAATAAATTAGAAATATTTGTTCTGTTATCAGAGGAAGACAGGGTTAGGGCTTCACAAGTGCTAAAATAATAATCATACTAACCATAGTATCACAATCACCATCGTCACCGTCATAGTTCATATTTCCTTAGCTCAGGTCTTGAAATAATTGTCTTACTTTTGTCATACCCTCTAATACGCCATGAGTTTGGAATTGTATTACTATCATTATTGTTTATTTTATTTCATAAAGAAAGAAAAAGCAGATGTAGGATAAAGTAAGCTTTCCATTGCTGTAACAAATAGCAGAGCGAAAAATTTTATTTTATCTGAGTTTTGGAGGCATTCACCCCTTTCTTTGGGGTTCATTGCTCCATTTCTTTGTGGCTTGGGGTAAGGCAGTTCATAATGGCTACTCCCCTTATGGCCAGGATGTAAAAGAGGAAAAGAAAAAGAGGCCGGTGTCCCACACTCAGCTTTTGAGGCATGCCTCAAAGTCCTAAAATCTTCCAAGAGACCCTATCTCTTAAGTGTTCTACTGCCCCCCAGTGGTGGAGATAATCCCCTCTCACACAGGCCTCTGAGGGACATTCAGAGCCCAAAATACAGCAGATGGTAAACACCTTGATACATTTCCCATATGTAGAACTTAATACAGTACAGAACCCACGTCTCTATTACCTCAAAGTTAGTTAACACCACGTCTTATAGACCAGCTGTACTTAAGAGGCAGCTAAACTTGTTTACAAATAACTGGTCACACTAAGTGAAATCACCAAAAGGAAAGGAACGATTGCATTCTTTCTAAGGTGAAGACGTTGTGGCCAGCAGACAGACGCCATGGGAGTGCAGCATCAACAGAAGATGATCCTGCTGCTCTAAGACTCAGGTTATGGGAGTATGTTGGCCTGTCTTATTCTTTTTGAGGCCATAACAATTACCTTCAAAAGAGAAATGAAACAACAGTTCACTTAGACTTACTCAGCAACGCAAGATTGTGCATACCTTGCCATTTTTTCCACCCGTTTGCTTTTCCCTACTTGGTATCTTTTAAGTATTTTCATCCCATCTGATAAACAAATACGAATAAGGACTAGGTAAAGGAGGTGTGTGTTACCTAGGTTTGTGAGTGTCACATTTCAGTACATATTTCATTCCTTACTTCTAATTTTAAGTGAAGCTAAAATGAGTAAATTTGTGGTATTTCTAGTTCTGCCATTTCTCATCTGGAGTATCTCTTAGCAGTCTCCCCTTGCCTCTGTTCTATAACTTCTACTCGGAGAATTCAGTTTGGCAATCTTAATGCTGGCCTTCTGCTCTCTCTCTCTGCGCTTTCCCTTACATAGTTCCCCCTCGTTCCCAATTCTCCTAAGTGTCTGAATAATTCCTGTATCTTCTGTACATCTTAGAACTTTTGTCTCACTGATGCCTTTCTCTTAACTTAAATCTACTTTGTAAAAAAAAAAAATTAACTTCTACCAACCTACTGATCTATAAATTAGAGAAGTGAGACTATTAATAACAATGATAATATACATGTTCAACATATACTACATGCTACTTCCATGTGTTTTATAAATATTTACTCCTTAGATCCTCACAGTGATCCTATTGTTGTCCCTACTAAATGTATAAGGGACCTGAATGTCAGTAAAACAAGTGCTCACACCACGAGGCCAGTGTATGGCGGTGCTGTGGTTTTAAGTACAGCCAGTCTGCCTCTGAATCCAAACCTGCTCTGACTGTCTTGCCAATAGATACTTTCCTACGGAGGTCTGTTTAATGTCATAGTTTAAGGGTTTATTTCTATAGCATATATCACTTATTATATTGTGTACTTTTGCTTCCTAACACCAAAGCAAATCAAAATTGTACAATTACGTGTTGGAGTATTTGCTTAGTATGTATCTTTCTCCTTGGAAAGTAATTTCTATAGAAGCTAAAACCATGAACGCTTTGCTTCACTGCTCTTCCCCTGACACATCAGCACTGGAGCTGACAAATATCATGTGTCTAATAAATCTCTGCACAGAAAAGCAGTAGCTCCATTTCTCCCAGTTTGAGGTAGTTGTGACTTGACTGATGCCCAGATTTCGGAGGTTTTTTTTTTTAATAATGTATAACAATAAATCAGTAAAACATTAAGGATCACTTGAAGTTCATATCTGATTGACTTTTTTGGAACATGCCTCTGACAGTCAAACTTCATTGTCAACTGATACCTCATGAGCTGCCTAGGAAATTAGTAAGGACGCTGATAGGTGTGCCTGGGTGGGGCAAGCAGGAACCACCTTCGGTATTCTGTTCTCTGGCCTCCTCCTCTCTGGTGTGCTTCTCTTGCTTTGCTTTCTTGAGAAGCCAAAATAAACAGTGCATTAGTCCACGCCCTCCCACCATGATTTTGTTGCCTCAGCCAGCCATGCACTTAATTCTGCGCACCTGTAAGTGAAATAAACATCTCATCCTTCACATTGCAGGGCTGCCTGGTAAGTTTTCCATGTCACAGGAAGCATGATGTTCACAGCGCTAAATCTTTGCAAATTAGATTAGCGATGCTACTTCAGAGTGGAGTAGTATTTGATCCCAAAGTTTAATCTATTTACAAAGGCTAGTACCTCTTCAGCAACAAAACGTTGTGTTTTTCCCAAGAACCATGAAGACTGGCCGTGATGAACTAGACTGGACAAAATGAAGAGGTATGTGCACATCTTATGATAGCACGTATTTCCACATCTTATATGGATTTGACTTACACTAAAATAAAAAGTAAAACATGCCAAAGATATCTATCTTGGATTTTTACTTGAAGTTTTTTTTTTTTTAATCTCTTAATTTTAGCTCATCCTCTTAGGAGGATCTTTAATGTTTGGGCCTTTTTCTCCCTTTTCAATGCAGACAGTTACAAATTTTGGCTGCTGATAAATGTGTACAGTCAATATGCTGCTTCAGAAATAGTTCATTTCATATCATTTTAAAAGGATATTAGTTCAGCAGAGACACACGTCTCCTATTTCACATGCTATTCAATGAAACATTTGACATATAAAAAATTTTAACTTCCTTTATTTAGAGGCTTTTTTATTTAAAAGATAATAAAACCTCACTAAACAACAGCAATGAAAAAACAAAAACCCACAGAAACAACAAAAAAGATACAACCTGAAAAACAAAATGATAGGAATTAGCGATGGTTGCTATGCTACATATTGTTATTTTCCATGAAGTTGTTCCTTCCGCCAGACCTAAGACTGAGAGATTGATATTTAGGGTTTTAAAGACACATGTGATTTTACAATAAGGCCATTTCTCAAAATATCTCCAGCTCTTACCCACCAGATGTACGGACGGTAGCTCCCTAACATGGATCTTAGAAGGGACTGAAATTGTGTAGACCTGGGCAATCTTTATAAATATTCCCCAGGTAGTCTTGAGAAATATAATATCTAAGCTCAAAGTTTTATAAGTTCTAAATCTTTAATAGGACTCATAAACCTGCCTACTTAAGTGTACAGTTTTATTGAGCATACATTTATTTGCATTACATAAAAGCTGCAGGTCATGAAATGTTAAATATTTTAGAATGCAAAAATTTAGCTTTATTTGAGAATTACTTTGAGGGCTGGGGATTTAGCTCAGCAGGAAAGTGCCTGCCTGTCAAGCGTGAAGTTGTGAGTTCAACTCCCAGTACCTCCCCTCAAAAAGAGAGAGAATTAATTTGAAAACTTTATGGAAAAGTTTGAAAGCCATGGCCTCTCTTGTCCTCATGTCACAGAGCTGTGGAAATCCTGGAGTCTTCAGTTGGATGATGTTTCACGTCTGACGGATGGAAAGGTGGGCGGTGTTTTCTGCTCCCAGAAAAATTCTACTTTTAAAGAAGGGTAAAAACTACTATTCCACAAGTAAAGGTATAGTTTTCATTTCATCAGAAATAATAATTTTCTGTGAAACCTGTAGTAAGTTTTTCCTGCCAAAATAAAGATAATTATAATATATATTTACATAAAATATAAAATAATGAGGATTATATCATTTTTCTTAAAAAAAAAAAAAAAGAAACAGATAGTCAAAGTAACCATAGGACATTACTTTAGGTTAGTGGGTGAAAGCCCAACACACATCCATGACAACTGCTTTACAAATTTCTTTCTCTACACAGAGAGTTCATATGTTACAGTAATATTTCTATCCAATCATTGATTTCCCTGAATGTGCTTCCAGTCCCTCCTTCTAGCCAAGATAGCATAGTAAAAGTTACCCAAATGCTTCTATTGACTTCATTCTTCTATTTTCTTTTATATAATTTTTCTTCTGTCTGAAATTCTACATCTAAAACCCCCGGCTGTATCTCATCCTTGTCATTCTCGTCTCAGCGCTCATGCCCTCCCTCCCTGGCCTTTTTTTTTTTTTTGCGATACTGGGGATCGAACTCAGGACCCTGCGCTTGCTAGGCAAGTGCTTATTCCACTGAGCTATATCCCCAGCCTCCCTGGCCTTTTCTGAACGTCTTATATTTACTGGTTCTATCGACCCTCGTAGTTACAATTGTAATCTCACATCTCCATGTTGCATCCCCTCTAGTGTTCCCTGAACCATACCTCTCATATACATTTTGACATTAATTTAAAAATGCATTTTAGACCTGGGCATGGTGACATATATCTGTAATCCCAGCCCTCAGGAGGCTGAGGCAGGAGGAGTTTGAGGCCAGCCTGGGCTACATAGTTGGTCCAGGCCAGTCTGAACTAAATAAGAAGACTCTGCCTCAAAAAATACTTTAAAAAATAATAAATATGTATTTTAATTTATTATGGCTCTGGAATGACTTTCTGCATCTTTATAGTCTCAGTTACCATTACTTATTTCAGTACAGTTTTCTTTGCCCCCCTCCCAGTCTGCCTCTGCAACATCTTTTTTCTTCCTTAAAAATATTGTACTTAAGCAATGCAAATGTGTTAGAGACCCTAAGGAGCAAGTGCACTAACAATTAATATGAAATTTTCCAAAGCAGGGAAGTGACAGAAGCGTGCGACCCTATCACACAGGCTGCATTTCCACGACGAGTTTAAAACTCATCTCTGTCAGGGCTTTATTTTCATTACATCATCCCAGAAGCCTGGTAAGAGAAAGTTCATATTCTTATCTTTCTCTGCCTCCGTGTTTCCATTTCACAGTTTTGATATATCTTGACTAAACTGTACATTTGAAACTAACAGTTGCTCCTCATAGAAACTCAGCTGGACAGATACTCTCCGAGACACCCTTTATGAAAAGAGCACTGCTGTATTATGCTGTATGGAGAAGAAGGATCTAAGTACTTTCTGGTTTTGAACAAGCAGTGGGAAAATTACAAACTGAATTAATATGCCTAACAAAATGGCTGCTAATTTACCCCTCACGCAGGCTATTCCTGGAGATACTGTTGCAGCTGCCTTTTTTCTGTGTCTTGTTTTCCCAACTGACACATGAAAACTTGAGGACTGAAATACTAAGACTTCAAAGCTCCCACTCTGTGTGGGCAGCTTCTTCCACTGGCATCCAGGAGGATACCATCACTTTCATGACAGAGCTGCAGAATAAGCCTTCCTCCAGCGGCAGGTCTTTGGGGGAGGCGCTCTGCGCCCTTCTGTAGGAATACAGTTTAATAACCCGAGGCACTTTGGCACACTTGCGCATAAGCTATGCGTGGCTTTTTTTAGGGCGGGGGTTTTTGCACAAGTGATCATCTTAGAGCTATATTTAAATATCAAAAAAAAAATCTCTGAAATTACTGTTTTGGACATTTTAAAAATACTCTGAGTCCCACAAAGTGATATTATTATTTTAGTGCTAAAATATTATTTTAATATAGTTCTTCCTACAGAGACTATTACAAGTATGGAAAGTTAAAACTTTCCCTAGCTTTCAAACTGACACACTTAGATTTTTTTTTTAATACAAAGGCAAAACTGATGCCATACTGCTGTTAAACACTTACATAGACAACAGAAAGAGCAATCAGGATAATAAGAGAATTTTCTAGATATTGCATTATGCATTCACTTGTAGATTATAAAAATATAAGTACTGCTTTTAAGCAGTTGCTTCTAAGCAAAATTTTTCAATAAAGTTGCCTTTTAGGGACATTGCAATAAATGTTTCCATTTAAGTATTTTTCAGTATGCTGTCAACCTTAAAATCTGGAATGCAAACCTAGGATTTTAAGAAAAGGTTTTCTGCTACTTTATTGCCATATAAGCCTATTGCCTACAAACTGGTCATACCTTTGATGCAGGGGTGTATGTATAACTTTGAATTATAAGGCATAGACAATTTCACTATAGCAAGTAGAGGCTTACTTTTCTTATCACAGATCTACCTAAAATTTTCCCTTGTAGATTCAATTGCTTAATTTCCAGGATAAAAGAAAATACCCAATAACTATGAAAATGGTAGGGCTTTTGTCCTGAAACAAAGGCAAAACTTCTCTAAGGCTACCAAGGAAGGAATTCTCCGTAGTTCTAGTGTATGTCAGTAGTTGACAGGCTAAACGATTTCTATCCAAAGGTCCAGAGAATCACTGTAGTACCGTGTTCAACTGGGGAGTCTTACAAAAAAGAATATAGCATAATGATACAAAAATCAAAATGACCGAAAAATGAGTGTATAAGGGTAGTGATATCAAGCATTAAAGCATAAAAAGTCAGGTGGACAGAGGTGATAAAACTGAATGAATTGTGACGTAGTTTGGGTTAAGGTAATTTACAGACTATGTCTGAGGTTATGAGAAGCAGCAGTTACAGTAATAGTGACAGCATAGGAACAACAATAAAACATTTCTTCTTCAGTCAATATTAGCAATGCCAAAATCATGATGGTCTCTCTTAGATACAAATTAAATAAAATTTCCAAAGTGGAAATTTTCGAGCCACTTATCCAAAAAATGTCAGACCCTCTACATACTCAAACTTTCTTAATATCTTTCTACTACATTTACACTACAACATGGTAGTCTGTATTTTTAAATACTGGTCAGTTGCCTTTGATTGGAAGGACCTATAAACATAAAGTGGTAGAAACATTGAAGTAAAATATCTTAGAGGTTCTTTTACATTTGAGTAAACTTTTTGAAGTAATTGCTTATTAAAATGCAAATTCCAATATTTGACACAGTGAAAATTTTGTTGAGGTAATTTTTAATAGCACACACTGTGGTTTCTCTCATGTTATCAATGAAAAATAAGAGTCCAGTTTTATATTCCTTTAGAAACTGCTTTTTTACCAATAGCTCAAGCATCACCTGATGTATTAGTCACTTAATACATAACTGTTTTATTGAGTGAATACCTTCACATTCTTTTTAATATAACAAAAATTTGTGTTGTATTTTCAAGTCATAATTCTAAACACTTTACTGATACACTCTAATTTAATTCTTATGATAACTGTATGGTTTATGCAGTGATATGATTAATATTATACTGCACATTTATTTCTCTAATTAGAAAATTGAATATGTGTTCATAATCTTGAGGAAATTGCACAAAGGAAAATAAGATCTGGGTGCACTTTTGAGGTGCTGGAGATGGAGGACATTATTTGGGGTGTACAGCTAATGTTTTATTTCATCTATGTAAATTTGCAGAGTAAAGGGATGTTGTAGTCAGGGTTCACAAAAGAATCGATTTAATACAGGACCCAAAATGTATGGGATTATTCTATAATATTCTCCCAAGGAGTCAAATGCAGAAGAGTACCAGAGATCTGTCCACATATTACAGACGCAAAGAATCCAGCTGAGGGCATAGATCCCATGGCAGTGTCCTGCACAAGTCCAGCTGAAGACCTAGAGCACATGGCAATGTGCTCCATAAATTCAGGGCAGATCTAAGGCTGCAACAATGTCTCAGACAAATCTGTATCAAGGATCTGCACTAGGAAGGCCCGAAGGTCAGTGCTGAAAGATAGAAAATCTATGCGAGTGGGATGAAGGATCTGTGCCAACAGCTTAGGGATCTGCACTGAAGCCCAGAAGCGATGCTCAAGGCAAGGACTAGAGCTCTTGAGAAGAGCCTAAAGAACCACAGTCATCCTCAGACAGAGTGACAAGGATGAGAACATCTGAGTTCATATCAGAAGAAAAAGCATTAAAAACTTCTCCAGGAGAGTCAACAGCACACTGAACTGCACCCACTGAAAAGTTCTCCCTCCAGTTCTCCTTTTACGCTGCCAGCAACAATCCTCAGGAGGACCTTCCACATCCAGAACCATGCTGCAGCAGTTCAGCTCAGTGTTACAAGTCGAACATTAGTTAAGCCCAACAAGGGATTTTCAATTTGAAATAATTAACTATTGTTTTATGAATAAAACTGCCCAAAATCTTTATATAATGCAGAAAAATAAGATCAGACTTGTTTCTGTTATACAACATTTTAAAATCATTTCCTTTACATTTTACTTACCTGAAAATGAACCTTTAGAAGATAATTTCATTGCTCAACATGTCTGTTTTTGTGGCCGGTTTCATACTGTGTTTACTGATGTAGGGTTGTAGTATAACTTGAATTCTGGGGTTCTAATACGTCATGCTTTCGCTCTTGCTACTCAGGACTGCTTTGGCTGTTCTGGAACTCTTCCAATTCCATATAAATTTTAGAATTATTTTCTCTAGTTCAGTGAAAAATACTCATGATATTTTGATTGGAATTGGATTAAATCTATATATCTTTTTTGGTAATATGGACATTTTGATAATATTGACTTTACCTATTGAAGAACCAGGGATGTCTTTCCATTTTCTAATGTCTTTTTTTATCTTTTGTTTCAAGAGCACTGTAGTTTTTTTTATAATAGTCTTTCCTTTCATTCCTTAGGTTAATTCCTTGGTAATTAATTTCTTTTAAAGTTATTATAAATGGCTTTTTCAATTATTTTTTCAGTGGGTGCAGTATAGGAACACTAACACTGTACACACCGAAAAATTTTATTTTTTTTTTGAAAAATTTTATTATTTGAGTCTTTATTTCATTCTATGCCACACTGCTGAATTTCTTTATTACTTCTAAGAGCCTTCTGTTACAGTTTTTTAGGATTTCTATATAAAAAATGCTTGTTAACAGAAACCAGTTCCATGGAAACCTAGGGGAGGCAAGGTAGCTTGGGGATGATTCAAAAGCACAGTATTTATTGTGCACTTTATTTCCACTACCATTACACTGTAACATACAGTGAAATAATTATATAACTCACCATAATGTGGAATCAGTGACAGCCCTAAATTTGTGTTCCTCTGACTACATGGTCACACTTGGAGGTGACAGGAGTCAGTAACAAG
Source organism: Dinomys branickii (assembly GCA_004027595.1). Classification (NCBI taxonomy): domain Eukaryota; kingdom Metazoa; phylum Chordata; class Mammalia; order Rodentia; family Dinomyidae; genus Dinomys; species Dinomys branickii. The sequence goes on along the minus strand of PVLD010000029.1, from coordinate 412,118 downwards.
CAAGTGTGTCACGTGTGGTCAGTCTACTCAGGAATCACTGCTGTCACTGTACAAAACTACTCTTAAGAATGAATATTGGAGGGCTGGGGATATAGCTCAGTGGAATAAGCACTTGCCTAGTAAGTGCAGGGTCCTGGGTTCGATCCCCAGTACCACAAAAAAAGAAAAAAAAGAATGAATATTGGAAATGAAGCAGGAATTTGGTGCTTCTGTGGTGATCATAGGCTATTCTGCCTTGACTGTCATCAACAACCTATGGAAATTGAAATTTGTCTACAGTAATATTTAAGGTGAACATCATTTACTGTCTCAAGGAGTTGATACCCTTGTAACACACTTATAAATGGGCTGCAGATGAATTCCTCCCCTGTTGGAGGACATTTGACGCTGGGAAGGAATGCTCACACTGATCTGAAAGCTGAAATAGGGGACGCTGTTGCCCAGACTGGGAGAAAGAGGGCCCTGACTCGGTCAGTTACAAATTCTCTGCTAATACTGGAAACCTGTCAAAAATCCCACTGTTCACTGATTGCCCCACAATTGCAGTCTGACTTTTAACCCAGGCACTTTTCTGCCAACTTGAACAGAGATGTTATTCTCTTTTCAAATGACATATAGGGTGTGTTGAACAGGTGGTATATGTCACATGAGCAAGTTTTGCTACCCATTCTGTCACTGAAATGTGCTGCCAGTGGTAACTGCTTTTTTTAAAAGGAAACCTCTGGAGCAGAACTCATAACTCAGAAAGTTTGGCCAGCGATTTGCCATTAGAAAATCCTTTCATTTCTATGTATAAGAGATATATGTGCTCTGGGTCCATCTGTTCACAGAGCTGGTCAAATAGACATGAGTTAAGTCCATATAATGTATATGTAGAGATATATTCTTGCAAAACATTGTTAAGCTCATGTAACATTTTTCAGCTAGCTAACATGTCTTTGTGAATGAAACTTTGAATAGACATGCATTCAAAAGTGACCTCTTTGACCCAAGCAGTGAAGGCAGACAAAGGTACAGTCAGGGAAGCCACTCCATTCATGCATATCCTGACACAAAATGACAATTTCTATTTTTCCGATTTGCAATCATTTGAAGACTTTAATTCTTCATTAGCTGTGCTATTCAGCTGTGGCAACAAAAGTATACCTAACATATCCATATGCCACATTCTTCTGAAAAATATATGAAGCAAAAACAAGCACTGTTGTCTTGTCATATTGGTAGGTGTGTTAATCTGGATTGCATACCACAGTGACTCATTAGTCCTCGCTAATAATTGTGCCACAATATCTGCCATTACATCAAGTCTTCTAACTAGGTTGTGAGCCAAAAGAGGAATGTGACACCTTTTGAACTGCAGCCCTTCCTGAAATTTCATGACAAATATCCTCACATACAGCAAGATCAACTCTTCACAAAGAGTTAAGGTCTCCTTGGCCATAGCGATGCAGTTAGCCATAAGAATAATGACATTAGTGCAGACACATCTGATGAAGTGGTGGCCTTCAGAAACTGGGTCTGTTCTTTGTGCTTATATTATTATTATTTTTTTTTAGAAACTCCCAGGGCTTATCTTTTAATGTTGCATCCTTGGTCTCCACGTGGTGAAGCGATTTTGAAGGTTTCATGGATTTGTAACATAGCCAGTTGCCGTATATCATACAAAGTTGATTTAGAGAATGTGAATTGCCAGCTGAAATGACCCTATAATTTAAGTTGGAGAGCTGCTCTATTTTCTGTTAAATGAACCCTTCTTTTTGTTGCCACGTTCACAGTCTCTGGTTGTCTCTTCATTGAGTCTTCCCCCTTTTTTCAAGGAATTCTGCAGTAATATTTATTTTTCACTCCTTTTGGCTAGGCATAGCCTGTAGGCTTACCAAACTGGTGACTGAGACAAGGACACAGTGCAACAGAGAGGAGTAGCAGGTGAATAACATCCCTTAGCTATTGCGGGATGCTTAGGTCTGCAATCTCCAGAATAAGTATACCGCTGAGGGCTGAATAAAAAGAGGAGAATGGAATGATTTCAGGGCTCCAGGAGGATCAAATCCTTCTCACAGAATTTGAGATTATCTCAGGGCTAAGACCAAGACCTTCTCTGGGTGGCCCCTATTTATAAAGTTATCAGAAGAAGGGAGGGGAGTACTCAGAAAGGGAAGAACCACTCAAGGACTTACTTCTCCAAGTAAGGTATTAAGTTAATGCATACAGAAGTGAGATGCCTGAGACTACAGTCTTGCCTAGTTGAGGTTGGATCCAGGTGTCCTTGGCTGTGATCTTGTCTTATCCTTTGTGGCTTTCCAGTTTCATCCACCATTACAGGCCTCAGCAGTGATCAGTGACTCTCAGAGTTTCACTTACCATGAGTCTACCACTCATCTCCGGATAAGGAACCTAGGCCTTGGACGGATTCACAAGTAAACATGGGAAGTCACTTGGTTAATTTAGGTCCTGCTCAGGGCTGCTTCACAGTGTTCTCCATTAGAGGAGCAGATGGAAGTGGTAAGTGAAATAGTGAATGGGGAGGCGAAAACTAAAGCAAGTGTCAGATTCTGACTGAAGCCTGGCATCAGATGCAGCTGTGTAGTTGGAGTACAGCAACTCACTTGCCTCTCTAAACCCTTTCACCAGATGTCATTTAACTGTTACTTGCCATTCATCAATGTGGAATTAATGTGGGTGAGCAAGCAATAGATTCATTATGGTCTCCATGCAGGTAAATTTCTCGGCTGAGTTTAATCTGTTTTTGCAGCCACTTGCCAGTACTGCTATCACCTTCTCAGCCTCATTTCTCAACATCAGGTGTTCAGATCTCATAAGGAGTGCCCAATGTGAGGTCCTGCATGTACAATTCACAGTAGGGTTCACACCCCTGTGATAATCTAATGTGACAGCTGATCTGACAGGAGGTGGAAATCAGGAAATAATGTGAGTGATGGAGAGAATCCCTAAATACAGGAGAAGCTTGGCTCTCTTGCCTGCCACTCACCCACTGTTGTGCGTCCCACTTCCTAACAGACCATGTACCAAGACAAGTCCATGGCCAAGGGACATGGACTACATGTCATTAACGTAAAGGATTATGTTATATGAATAAGGATAGTTGGAATTTTTCATTTCCTGCTTGAATCCTTTTTATTTCTTTCTCTTGCCTGAAAACTCTGTGTCATATTTCAAGTACTATATTTAACAAGAGTGGTGATGTGAACAGGCTTGTCTTGTTCTGATCTTAGAGGGAGAGTTTTCATTTTTCCCTTTTCATGTGATATTGAAGGTGAATTTGTTATAAATGTCATTATTAATTTAAGTTGCAGTCCTTCTGTAAGTATTTTTGTCAGAGGGCTTCTTAAGAATCGATAGCTGAATGTTTTTGTATTTATATGAAAACATTTATTGCAAGAGTTAATCACTTTCATAACACCATAAATAAAAGTAATAATAAAAGTATCTATATAGAATATCTAATATATAAATATTTACATGTGGTAAATTCTTAAATTATAGAGTGCTCTCAAATTTGATGTAAAAACTGTTTTCACAAAACAACTTTACAACTCTAGTTATGTATATATGTGGAACCTATTTCACAAATAATGCACTTTACAGTACAATATAGTAGCCTAGGACTTGGAAGTGAACAAGAGATATAAAAAGAATTTTCCCATGACATAGCTAACAGCAAATACAAATAAATCAGATTTAAAATGTGGCAAGAAACATTTACCTATTTTACAGTTTTTGTAGACATATAATATGACAATTCGGAGTGATGAGATAATCATTGTATAGCTCCTCTGATTTCTGGATAGTGTATCTGGGGCAATAGGTTTACTGTTTCTATTGAGTGATAATGTGATTGTTATTTATACTTTGTATAGCTTCTGTACTACATTTGTTACTATATGTATGTTGATGTATCCTTCCATTCCTGTGGTGAAGCCAATTTGGTCCTAATTTATGATCTTTTTAAAGATCTACTGCATTATTTGCAAGTTTCTTGTTGAAACAACTTGTTTTGCATTGAGATTTTCTTAGTTGGTAGGTGTTTGCTAAATACTACTTGAAGAGAGGACTATTATGTACAATATAAAAATAACTTTTAAAATAACCCTCTACAATAAAAAATACAATGAAAATGGGCAACACACATCTCAGAAGATGTGCAAATGACCAATAAGTACAACAAAAAAATACTCATTATCACTGGACCTTAGAGAATGCAAATCAAACCATGATTGTGATTCCATCAAAGAATATCAAAGATACAACAAACAACCAATGTTACTGAGGTTTGAGCAGAAAAAGAAAATCCATATTGTTGATGAGAAGGTCAACTAGTACAACAGCTATAGCAATCAGTATGGAGATCCTTCAGAAAACTAAAAATAAAAATCAATTTGATCCAGGTGTACCTCTTCTGGTTATCTTACAAAAAGAGTTAAAGTCATCATATTACAATGCCACATGCATATCGATGTTCCCAGCAGCAGAGTGCACAATGGATAAATTATGGAAGCAGTTTATATGCTCATCAACAGATGAATAGGTAAAGGGAATCTGATATATGTTATATGTCCATAACCTGATAGAAAATATAACCTAACATACATATATATATATATACACACACACACAAAATTTGATATAAATATGAAAATTAGCAGTTTGAGTACCATAAATTTGAGTCATTTGTGGAAAAATGACTGAATTTTAAGACATACAAAGTGCTAAATATTGCATGGTTTCTTTAATGTGACCCAAAATGTACCTAATTTAAAGACAAATGAAGAGGTGGTGGGAGAAAGGAAGCAAGCCTCTGGGAAAGTGGGAGGGGATCTGGGGCACAAAGGTGAGCAGAGGGTAGAATTGGACGGGAAATGACAAAGCTGAATATCATTATTAGGTGTTGTAAATATGTAATTCTGGAAAGGTTATAACGAAGAAACAAAACCAAAGTAAAAATAACGCAATGTCTTAGTTATTATTACTTTCATATTATCTTGCTTTGAAATCATGTTTTTTTTCCTTTTAATAAAAAACAATAATAAATTCAGTTTCCTTCCATATTTGAAATACTGTAATTTACTTATCATTTCAACATATCCCAATCTCTAGCTTTTAATCTTCTAAATATATTTCCTAGCATTTGATGATCTCTTCTTTCCAACTCTATTCCTTTCTTTTATTTATCTTTATTATAGAATAATGTTGAGCAAGTTCAGAAATCAGTAATTTCCACTCATCAGAATATGTTGATTGCATCTTTGAAAGTATAGTCATCTTTAACTTTAGTAATTTTTCTTTAATATTGCAGAGCTCAAATTCATGTTTAATTAATGTAAAAGTCATATGATTATTTGTGTTAGTTTCTGAACAAAAGACTATGTTTGTTTTGGGGGAAGGTTTATAGAACTGTTATAAGTTATTATAATGCTCTTTAGAGAAAGAAGTGCCCTATAGCCTCATGCGTACATTATACTGTAAATGAATACTGCCTTGTGTTTATTTATTTAAATGTCTAAGATGTAATGGTGAATAGACAGGCTTGAAAAGCCTGATAATAATCTTAAAAATGAAGATTAATTATGTTTTGCCAAGTTGATATTTTTTGTTTAATATTTCACTAGTACCATGTAAAATGATTTTGTATTCCTTGGTTCTTATATTGCTTTTAGGGATAATCAGGGTAAGAAACTACAGAATTGATCAGTGAATAGAATCAGTCATACTTAATATAAGAAAACAGTCCTCAAGAAAGTTTTAAGATGTATTATTACTGTGATTGGGTTGGCTAGACCATTAGATGATTCTTTTTGGCTCAGAGAATTAAATAAGATATATGGCCTTCATGTTTCTCCACTTTCCAAAATATTATACATTTATAGATTGAGAATTTAAAGGAAAAAACAATAGCTCAAGAAGGTACTAAATAAACCACCTCTTATTTTAAAACACTGAACTATTATTTCTCATTGTTTTTTCCCACATGGATCTAAAGACTTGAATACACTGTGCCATGAAAACATTTACTGAGGAATTAGTTCCTTTAAAAAAATAAAATTATTTAAGGTCTGCAAGCATAGGGTTAAAGTTGACTTCATATTGTTCAATCTTACAACCAAGAATTTAAAAATATTTTAGGAACATATTTTCTAAATAAGTGTCAATTAAGGTCTCTCCAAAATTTATATAACAATTAGATGAGATTCATTTCTTAAACAAAATAATTCAAAGATGAAGAAAAACATTTAAAAGTATGTTCATAATTTTCTCATTTAATTTCATTTGAAATCTGTTTCAAGTAAAACACATTATTTAATTTACCCATAAGTAAATACAGTACAATTAAATTGAATTTGATACAATTAGATATTTTCACAAAGCCCCGGAAAAGGCATTGACTTGATCTAAAAATTATTACAAAAATTTCACAGTATGTATCTATGAAAATTAAAGTTACCATATAAGATAACTTGTGACTTTGAAGTAATGTCTTTATTTTGATAAATGTAGATAAAGCTATATTTATTAAATTCTACTTTTAAAATACTTCAGAATAAACAAGTTTCTTTCCAAAACCTAAAATGCTATGTATGTCTTTGTTTAACATAATAATCTTCATTTCTACTTCCTTAAATATATAAAAAGCATGCACTATAACTTTATAATGTGAGAACATCTGTATCAGTTCTGAAATGGTTTCCCTTCACTGTTGTACTCCTTATCGGGCATAGTTTCTTCTTCATTCTTACATGCATAACAAGTATTTACATGCATAATGAGTATTTTCTGTTGCTAGATGTTTTCTGTTACTAGTGTTGCTTTTATATAATTAGGTGCTGGGTATTTTTATTCCTTTCAATGTCTTCTAGTCTTTTAAATATTCTCAAATTCCATCAAATGTTTAAAAATGACAGTTTTGTATATTAAAAATCTAAATATCTATTTAGGATTCATATTTGAAAGCCTGTAAACATTCCAGGCATTGAATACTGTTAAAGTTAAGCTAGATTGTCAACTTGATTGGTATGAGAACTGACCAAGGGACATACAAAAGCTGTGTGTGTGTGTGTGTGTGTGTGTGTGTGTGTGTGTGTGTGTGTGTGTAAATCATTGTGGCATGACTGTGGGTCCTGTATTTCATCTCTCATATCTTCCTCTCTCTTGTGGTTCTACTTTGCTTCCAGTCACCATGAAATTAGCGTCATTCTTCTGCCAATTCTTTACCATGAAGTTTCTGCTTTCAAGGTAGCTTACCATGAACTGAATCCTTAAAAACTGCCAGCCAAATAAATGTCTCTCTTTAAATTTCATCGAGTATTTTCCCCAGCAGTAGAAAATCTGATCAACATAGAAAATTGATACCAGAGAAGGGATGTTGTTCCTGTGACTATACCTGGCCATGTGGTTCAGAAGACATTGTAGTTATTCCTGTGGAGATCTTTGGAAAAAATTTGAGATAAATGACAGAGACGCCCTGGAATGCCACAAGCAGAGCCTGCTTAATGATTATTCTAATCAAAACTTAGAAAACCAGAATGTTGCCATGAATGAATATAGTAAGGGCTGGGCACATGCGCTTTTTTGAAAAAAAAACTAATGGGAATTCAACCAGTGGCCATACATTTTACATTCTGACAAAAATGTTTTCCACTTTACCCAGATACTGTGACTTTGTGTGAGATGGTGTTTAACTGCACTAACCGATCTGGTGACAAGTTTCAAAGAAGCCCAGTGTTCCAGCTTCAGTATAGTAATTCTGGTTGTTTTTAGCCAGATTTTTTGAAAATGAGAATTGAGAGAAAAATTAGAGCACAAAATTTTTAAAAATTTAAATTTTTAACTCAGAAGAACTTTATTCAAAGTTGGTACCAAAAGAAATGTGTTTGCTGAAGATGTTAGCGGCATTAAAAAGAAATCAAGTATTTTAATGTGAAATGAGAAGATATCTCAAGGGCATCACTGTAATGAACAAGACCTCATGCATTGTAGGCTGCATGCTGTTAAAGTTTAAAACTTTACTGAGAAATGGGATTATGGAACCTTGCTCCAGATGAGATGGCAAGGGAATTAGGTCCCTGGGATTCATGTCACCATGTTCAACCATTCATACTGAGAGTCTAACGATAGCCATGGTACAAGGGAGCCTGGCCATTGCTCATAATAGTCATAATCCTGAGCATCAGCAATGTAATGCTGATTTTTCAGGTATGCGAAATGCAGTAGTTGTAGGGTCATAGAGGCTTCCTCATACATTTCAGAAGCAGCCTTGTGAGGGTAGGCACAATATTTGATAGGGTCAGAATTCCTGCAGGAAGCCCCCAGTAAAGTAGTGCATGAAGCTGTGGAAATGAAGCTAAATGTATAGTGGAGACTTCAGGAAGTTAGAGATGCCAAAAATGTGGAACTGCTGAAGAAAGCTGCAGAATGCGAGTGGAACCAGCTTGAGGGAAGCAGCATGACTGCAACCAGCGGGGCTATGGTGTTGTGGCTGCCCAAGCCCTTTGGAATTTGCAGCTTACAAGTATTTCCCTGGATGATAGCCATGGAATTAAAGGGCCTAATGTTTTCCCTACAGGTTTTTGGGCCTGCTTTCATTGGACTCTTTTCTACCCCTCCAGTCCTTCCTTTGGGGATGGTAATGATTATCATGTTCTTTGTACTTTTGGATTAAGTAACTTGGTTTTTATACTTTATAGAAGTTCACAGCTAAGAGTTTGCCTTCAATCTCTGAGAAGACTTGGATTTGAACTTTTGAGAAAAGACAAAACCACTGAGATTTTGGAGGAGGAATTACTGCACTTCTGGTTATACACAGGATTATTATATCATGGTACAAAGAATGATGACCGTTTTATTGTCTGCGTTTGTAGTATGGCTTAAGGATATGTGTTTCAGTGTCAAGTTGATAAGGGATGCAATTTGTCATTTAAACCTGATTTTCAACTTGATTGGCTTGAAAGCCACACAGGAATAAGAAAGCATACTTCTAGATTTGTCTGAGCGTTCAGTGGAGGCGTAGCCTTGGCTACTAAATCTAATCTTTGGCACCTTCTTCTCTGGTACTCTTAGCCTTGTCTGCTTCTGTCCACCAAGAAGTGAACACCTTTGCCATGAGGTACCTGCCTTGGAGCCAGATAACCATGGACTGAACCCTCTAACATTGTGAGATAAACAAATGTTTCCTCCTTTTTGTAGTGTCGAGTATTTTTTCCCAATAACAGTAAATTTGACCAATAAAATTAGAATCTCCCAAATTCATGTTCATGTCAACCTTCATATGCATATTTATTTTAATAAAGAGTTCTCATCTTTCAAAATATGATTAATTAAATTTTCGATTTCATACAACTTTAAGTATGCCCCCTCAAGTCAATGATTCCTGGCAAACACAGAAAGCTAGGAAAAAAACCCGGGGATAATTTCTCCCTTAGCATCTCCAGAAGGAACCAACCTTGCCAACAACTTGATTTCAGACTTCTGTTCTTCCAAAGTGTGTGAGAATTAATTTATTTTATTTTTAGGCACCTAGTTTGTGGTAATTTTTGATGACAGCCCTAGGAAACTAACAAAGCATGAAAACAAGCTCAAATTCTTTAAAAGTAAATCCAAGAATTTAGTTATACAGAAGTAAATTTCAATATTAAAAAATATAGCCACTCATGGTAATCTCCAAAATGCATGATTTAGTAATTCAGTAAATTTTCTTTGTTGTTATTTGTTTTGTGATACAGAGTATTTTGAGCATATTCTTTAAAAAAGTTTCTTTAATTAAGACTTAGAAGTTATTTCCAACATAATTTTATGAAGTATGTCCATAGAAAGGTCAGTGACTTGATGAGAACTTTCACATCTTGATAATTATGTACCTAAATTCCTGGTCTCACCACCACACCACCAATTATACCTGAAAACTTTATCAAATTTTGGTTATTATAGTTACAACTCTGATTCCATGCATATAGAAGAAGAAAACTACTGGAAAAATAAGATTAGCTGTACATTTTAAAAAATTTCACTCTTGTTGTTTTGTAATTTGTTTTTCCCTTCTTCACTTTCATTTTCTCAGGTTAGTTTTCTGTTTTTTACTGCTTTGAAACCATATCCACACACTTTAATATTAGTAGATTTCCTGCCCAGTAGCATGCCAATCACAGAGACGTGGGAAGTGGGAGGAACAGCACGGAGCTCCCAAGAGTACAAGCCTGAGCCCCACAGTATAAGTTAATCAGTGAGCCCAGAGCCTTTAACACTGTCGCAGTGTTGTAGAAATCATTCTGAAGACCTGTAACATCTGATTTTTATAGACACAACTCCAGTTTTCCTCTTCATTCCAATAGAAAATACATGTACATCAACTTTCCTCTGAATTGTCTATTATAATGGCTGTGAGAAATTAATCGGCTATTATAGTGGCTGTGCTAGTAAAGTTTAATCACAACTGTGCTCCTGCATTCTCCCATCTGTCCTACCAATTAAAAAAGATGCAAAAGATATTGGTGACATAGATAGATGTGGTGATTTTTATGTATTTTTCTATGAAAATGTGAACTGTAAGTCTTTTAATTTGTCAGTAACACATAAATACCTGAAGATAAATGTGCCAAACTTCTTTGAAAGTTTTATGCAGAAAATGTCACCAAAGTTAGTTAAATATTTAATCTTTAAGGTACCTAGGCTCCATATTTATGGAGTGTTTTCCATTTTTAGCTATGCTTTGTAGTTTTATTATTCACCACATTATGTAAAAATTATACTTATTGCTGTTTTGAATTAATAGCTAACATTTTAGAAAATAGATTGTCACATGAACAATATTCACATTTCATATTTTAGATAAGCCTCATTTTGTTTAAGAGCTAGTAACTAGGAAAGTTATAATTAGATTAGAAAAAAGTGCCTTATAAAGAACGTTGAGCTGTCCTTTAAATGTATCTACACAACATTCTCATATTTTCATTAACTTCAGATGTAATTGGAAGGCACATAATTAATGCAATGGTTCTGACTGTTTATCAAATTACCACAATCATCAGAGTTTCTAGATGCTACTCAGCAACATGGTGCATGGACATCAATAAAATACTAATTATAAATTACTAATTGAAATGACTTCACAAGGCCCCCCAAACAGCATCACTGCTTAAATTAAATTAAGTTAGTTTTATTGACTTAATTATTGAAGGATGAGCTGTTTCAAGCTGTAAAATTTTCAACTGACATTTTAAATTACTTTTACTGTTATGATTAATGCCAATTCTTTGGAATGTAGGAGCTACAAAGAGAAAGATGTTGAGGGTAATAGGTCACCCAAATTAACGCATGCTTGCTTACTAGGTGCTATAAAGTGAAAGAAGTTTTCAAACATATCCATGCATTTTTATTTTAGCTATTAATTTTTTTAAAAGCCTAGAAGTATAGGAGCAATGACCTTTAAGGATTCCTAAGCAAACATTTCTTACAGTGCATGAATGCAGAAGTCTCTGGGACTTATCAAAAGCACAACAAAGACCACTGTTTTTCTATCAGTATTAAGATTTGTACAGCATTGTTATAATCAATCTGCTTTTCCCCAATTTTAAAATCCTGTTATTCATTAGCTAGGTGATCATTTTCTAATAAATCTTTTCATATTATAAACTGTTGAAGGGTAATTTTTAATAATTAAATCACATATTTAAGGAACAAATCAAAATTAATTAACTTCAGAACTGACCAAATTGAAACATGGGCAAATTTAAATTTTTTTCCCAACTCACAACACTAATTTCATTTGGAAACACATGTTAATTATTTAAACATCTCAAAATTAGTATCTTAATTATACTTTTCTTTCTCCCACTGATAAGTAGAATCCATTTGTAAATGAAGACATTGTGTTATGGGAAGGCTTCTGCTATTAACATGTGCAGCTCTTCTCCGGAATGATTAGCTCATGTCATCTCCAGTTCTGAGTCCTTAAAACATGGTCGGGGGTCAGAGTAGTCAGGAAAGCAAACAACCAATATCATGCAGCTTGGATCACCTTGAGTATGGATCACTTTTGGAGACTTAGCCTGGGAAATTTTAAAAGTAAGTAAATATTTTCTAGACTGTGTGAAGCTAAGAAGCATCTCAGTTTATTTGAAAATATAAATGCTCTTCCTCATCTACATAGCTCTCATACTATAAGAAAATAACATATTTATTCATGTTTGTGATTAAACCAAAAATAACAATGTACTTTATACTGAAGTAAATCCATTCTCAAAACAGAACTTATAAACAGCCTGCTTTATAATTTTTGATGATTTCTTAGAATTATACTGCAGATTTTCCAAGATATATTTTATAATAAATATCAGCTAGTATTGTTACAGGAGCGATATCAGAATCACTAAATATAATGTAACTCTCAACCTGTTAGATGTCTCATACACCAAGTTCATATTTTCTAAAACTCTAAGAATGAATTCTAAGAAAAACAGAGATTAAAAATAGGAAGATATTTATTGAGAGGGAGAGCTATAGCTACTGAGAGGCAGGAGGGGGCCTGGAGGGGCTGCCTGAGCACCCCATTTTACAGGGAAACTATGTAGAACAATCTCTGCCCATGTGAGTACGATGCGGGTTACAGCTCTGATCAACCAATCAGAATGCAAGTGTAATTGTTTAGGGAATAGTGGTCCAGTGGAGAAACACATCATGTAACAAGGGTGCATGGAAGGAATAAAAACTTTTTCTAAGAAGCTATTGGTCTGGAGGTCTTCGTCATGCTCTGGGGTGACTGATGTCTATTTAGGCTTCATTAGGTCTGGTGTTTGTGCTTCAAGGAAGTGTACAGGCCTGGTCATCTGGTCTTTGTCTTGAGGCCTGGTCTCCAACAGGTGTGTCTCTGACCACAGCTGAGATGTGTTTCCCCTTTGGCTCTCTAGAGGGCCCATCCCTCTCAGCTGATTACAATGTTTCTGCCTGCCTTAGCTCTGTATAATAGTATCACCTTTGAAAACATAAATGTCTTCATCAGCTCACATAGCACATCTTATTTTAGAACTATTTTCCTCTACTCCTTAATCTTTATCTTCTTTTTTTCTTGACTCAGCTTCAGAGAAAAAAGTTTTGTTGAATGCAATATTCCCAGGGCAATTGTAGCATCCTCACTTCATTTATTGTGTCCCCTTTGCTTCTAGAAGCAAAAGAATTAAATCTGTGCCCTAAAGGTGTGCTTTCCAGAGCAGTGCACCAAACACTGGATTTCATGCTTCTCACAACATGTGTAATTACTGGCTAGTTTTTGAGTTTCTAACTTTCTGTCATTGTCTTCTAAATTTTCTCTTAAAAAATAAATAAATATTTTTTTTTCTCATTAATAGGGTTTGGATTTTAAGTGGATAGAATGTCATTTAGGTGGACACTAATTTATGAAAACCTAATCCAGTATATGTGAGATGAAGTATTAAATTTATCAGTTGGCAATGTACTCCGTTCTTCCTTAGGGACCCCAGTCTATACTCATGTTTATCAATACAAGAACATCCTGGAAACAGTATTGAAACCCATTCCTGGGAGATATACCTGCTAACATCTTTTATATCTCACTCCATTGAACACATGTGGTGTTTTACAAAAGGTGAGAACTTCTAGAATAGTACCTTCTGATGAGTCCTAGAGACATAACTATATTGTTCTAGAATGGCTATTCTGCTCTCTAGCAAGGCAAATTAGGGTGGGTGATGTTAGCGAAGTTAGTCAGTATTCCCATCACTTCGACTAAAGTTTAGACTTGCTTTTTCTGGTGTAGACACCTGACTTCCTTCTTACTCTGGGACTGGGCTATTAATACAGACCATTGGCATTGCTGTTACCCCAGCCTTTATAGAATCCAGATACCTGGTCACAGAGCAAAAGTATTCCAAGAACTGATGTTAATCACAAACTCAGGATTCCTATGCAAATAGTTGTAACTCAAGACCTTAATAGTAAGTGAAATAAGGCAGGCACACAATATTAAGTATCTCATAGTTCTTCTTACATGAGAATTTCTCTCTCTCTCTCTCTCTCTCTCTCTCTCTCTCTCTGTGTGTGTGCATGTTGAGTAAAGTCATCCTTGCCGGTCTAAGGTTGCCTACTGGACTTTTCTTTGAGAACCTAGATCAAAACAATGCTAATATGCTTGTTGCATGCAATGCTTGAGTGAGGGATATACAGTATGGGAATGTGAAAGGCATTTGGCCGCAATTCTTTCAATAACCATGAACCTTATGGGAGGATGTTGATTCTCACCCACAGTTTGAAGTATCACTAATGGCTGCTATTAAAAATAGGGACTGAGAAAAAGAAAAGGTATTGTTGAAAAGCAAAAAAAAAAAAATGTAAATTAATAGAAATTATTGGCATTAAATTTTCATTGGCCATTTGAAACCTGACGACATAGAAACAGGGACAAAATGGATGTGTACATCAAGTAGAAAAGCTTGACTATAAGTTTGATTAATTTATCTCTTCGATCAATGTACAACATAAACCCTCTTGCACAATATTATCAATACCAGGACATATGTATTCTAATGGATATTGTTTTTCTATAGACATGTGCTTTTACTTCACCACCAAGTGTACCCGACAAAGGACCTGCTCCCCTGCTTTACCATCTACAATAATTATAAAACAAAAGTTATACCTGAGTGTTTTTTCACCTGTTGGAAATGTCATACTTTAAAATTAACGCAAATGAAGAATTTTGCTCCATTCCTTCTGAAGCATCATAAGGATTTCCCACAAGAAAATAAACTCTAATTACACTTGTGAAGTATTGCATTTCATTATTTGACTTTCAGTTACATCCATAACTCATGGCATGATCAGAATATTATTTCATCTTACTCTAAAACACCATAAAATATTTTACTCATAACTAAACCATGTCATTGGATTTATATATTAATTTTTCCAGAGTAACTCCATGTATTAGCCTTAATGTGTTATTGAATAGCATGTCTTTAGAGCTCGTGACAATCAAGGTTTATTTTCTAAGGAAAAATTTAATTTCTTTTTATGTAAGTACAAAATATCTCCTGCAGAAACTCACCATAGATTTGCAATACAGTATTAATGAGCAGATCTCAAAAAAAGTACCCAGAAAAAGAATCCCTGTAAATACAATAGTCAAAATAGCAAACTGAGCAGTCTGACTCCAGACCCTTTGCTCTTAATCCATTTTGTTCAGAAAACATGAAAAAGAAAACAAACCATCACCGGAAAAGCTCGCATGTCTTCAGGAGTTAAATGCAGAGAGGTAAGTGATTAGAGGCCATTTATATTTTAGGCAGAATAAGTGAGATATATATATATATATATATATATATATATATATATACATATACATAAAATCTCTCCAGTGGACAAGAATTCAGAGAATTATTAAAATCTATGGAAAAGACTATCGTGAAAAATCTAGGGCAGTTTTTCCTAAAAATTTTTGCACATGAACAGTACATACCACAAAGGCCATATACACACATTTGACATTCTAACATCTCTTCATTAAATATAGGGCTCTTTCTTCTGTTTCAATAGGATTTTGAATATGTAATACCTACCAGTTGCTATTTCAGATTGAAGTAAAAATTAAACATGTATTAGCAGTCATGAATATACCCAGTAACACTGAGGATTTTGTGTTCGTGACACCTGTTACATACTGCTTTCTTTCGTGAAATTTCATAGAATTTTGTTTCAGGCAACTGAGTTAGATAGAAATATTATAGGCAGTCAGATAAGGCTCGGCCCTTAGAGGAGCCAGTTTGGCAGACAAGATACCTTGCAATTGTGAGAGAGACAGGTGCCTCAGCTGTGAGCCAGATCTCAGGACAATAGGTGAAACAAATACACCCACGTACCTCCCTAGGGATGGACATCAGGGATTGATGTTCTAAACAGGTATCAATCACCTTGAGAAAGCCAGAAAGTCACTAACCCAACCCTCTTCAGTAAAAGCCCCTGTTCTATATTTATGCCATCTTGCTAGTGACTCACTTTCACATTTGATCCCAATTTAATCAATTTTACTTGAGCAATTGTATTCATAATCTTATTGGCTAACCATAGCTTTGTCCCACCTCATGCCCACCTTGTGATTTTCCATTTTCCCCACCTTGAACCACTCACCTTGTGGTTTTGTTTCATAGAAATCTCTAGCAAAGGCAGGGTCCTTGACAATTCGCTTGGGTCCCATTCTGTCTCTCTCTCAAGCAGACGCTTTCTTTCCCCCAATAAATATAATTCTGCTCTTAACCTTCATTGTTCCTAAAAATCATCCTTTGATTTTAGATAACATGAACTCATACCAGATAGCTAGCAGGTTGGGAGTTTCTTTCCCTATATCAATGTTGCATGCTATGGTTGTTTCAGTAGACAAGTTTATAACTTGATCCATATATTAGTCAGCTGTTGGGGACTACACATTTTAAATTGACACACACTCTGTCTGAGGCCCTCCTTGCCTTGTCTTGTGAGACAATTTTGGAACAAAAAAATGCAGCTTCTCCCTTTCATCACTGAGAACTTGTCAATGAAGCTGTGTCACTCACAGGGGAGATAAGGTCTCCTGAAGACAGTACTGGGGAACTAGTACTCAGGTGTGGGAATGAATGTTAACTTGTTTCCTTCGTGAGGTTAAACTTGCCCATTCAAGCACTATTTCTATGCTGTTCCAGGAAAAGCACTATACCCCTCCCCCTACACTGGCTAATAAAAGAGTGGCCAGCTGGAGAGTCTTGGTCTTTGTTCCCAGAGAACTTGGGCTGTGCAACAACCTTGTTTCCTTGAGATTCTTGTCTCTGGCACTTTCTTTCTCATCATGCACCCTAATTCTGGGCAAGAGATTGGAGACTCTGCAGGAGTCCTTGATATCTGCTACCATGACCATTCACCAATAGTCAGATTTCCCATCACTGACCCAAAATACCAGACATTTACAACTTAAAAGAATGGAGGTTCATTTGCTTCATGCTTTCAGAAGTTTCAGCCCATGGTTAGCTGGCTCAGAGGAAGCAATGACAAGGCAGAAGGGCATAGGAAGGAGAGTTCCTCGATCTACAACAGCTAGGAAGCACAGAGAACAGGAAAAGCCAAAGAGAGACCTATCTTCCAAAAGCCTGGCTCCCATATCCCATCTGCACCAACCAGGTCATCCCTCCTAACATCACATTCGACTATGAACTGATTAATGGATTCACACACTGCTGAATATAGCACCTCCATGATCCACTAACTATCTGAAAGCCTGACCTCTGAACATATGTGACTAGGGTAGGACATTATATATATAAACCCTAGCAAATGCTCCCCTTTTAGGGGCTGCTTTCTTGTATACATTTTGTAAAGGAGCTACCATGAGAATATATGATAGAGTTTTTCTTGTTAAATTGTTGCAGTCAGATACTCTCATGCCGGTCTCTTAGTTTTATTCCTTGTATTAAAAGAGAACCATTAACAGCTGTGTTTTGAACTTCACTTTCCTCTACTACCCATAAATGCTTTTATATCTTACAGAAAAGTTATAACTTCCCTTTCATGTTATCTATTAAATCTCCTGTTTGGATGTTACAGGGATTTTCAGGCTATGGTCTTTGATGCTCTGTATTAGAGACGTTTCAGAAGAGGAACTTTCTTTTGAGCAAGCATGGTTTGAAGAAGTGCAGCAATGTATCTTCAGTGAGAATGGCTGGATGTGGAGTTAATGGGTTTCCGTTTAGTGCCACAGCTTTGCGACATATAAAATTGTTTCCTGAATGTGTGACTATCTTATATAGAGCTCTCTCTAATAAAACAGAATTAAAGCAATATTTACTATATTTTCTCTCAAGTTAAACCAATCAGATTTAATAAGTTGTACAAATTTGGAAAAATGTCAAGTAATTACAGTATATTTCATAAATAAAGCTAAGCATCTGGTATTAAAACATACATGAATATCACTGGTATCAATATACAATCAGACATAAAAGAAATTATCATATAATTTTGCCTCTCCTTTGATTTGCAATTGCAACTTTAAAAACAATGACAGTTGTATTGGTTTGGGGATATTTTTGCACAGGTAACAATCTACAATACAGGACACATATTTTATATGGTTATTTATAATAGTCACCCAAAGAACAATATACAAAAGACTGTAGGAAATCTGTCCATACACTAAGACCAAGAAATCCAGTTGAGGGCCTAGAACTCATAACAATGACTCTGACGAGTCCACCTGGAGGGCTAGAGCCCATAACAATATCTCAGGCAGACTTTGTCTCATGGATCTGCACTGTGAAGGCCCAAAGGTCAATGGTGGAATGTAGGAAGTCTGCAAGCGAGATGAAGGAGCTGCACTAGCAGGCTGAGGGATCTAAACTGGAGCCAGGAAGTGATGCTCAGAAGAAGCAGAGCTCCCCTGAAAGTTACCACAGCCATCCTCAGAAACAGTGAGGCCCTAGGCTCCTCCAGTGATCAAGATGGCCAAGTTCCCATCAGGGAAGCCAACGCAGCAAGCTTCTTTAGGAGACGTGCAGTGCACCATCTTCCTCCCCAAAGCCAAGAAGCAATGCTCAGAGTGAGGAAAAGAGCTCCCCCAAAGTGAACCAAAGCCATTCTCAGTGCCAATGAGCTCCCAAGCTCCTTAGAGCATCAAAACAGCCAAGTTCATCAGGAAAGGCAGCACGATGAGCTCCTCCAAAACAACCAACAGCTTCTTATAGATTCTACCATCTCCCAACAGCCTCTTTAGTTCCCAAAAGCCTCTCTTCTTCTCCAGTCCTGCCTCTTATGCTGCTGGCAGTAGTCCTCGGGTGGGCCTCCCACACCCAGCACCACGCTTACTAAGTTCCACTGGGGTTATAAATTGACCACCAGTTGTCAATCCACTACAACTGTTCTTCATCTTCTGCCATCAAAATCGTATCTTTTTTATAGCACTAAAGAAGAGTATACAGAAAATTTCTTGTCTGATAAACTCTATTACCACGTGGCCAGTTCTCAACGCCATGCATTTTTGCCACTTTGGTGAATTGAGAGAGATGTAACAATAGGGTCTAAGAAATGCTAACTGCAATTAAAATTCATTTTTAAAAATATTTCACAGCTCTTTGTGGTGACAAGTCTTTCTTATTTGACTTGCTGAAAGACTGCCAGAATGGCCAAAATGGCAAAGTCATTTTTCTCGTCTTTGAGAAAAGCACCCTTAGTGATGAACAATATCAATTACATAGAACATTATTTTAAGAAAAGGAGGGTAGAAGGAGGAAACATTATAAACTCTGTATGGAAGAAGCTAATGTGTAATTTTAATTAGGTGACAGTAAAATCAGTTCTGTATTTTTCAACTAAGAAACACTTTCATTGCAACAATTCTTTGCTTATACTGATTGTTCTGTTTCATTTTATTTCCTGATTGGAAAATATGAACATAATGATTATATAGAAGATAGGCACACCTGGAAATACTCCAACTTCACAGGCAGACTTCAGAATCCTTTTACATATCGGTTTTTAAATGTGTAGTTTTTTTTTATTTTTTATGTTTATTAGTCCATATTTGCAACACAGAATGACTTTCCTCATTGCAAGCTGGTATGGGGCACCGCACGTCTCAGTTCTTCCACTTCTCATTTCCATCTCCTCCTTTCCCATGGTTTTTTAAATATTATCCTCCATGCAAATTGATATGATTGTTCTAGAGTTCTATCAAATATTCTTCATCCTTATGCATGTTCCATTCTTGGTAACTACGTCTGAAAATTTTTCAAAGCTGCCCTATTGTTATGGCAAAAATCAAAAATCAGGTTGAATTCCACAGGAGATCAAAGAACTCATTCATAACAAATGGAGTTTTAATTAATTTTAGTTTAGAACCAGTTGGGCCAGTGATTGCCCCCATTCTTGATCAGAGAATGTGGCCCTTAACTGCCTTTGTTCTCACCTTATATACATTTTTGGTTTCCATGGGCACAGTTGTTTACCTTGCATCATGTGACCATATCAGTCCCTTGCCACAATAATATATACTTTAACAACTCAGGCAGGGAGAATTCCAGGACAAAATCAGAACTGCAAATTTAACTCTTTTCAACCCCTCCAGGATGTTTCTCAAGACACATTTTGAGGCTTGTCTATCTTAAAATGTTGTGCAAAAAGTCACCACCCCTTACACTATATACTTAAAATATTACTTTGCCCATATTAGAAAGTCAATTTTTTTATTTATTTTTCATTTGAAACTTTTTTATATTTTTTCTTTTTTTAATGGATATTTGCATAGAGCACTCCATACACAAAAAAATCTGACAGACTGAAACAGTAAGGAGTAGTAAAAGCTTAGCAAAACAGTGTAGGAAGACATCTCAATACTCTATGAAACAATCCCTCAAACTCTTGCTAACAGGTGAATTTCAACCTACAGTTATAGACAGAAAGTTGTCAGACTTACACTAAAATGCACAAGAAACAATAATCAAAATGCACAAAAAAGCCAGTAGCAATCTGCAGAACTCCCTTCAAGTGTATCTTACCTACAGTCCCTATGTTTTAATACCAGAGAAAATTCATTAACAATTCCTATTTTGTTTGAAATGATATATGTTTATATAAAAATATAACCAATTATATTTATTGTTTTTAAGTAGCATAGTTTAGATACTATGCACTGTTAATATTATAGAAAGCTCTATTATTTATTTCACAGGAAACCTAATGCTTCTTTGAAAGGATTCACTTCAATGTGTTAAGTCAATGTTTAGATACAAGCATTTAGATATTTTTCCCAAATCCTTTCCTCTTACAGACAATGTTGCAATGAATATCTTTCTCAGTTTGACTCTTATCAAATCTATCCTATAGCAGAACCTGATAAAAGAACTAAAGCTCAAATAATTTAGCGGGCAGTAATCTCAGAAATAAATTAAGAAAAAGGACAGAGAGAAAGGAGAGAAACTAATGAAGTTGCAGGTTTAAAACCCTCACCACTGTAGGCAGTTGGAGTTTAGTTCTTGCTGGGAACTTCCTGTGGACAACAGACAACTTGCTTCAGAGTGAGTACTAACATGGGGCCAGAAAGATAAGGCATTTGTACACAATTCCTCACTTCTATTATTGATTAAGGCCTTTGTATAATGAATTAGCTTTGGGTTCTTTCTATTTATGACCTGAATATTATCTGATACTCAGAAAAATCCTTAAACATAAAATACAGATTTCACATGAAGTGGTCCTGCTCTTGTGATAGGGTTTATGTCTGGATGTCCCCCCAAATCCTCATGCAATCGTAGGGCAGATTTCTAGGGTTTATGATTGATTTATCCTCCAATGCTGGGATTATGAGTGTGAGTGCTACCCCCCGCCCTGGGGAAGGAAGTTTGCATACAGTATAGGCGTGGAAAGAGGCTGCTTGGTGCAGCTCCTCCCTTTTGTTCTTGTTGCTCTTGCTGTCTTCTGCCCCCATGAACAGTTGCCCTCTGCCATGTGCCACATTGCCTTGGAGCCAGCTGAGGATGCACTGAAACCTTCACAAACTGCTACCTAAATAAACCTTCCTTCCTTGATTTTGGGCATCGGGTATTTCATTTCAGCAATGAGAGAAAAGTAATGAAGACACTTTGTAACTATGTATAGCAAGTGTCAATAGAGTACTGATACTTTCTGTCTCCTACAATATCTTAATTGATATGTCTTTGCCTTGGTTACTTTTTTCTTATTGCTGAGACAAAATACCCAACGCCCAAAATGAAGGAAGGAAAGGTTTATTTAGCTTACAGTTTATGGAGGTTTCAGTCCTTACTTGGCTGGTTCAGAGGCAGAGTGGCACATGGCAGAGGGCGAATGTTCATGGCAGCAGAGCACAGTAAATACAACCAGCAAAAAGGGAAGAAAGGCTGCAAGCAGCTTCTTTCTATCCCCTTTACATTGTAAACAGCCTACCCCCACCCAGGGGGCATGTAGCTCTCACACAGTCTCCATGTCCTCCTCTTCCACGGGCTCAGGATGTATACAAATAAGCACCCCAACTCCCTTCTGAGTCACATAGTTAACCTTGTAAACTTCCCAAATTAACACAATAAACAACATCCCAGAAGGATAAGAGCGTGTCCTTTTTATCCCAAGATTTACAACTGCTGAGTTACTTAGTCAAATCTCTAGATTTCCCAAGTTGACACAATGTATGAACCATAACAGTATTTTTATTCAGAGTGTTTTATATTCATTTTTAATTTTTAAAATGAACCTATTTTCTCCCACCAGCAATGTGTTCGTATTTTTAACACATTTTCCCATCCACAAAATTTAAATTCTCTTCATCATATTTCGTAAAACAATAACTACAAAAATGCCATTGCAGTTTAGATTTAGTTTTAAGTAATTTAGTTAAGTTTGAGAGCAATCCATTGAATAAAGCATGCGTGATTTCATTTGTTTTTCCATGAACTGTTCACATACATATTGATTTTAAAACTCAAATGGTTGGTCTGCTCTTTACAATTTTTAAACATTCACCACATGCTGAAAATTTTTTTAAAGTTATTTAAAAGGAATTATATTTGCCTAGATTCATGCAAATATTTTCAGTTTCAAGCATTTAACATTATGCAGAAAAATAAAACAGGTTTTCAAAAATTGATCGTTTCATGGATATTATTTAGCTCAAATTGCCAAATTTGTATTGAGAAAGTCCTTTAAATTTAAATTCCTTGTAACATCTTGGACTCTTTTTAAAATCACACCATAATAATTTTTATGCCCCAAGTTTTAATGTGAAAAAATATTTAGCAATTTCATTCTTTCCATTGTAATACAGTTCATAAGAGTGCTACTAAATGTTAAGGGTCTTTACAGAGCAACACAATACAACAGAAGCAGACAGGATGAATGCAGGACTGTGGACTGCAAAGTCTGAAAGAACACAGAGAGATAGATCTAAGAATAAAACCAAGATGCAGGAAGAAAGTGATTTAAGTGGTCAGAGAAAATAAATAGGATGTTTCTGTTTCTAAGAATGGCATAAGCAAAACCTGATTATAGGGTATAAGTATACTGCACTTGTGATATCGAATATCTGTTAAACAAATCAGTGACTGACAGTGAGTTTAGGAGACCCTAAATGTTAATTCATTGAACATGAGGATGCTGACTCTTGAATCTCTCAGAGGAAAGCTGAGTAAATAGCTATATTCAAAAACTATCATGGGAAAATGACATAATTTGTATCAGAAGTGGATGAACGAGGAAACAGGACACCAGGTAAAGTAATTTGTGGTAAAAATTATAATGGGAAATATTGCTAAAGTTCAAATATCCCCATAACATACATATAAAACACTAAACTGGAATCCAGTGAAACAAGTCCTAAAATATTCAGACAAAATCACATCTGGAGATTATCGCTATGTAAATATTAGATTTATATTTTCCTGACAAAACCCAAGAATTACTTTAAGCATTTGGTCATAGAAGAGACTATCTATCTATAGCTATACATAATATATCATATATGACATATGCATATATCACATGTCATATATGCCGTACACATCATATATGACCTATGTATATATTTTGCATGTACATCATATATGTCTGTATTGTATATGTATATATGCATATGTATCAGCCTTTTATCTTTCCAATAGCTCAATGCAAGTGTATAAAACTAGCAAATATTTAATACCCAAACTTAGATTTGATGGCTTTTCTTAATTATTTTATAGATAAAAATATATCCTACAAAGTGTGCAAAAAAGACTTTGTGAAACACTGTTTTCTCCTCTAACTTTACCATTACTGCATCTGATATGTAATAAGATCTGAGGATGATTTTAGTACCCTCTATCTCACTAGAGGATGAAATAGTTCATTCACTGCACCATTAAGGAAACTATTGTATTTCTCTCGCTGAAAAGAAAAAATTCAACCACACTGGCCCAAACTGAATGAATGACTTGGTCCATTATTCCTGTTGTTTTAATATTTTTAATAAGTAGTTATGACTGACCCTAATTCTTCTTGTCTTAATTTAAAAAATCCTAAACATATGATTTCAGACTATCTCACTTTGTTGTCCATTAATTTGCTTCTACATTGATAGGTTTCTATCTCTTGTGCTTCTGGACTTTTTGTCAAATCCTTCGTTCTCTTGCATTCTCTTTCACAACTGTTAGACACTTAAAACTTTATGCCACTTGAATGTTGATGAATGTTCGTAGAAATGAATTAGTTTATTAGAACCAGAACAATCGAATCCTTGAAAAACTGATGTTTGTTAAGGCAGTGGTTATGTACAATGAGCAAGATTTACAGTCTGTTTTTCTCATTCATCATGATGTTTTTCATGAAAGTATGTGTCACATGTTTGAGAGAAAACACTTAATATAAAATTGACTTTATCATAACTTTGAATGTGTACTCGGGAGTACATTGACAGTTTAGTAATTCATTTTGATGTTTATGTCTCGGAAAAATAGTAATAAGATTTCTTTATTTCTAGATAACAACATTTCATAAATTTAAGTCAGGTCATTTTTATGGAGCCACCATACATGACAGAAAATTGAGTAATTGTAAGAGATTAGTCTGATATCAAATAAAATCAAGAACTTTGACACAAATGTAGTGAGACAAAGGATATTAGATGATTATCACACATTTTCTCTTAATTTTTAACACATAGATGGCATGTTTTCATCTTTTCTTTCAGGTAAGAGAAATTACATGGTTAAGTTCTAGCAAATAGAATCAAATTTGATATGTTATATCTCATTATATTTTCCAGAAATGATTATCCACATGATCTACACCTAAGACTTAAAAGCCAGGGTTTAAAAGTGGTAGAATAAAATACATGGAGAGAACATGGAGAAATTGCTGCCTAGAGTAAACCTGTCTAGCAATGAAGAACATTCAGTTTAAATTTTTCATGAGGGGGAGTTCACAATCCTTTAAACCGCTGGTATTTTTTTTTGAGACAGTCTCTCTAAGCAGTTCAGGCTGGCCTAGAACTCTCCATGATCCTCTTGCATAGGCCTCTTGAGTGCTGGGATTACAGGGGTACAACATCATACCCAATTTGTGATTTATATGTTAAAGTAGGTTGTTTGATTTTAACTAAAATACTTAGGAGCTGGAGATGGAAAATGCCTGTTTTAGTTTGTTTGAGTGGCTATAACAAAATGCCTTAGACTAGGCGATCATAAACAACAAAATTTTATGTTCTGCAATTGTAGAAGTCCAAATTAAAAGCACTAATGCACCAGCTGTCTGTCAATGATTTAGTTTCTGCATCATAGATGGCATCTCTTGCTGTGTCCTCAAAGCACTTATGGGCAAACAGCTCTCTAGACTCTATTCTATAGGGTACGTTCTTAGCAGAGGATGAAATATTCCATCATCTAGAACACTATGAAAACCACTGTGCTCTTTCTCCACTGAGAGGGAGAAATTCAACTATACTGGTCCATTCATGAAGACTTCTTCCTTGTGGTTTAATCACCAATGACAGGCTGCCGCTTTTTAATATTATCGCATTGATAATTAAGTTTCTACGTATAAATTTTGGCAGACACATTCATATCTCAGGAAGGCCTAAGAACTTCAGGAAATGCTATGGTTATATTTTCTGACAGCCATGGAAGTAATTCTCAAGATGTAAATTAACTTGAATTAGAGACAACGTAAAGTATTCCTTAATACACCTACAAATTTAAGGATATCAATTCGTTGAGCTATGCATTTTTGTAGCAATGTATTTTTTCCCATTGAGCGGTTTTT
The DNA here is from genome assembly GCA_004027595.1 of Dinomys branickii. Lineage (NCBI taxonomy): Eukaryota > Metazoa > Chordata > Mammalia > Rodentia > Dinomyidae > Dinomys > Dinomys branickii. The sequence continues at coordinate 386,339 of PVLD010000029.1, read as the reverse complement.
TAAAACTGAGATCAAAACCTGAAAGATTAAAAGAAAGGAGAGAGAGAAAGAGAGAGAGAGACAGGAGATGAAATGATGAAATTTGAGATTAAGGGAAAATAAAACCTGTAATCCCTGGGGCTGTCCTGAGCACAGCTTATCAGGGATTTACAAAGGAAGATAAATTAATCAATGTAAGTCTCTCTGCTCAAGTGTCTGTAGTGAATATTTCATATATAATAAAATATACAGGATTGTATTTTTATGCTTCTATATATGAAAACAGAGCTTCAGAAGTTCAATTGAAGTAAAAGCCAGTAAGCCTATGTCTTGGTTACTTCTTCATTGCTGAGACAAAATATCCAACACCCAAAGTGAAAGGAGGAAATGTGTTTATTTTGCTCATAGTTTATTGACGTTTCAGTCCATAGTCAGCTGGCTCCAAGCAGAGTCACATGGCAGAATACAAACAGCTCATGGCAGGAAGAAGGCAGGAAGACAGTGAACTGTCAAGCAGCAATCAAGTGATAACCGTAACCCTCTTTCTGTTCTTCTTATTCTACCCAGGCTGCCATTCTTAGGTCATGTAGTACTCACACCCAGGTTGAGGCACTCTTAATCCTAGCGTCATACTATGAATCAAATCCAGCATCACATCCTTAGTCCCACCATCACACACTGGAGATCCAGCCACCTCCAAAAAGGCACACCTATGACCACCTGAGGCCTTGGGAGCCAGCAAGATATAAGCTGTAGCAACTTCCATCACAGTAAGAAGGTAAATTTTCAGCTAAAGATAATACAGTGAACATATATATCTATTTTCACAAACCTTCGGACCCCAAAGGGAGGAAAAAAGAGATTAAGGGATGTACTTTTTAAAAGTATAATGTTATAAAAAAAGAAATAACACTTGAAAAATAGCATAGACTCTCATATTTTGTACAAAGAAGGTTAGGCATTGCAGAACCAGCTTCACGAGAATGCACGTCCCATCGTCTCCCCTTTACACACCATAAAGGAGCAGCTGATTTAGCGGGCTACTGTTGCTGTCTTGAAATCGGTGACTGTTAATCATCTTAACTGGATTAGGAGACTCCCACTTAGTAAAGTACACATCTTAGTAAGTCTTTGGATGGTTTCCAGAGATGATTTACATGTAAGCAAAAAACCCTAACAAAAGGCCTATCCTGATTATGAATGACACCATCCAATAGGCTTGTAGCCTAGACCTAAACCAAGGGAAAGAAGCTAGCAAATATGAAGAACTCTGTGGAGTTTAAGCAAGTGTATGTTTTGCTGCCATCGCCTGTGGATATCAGGCTCTAATTTCTTCAGCCTTCCAGGGCAAACTCACACCAGTGACTCTCCAGGAAATTTCTGGGACTGGTCTCCAACTTCCCTTGTATCCTTGATCCTTCTTGTTCCACAAATTCCATCTTCTTGGAGTGAGCAGCTAGTGGATCTTCTGGATTTCCAGTGTGTCGATGGCCATTGTGGACCCTTCTACTTCTGATGCTATAAACCCATCTAATAAGTTTCTATCTAACTCTCTGTATCTCTCTCTCTATCTCTATTTCTCTATCTTTATGTATCATCTATCTATATCTATGTAGCTACTATGTATCTCTATTTATCATCCATCTATCATCTGTCATACTCTGTCTTTCTCTATCTCTCTCCCTCTATTATCTATTTATATCTAGCTGTCATCTGCCTATCTCTCTGTCTATACCTATCTATCGGTCCATTTATCTACCTACCTACCTCCCTACCTACCTACCCATCTATCTATCTACCATCTATCTTTACTTTGTCATTCCGTTCCAAACCAATTCAGACAACAGTTCTTAAGCGTAAGTGTGCTAGAAAGTTTTAGCAACCCTGTCCTCTTGCTTTGCTCTCCAAGAGCCCTGAACGCAGCCTCTCTGTCCCGCCACCCCTCCGCCAGGATGCTTCTGTCTGCAACCAGGCAACTATGGATCAAATCTCCTGAAACTATGAGCCGAATTAAAAGGCTCCTCCTTTAAATTGCAGGCATCAGGGCTATGTCCCTGTGATGGAGAGCTGAATAGCACAAAATTCTTAGGTGGGTGTGATGTGGTACCCCTGTTATCCCAGCACTCGGGAGAATGAGACAGGAGGGTTGCTGTGAGTTCAAGGCCAGCCTGGGCTACAAAGTGAGTTTAAAGCCAGCCTAAATAGTTAAATTCTGTTTCAAAAAGGCAAAAATGTCTAAGTGCATCAATAAAGCTTTTTTTCATTTAAAAATACAAAATTCTTATGGATTCCATTTATTTTAAAGAGATCCTACATTTTCATCTTGCATCATAGCCTTGAAATTATGAAACTGAACTTGGGCATATGATTTGGAAAGTCTAAAAGTAAATATAAACATTAACCAAATAAACTGAAGCGGAAATCAGATTTATGGTTCATATTCCATTGTGGCTGAAGTATTAAGATTAACACAAAGACCTGGTTGTTAGGGAGGTGTTCCAAAAAAAGGAAATGTGCACAAATTTAAAAATTCAGCTAAAACACTATTCCTCTCTTCCACTCCACATAGAAAGTCGATCCCATAGATTACTCCTTTCTTTTTTCTTTTTTATCTTTTTGAGACAAGCTTTCACCGTGCAGTTCAGGCTAGACTTGAGCTCATTTTGTAGCGCAGGCTGACCTTGAACTTCCAATGATCCTCCTGCCTTAGCCGCCTGAGTGCTAGGATTATGGGTGTGCATGACCACGCCTGGCTTAGATTACTCCTTTCTATCATGTCTCCAGGAGCTGGGGATATAGCTCAGTGGAATAAGTGCCTGCCTAGCAAGCGCAGGGTCCTGAGTTCAATCCCCAGTACCGCCAAAAAAAAAAAAAAAAAAAAGAGTCTATCATGTCTCCAGTTTTAGCTCTCTGGAAAGCGAAAAACCCAGAAGTCTTCTCAACAGAAGCTAGCAAATGAGTAGGCAGCCGCTAGGAGCGCTTTACTGTGAGCGAGTGCACCCCCACGCGTTCTCTGATGAGGAAGCATAAACGGACATGCCTTGTACTGCTCAGTAAGTGCAGAGCTGGAATGTATCAGTAACACAAGCTGAAGTCCATAATGGCGCTAAAGGGAAATCTCCGGGCCTGATGGGTTTCCATTCACTTGCATTTTCCCCTCTTTTACCTTAGAGCTCTAAGTAATTCATCGAACAGATGGCCGGTGACTCTCATTCCTAATTAAATGTTCCTGTTATCACTAGGGACACGGTCCTCCTGAGTTTCAGCATCATCTCTTGGTAGATTCCTAATGAACAGACCCCAGCGGACTCAAAGCTCAGTTCTGACCTTGGAGGGGGATTTCCGCCTTCCAACTTCAGGCCTCCATTTCCTGCCCAAGTCTGCCCGGAAGAGGCGTTTCTTGTTTGCAGGTGCTGCTGCTGTACCTTGGCCATCAGCCTTGCCTAGCTATACCTTAAAGTGGTGGTGTGTGTGCTCCATTTGCCCAGCAACTTTAAAACTTCTCTGGTCTAGGACAACTCATTTCTCCACGGGTCTGCAACCTCACCACGCCTGGTGGTGTCTGACCTTAGCCTTGAATCTGCCCCTTTTTGCTTGGAGCCTCCCACTTCATTAAAGAAAATTCTTTAGAATCACTTTCGCTTATATATACCTACCACTCTGTCATAATTCCTGATACTTTGTATGAAACATTATCTGCTCAAATCAGTACACAGTTCCTGTCCCCTACTTAGAATTCCTTTGACACAGTGAGATTACTTGGAAATTTTTTAAACTACTCACGTATAGTTCTTCAGGATTCCTTAATTGGCAGTAGGTATACATTGTTCTCTAGAAAGGAAATAGCCATACTCTCCTCTGGGATATCTTATCATCCCAGAAACACTGATATCTAAGGCTCCACACCGCATAGGCCAAACACATCACCATAAAGTGCCTTGCAAAGGAGAAACATAGCATTTACGAGCCTAGAGTTCACTCACTCAGCTTCTCATTCCCCACTTAATTTGTTTGCTTATTTATTATTTTTGTCTTTTTGAGACAAGGGTTCACCGTGCAGTTCAAGCTGGCCTTGAACTCACTTTGTAGCCCAGGCTGTCCTCAAACCCACAGCAATCCTCTTGTCTCAGCCTCCCAAGTGCTAGGATTACAGCCATAAGCTACCACATCTGGCCTTCACTCCCCACTTTAAATTAAGCAGACAATAAAATATTATTAGAAGCCTGCAGAATGCCTTTTTTTAAAAGGAGAGCAAAAAAATAGAAAAATATTTGAATGAAGTGGAAATTATGTAAGAGTGAGAAAAGTTAAACTATGGATAAATACTACACTGCAAACATGAAAAATGATACAACACAAAGATAAATGCATATTTCACTAATTGAACCTTAGAAAATTAGAGAAAGTATGTGACAGCTAATAAATCCACTAGGCATGTTGTAGTATTAGTTGGAGTAATCTTAAAAGAAAGCAAAGTAACAAAAATAAGAAAAGCAGGAGGAAGATAACATGATAATAGAACTCTGCTCCAAGCAATACACTCTCTAAGTAAGTGCATTTCAAAACGAGAAAAGACATGAGAGAATATTGCACATAAAAGAAAAACAAAATGTCCCTATAGTACAAGAAGGTAATTTGACCTGTTCAGCGAAATATCTGAAACTAGAAACGTATTGTGGTACATTAAATTCCCCCTAAATTTACAGAGTTTTTCCTTGTCTTCTTTTAATGGAAAGAATGATAATAGGGGCCCAGGGATACAGCTCTGTGGCATAAACACCTGCCTGGCAAGAGCGAGGTCCTGAGTTCAATCCGTAGTCCCACAAACAATGCTAATAGGGACATAGGAAACTACATAAAATGAGACCATGTTGTCTAAATGTTGAATAAGATTGCTCAGTACTTTTAATACTGCTCAAAAGTTAGATGTTTAATTGTCAGAAAAGAATAAATGCTTTTGTCCAGGGAACAGTTTATCATTTTATTAGACTCATATAAAGGGTTTCACAAAGGTGTCTGACCAAATGACCTTAGTCTTGTTAAGCATTTTTTTTTTTTTTTTTTTTTTTTTTTGTGGTACTGGGGATCGAACTCAGGACCCTGCGCTTGCTAGGCAAGCGCTTATTCCACTGAGCTATATCCCCAGCCCTTTTTATGCATTATAAATATGCTAGAATATGACAATAGATTTCTAAATGGGGGATTCAGAGATGGAGTGAATATTAGAAAGAACAGATGTTTGTCAAAAAGCTAAGCCCTCGGACTTCAGCCCTGCACTCTGCACATCTACAAAGACTAGGAAGGAAAGAGCCACGTTCTCCTCCTCATCTCTTCTGCTCTGCTCACTACTAAGCAACAACAATAACAACGGAAAAAAAAATGCCAGAAATTTTCATCCACTGAACAAAATTAAATCCAAAACCTTGTTTGCTTCATCACTTGCCAAGCTTGTATTTTTACTTTGATACATTTTTATTTGATATTTTCAGATGTTTTTCCCATTTACCCTGGCGAATATACTCCGGTTAAAAAAAAAAAAAGTAACAAACACAGGGAGAAAAACTTGGGGACACACTAGGGATCCACTCAGGTCCCCAAGATAACTGTTACTAGAAACTCAAGACTGCAACCATTCAGCTGTGCTATAGGGCAAAGGTGCAGCCGTGCCCAGCCCTCGGGGCTCCGAAGGACATGTTTAAAAAGATGAAACTGACGGAACACCTGAGGGGTTTGCATGTTTCTAGAGATTTGGACAGGGATGAATTCAGTAGGAAATGTGGTTTAAATGTTAAGCAAATCATCACCACAGATACAAAATGGGCAATTTTCAGTTATAGGAAGACAGGAAAATTTGGAGATAAAGCAACTGGTGCATATCTATTGCAAAACCAGCTATGAGACTGATCTGCACTGTTTTCATAGGGTAAATTTTGATCTAACCAAAGTTATCCCAGAATTAAACTGGGAGGAAGAGGGAATTCCAGAAAGTACAGGGGAGGGAAGCAAGAGAAAGACATGCTCATTTCTGGTGAGAAAATCATAATATTTAAACCTAAAAAATCAAGGCTCCCTACAAAACCACAGCAGTTATCAGTTAAGTAAATTCAAATAAACCTGGTTAATAGAAAAATAACCATAGCAAAACATTTGAATAACCTCTCAAACTGATCGAAATGAGTGTTTAATGTGTAGAGATGCTTTATAGAAACACTTAAAAATATTGTCCTTGTTTGAACAAGTTAAATTTGAAAAATATTATTCTAGCCACATCCAGTTTATTCCACATTCATTTCATCAAGCATGTAGCAGAGGTTTGGATACATGAAATATTAACTATGTTTAGAAACTAACTGGAAATACTATGCAATATAAAATACTGAGACGGTAATACGTAACATGTGATAGAGCAAGTTTTTGCCATTTCTTTCAACGCATTTTCTCTAAAATTGAAATGTAGCTTGCTCATTATTTACACAGAATGTTGGGTCCCTTGAAATGTTACCTGTAATGATAAAAATGTCTATTCTTCCATGTGACACTTATCTTTGCCCAGTTTCCTTTTTTGTAACAAACAACTCCATTTTACTATTGGTGACATCTTATTTCTTGTGGTCTATGGGATTATTCTTTTACTTCAGATTGCATTCCTGTAATAGAATTCATTTGATTGAATCAAATCTTGATGGGTTTTGATAAACTGAACATGAAGATTCTCAAAGTGCTTTTGTGACTGTCTTGGTTACTTTTCTCTCGTTGCTGAGACAAAATACCCAACGCCCAAAATGAAGGAAGGAAAGGTTTATTTAGCTTACAGTTGGTGGAGGTTTCAGTCCACATTTGGCTGCTTCAGAGGCAGAATTGTACACGGCAGAGGGCCAACTGTTGGGGCAGCAGAGCACAGCCAAAACAACCAGAGCAAAAAGGGAAGAGTGGCTGCAAGCAGCCTCCTTTTCTCCCCTACATTGTAAACAGCCTACCCCCACCCAGGGGGCGTGTAGCTCTCACAGAATCTCCATGCTTTCCTCTTCCACAGGCTCAGGATGTATATAAAGTAAGCACTCTGGCTTCCTGCTGAATCACTCAGTTAAACCTCTAGATTCCCCAAGTTGACACAATGTATCAACCATAACAGTGACCATTATATAGGTTCAGAAATAACAGTTCTGTGAAATTAATGAATGTACCAGAACCCATTCATAAAGCTTCTGAAATTAATAAATATTTATGTTGTAGCATTTTAGTTAAGCCTAGGAATGAGCAGGTTCTCACTGCCTGTTTGTGACAAGAAGTGCAAGTGAGACATTTACATCAGCATTGTAGTCACAAGTACATATGATTCCTTTTCTATTCCATTTTTCTTCTGTAGACAAAACCTTTATCAACATATTAACTCATATTCAATTTCATTTTATAGTAAAATAAGGGTTTAGCATTTTTAAGTGATATAAATAGTTTTTGTGTCTTAGTTTTGCAGAGAATGGGGGACAGTTTTACCATTTTAACTTTATCTTGTCTCACTTAAGCCATGAGATAGATTCAATTAAAGATGCATTTAGAAGCGGCTTTCTGGCTAACATAGTACTGCCTGGACTGAAAGGTCTTTGTGTCTCCTCCCGGAGATCTCTACAGTATCCCAGTTCACCTCTCAGTTTTTAGACCAATAGACCAAAACTGATACTAAGAATCTGAATTTGTGAGCAATTTAAATTGCCTGAAATATTGCTTGTTTCTTTTTATTAGAAATACTTAAATAAAAATGCATTATGTTTTTGTTAGGGAATCTCCGAAGAAAGTTCTCAAATTTGAAAGGAAGCCAAACCAGAGTAACTAACATTCCTTTTAATTCCACAATTATTATGGCTTTTCAAGTTAGCCACATTCTTAGAAATATTTCCATGTATCAGATATATCTTGCATGCTGAGTTCAGATTGGCTACAAAGTATGAGAAAAATATGCATAAATGATTACATTACAAAAAATGTATTTCAAAATGGCTATAAAAGTTTATGCTCTTTGTTTTGAGACTTCAAATCCATATTAGGTAAAGAAAAATTAAGATTCAATTTGCATTAATATTATACAGGATATAGAATAACTCAAAACTCTCAGCCATTATATTGGGATGTATCCTGTATGGATTTATATAATTACAAATTTAGGTAATTGAAAATGTGATAACAAGATTTTGAATTTTCTTTTCAGTGAGAGGGTTACTTTTGAAATATCCTATGAGGAAAATTATTTGGATTAAATATAAAGAACTATAATACTTAAACATGGGCAGATACCTACCATTCCCTTTTGGTAATAGTTTACTTCCCAAGTCCTCTATCAGGATTAGGACTATGCTTATGGTCTTCTATGGAACATATATAAATTTATTATTCTCCTGGAAATGTCACAGATTTTTTCTAATGGTGAAGAAAATGTGTGAATTTTCCTCTTTTTTTTCTCTCTTTTGTTTTGTTTTTGTTATTGTTTGATGTTTTTGTTAAATTTTTTTGATCCAAAGACCAGGTCTCTCATTTTTGCTATCCCAAGTCTCTGTTTTATCATTCTATGATTTATTTTTTCCATACTACAAATCTCTTCATTTATACATTTTTTTTCTAGTTTTCCCCTATATCACTCATTCTTTACTCCTTTTTGGTCATCAGCTGCTCTTAAAGGTAAATTGTCTGAAATCTAATAGTTCTTATAAGCAGAGATAGTATTTTTAAATCTACAAAAATAGCACTTTGAATTTTAGAGGCTTTCCTCCTTCTTTGTGAGTAACATAAAATCTGGTTTACAACAATTTTAGACCGCAAGTGAGAAAGTAAATCAGAAGACGGCATTTGTTCAGAACCTTGATAAGGCAGGAGTTTTCTTAAATCTGTGTCACAAGTGATAATGTGCAATGTACTTAGGCAGCAGAAACTGTTATTCACTGGAGGAAGAGAATTATTCAGGTTGGAAGGACACACAAAAGTATTGGTGCAAGTTTATAAAAACAAAGCACGATTTAGTGAAATCTTAAATCTAAACTAGGAATTGAATCAGAGAAATTCTCTGGAGTTCTACAACCTTTAATTTATCTATCCACAAGAAAGAATTTTGATTATTTGCAAAATTTCTTCCAATTCCAAAAACCTTATTTTTAAAGAAATGTTCCCATCTTGCAAATCTTGTGTTCATATTGATTCATTACCAGGAATAATGAAAATTGTTAACTGATCTTTCTTTTAAAAATTCAGTATGTTAGTGTTAAAACAAAAAAAAAAATTGAAAAGTGACAGTTTCATCTACAAAGGATTTTGAGAATAGCTTTTATCTATCTTCAGACATTTATGAGAAATAAGATCCCCAGGATTTCGTAAGTGAAGAGAAGAAACATAACAGACTCCAAACAGGCTGAGGGTGTAGTTCAGTGATGAAGCCTCTGCCCGGCACATACGAGGCCCTAAGTTGATCCCCAGCAGCACCAAGGAAAGGACCATATACCAAGATATTAACGCTTTGCAGTAATATTAAATATTATGCAGCAAAACAAATGTTTGCTTGATTTATCAAACATATGATAAAAATCACTAAATGTTTTATAAATTCCTTTCAGTTAAAATAATGATAATGGAAAAGTTTAAACAGTTAACTACCTACTGGAGTAATTCATCAAAAATACTTACATGTAAAGACATATCTTGTACAAAAAAGTAACACTCTAAAACATGGAGAAGTCTCACAGGAAATTGTATTTGTCACTATAGCATTTGTCACCATAGCTCAAGTTTTCACTCCGGTTACAAATGATGTTGGGAGTGTGCACCTTGGGAAAGATAGAAGGACAAGGGGCAATGCTGGTTTTCAGTTTAGATAAGTAATGAGGGTTTAAATGTAAGAGAAGAAAAGATTAATGGCAGAATTTACCATACAAGGTATTACCATAGAAAAACTAGTAGCTGGGCTACAGTACCAGACAAGTGATATGGAAGGATGGGAAAATGCGGAAGAATTGATAAGATAAAGGGGAGCAAATTCGGAGTTGCTCACACATGATGTGGGTGACTATATTCAATTAGTTAAAGCGATCTCTTTCATTCTGTGAAATTGTCATGACAGTAAATTGAGTAAGTCTTCATAAGCAAATCAAAACCTCTCAGTGAATATTTAATTTTTCTCTTGAAAACTGTGAAGTCCTTCTGATGTACATCATTATGATTAAATCAATACAGAAGAACAAAAGGGAAACATTAAATTTCTGTTTGATGCTTGCTTTTAAAAATATGAGGGTATGAACTACCAAATAATAGATCTACGGGCAGAAGGACTTGTCTTCCATTATTGAGCTAAGAACATTAATTGAGGTCTTTATTAGAAAATTGTCATCAGTGGACATAACAATTATTTAAAAATCAGGAAGGTGGTATATTAAATCTGACACCTAGGAGTATTTTCACCTGTCTTTAATGTTTCCTTTATTTTTTATAAAGTGTTTTAAAATATATTCCTGAATAATTTTAAAATGAAAATATGTGTTACCCAGTAGAATAGAATCTTTCCCATTTTTCCCTGATAGAAGAATGGGAATATTTCTGCAGCGTGAATCAGTGTGGTGTGAAGCAAGAACCATCTGGTCAGAATGAAGTGCGCTTTCATTTATAGAGTCTGCTATTTGCGGTTCCTTATGCCACACCCCAGGGCTTTCTCCCCAGTACCGTGGCCTTTATAGAGTTTTAATGCAACCAAAATTCTGATAAAGAGATTATCTACTACCTCAGCCCCACTGGGTCATCATGAGGACTTAGAATAATCAAGAAATGACAAGCCATGGCTTGCTCACAATCACACTAGCAGTCTCTCACACTGTTGTGAGAACATGGAGATTTTAATAAACAATACAAAGTAAATATCATCAGAGATTCTTCACATAAATAACATCAGTAAGAAAGAAAAGTGTGACCAGTACAACCTTTTGGCACCAAAAGTGATGAAAAAAATTCTTTGGTGTTTTATGAATTCTATGTTCAGGAGTTTGATGTTGGGTACTATGACATTGGTGCTGTACGATTTTATGTATTTTCCTCCGTGTTACTTCTCTGTTTCCTTGTGCTAAATTCCTACAAGTAGTCCCAGTGATTTCCTTCCTTTTGGTCCTGAAGCGTCAGACCAAATACCAAGTATTAGATACACTGAAATAGGACTCAGACTATCTCACATATAACCATGCTTGCCACTGAGAAAGTGGCAGGAGGAAACCATTAACATCTGCACACCTCGATTTTCTTATCTAGAAACTGGGAATAATAGCAGTTACATTCCTCACCTACTTCATAGAGATTGTGCAGTAAAATTTTTGTGAAAGGTTGTTTTTAAAGTTAACATGTAGATGTGAACTTTTTGGAAATAGCCCTTTTGTTAATGCATAGCTGTAACACAGAATACTGATCTTTGTTTTGGGTACATAACATATATGGGTCTTTTTCTACCCCGTTACCTGCTTCTCTTTTCTCCCTTGCCCCCAAATCTCACCCAATCCCAAAGGCTACCTTCTAATTTTCTAATTTCTTACCACCTTGCATTTATTTTATTCTTTTATTTATTTCTATCTTAGGCTTCTCATACAAGAGGAAACAAGCACTACAGAACCGCCCGAGTGAGTCTGGCTTATGTTACTTAACATGCCGAACCCCAGTTCCATCCTTTTTCCTGCAAATGGCACCATTTCAGTCCTCTTGAGGGCTCAATAGAGACCTAAATTAACATTCTTAGCTTAATAATGGAAAACAAGTCCTTTAAAAGCTGGATAATGTTCCATCATGTCTACATACCACGTTTTTAATCAAATATTTACAGATATCTGGGATGTGTCCGCAGCTAAGGTATTGGGAATTGTAGCACTACAAATACGGAAATATAGGCATTGCTCTAATGTCCAGTGCTTAATTTTCTAGGCCCATACCCAGCAGTGGTATAGCTGCCCCAAATGGAATCTCTACCTACTTTAGCTTTCTTTGCAGAATCTACGTATTGGGCCCTTGCCATTGGTAGTATTTTGCATTCCTATGAACAGTACAAGTGGGTCCCTTTGCAGCCTCATCTTTGCCAGCACTTTCTGTTCTTTATAATTTTGATGGTACCTCCTCTGGTAGAGGGGAGACAGAGTCCCATGTAGTTTTGATTTGCGTTTCTCTAATGCCTAAAGATGCTGAACATTTCTCTATATACCTCACAGCCTTTTGTACTTCTTTTGAGGCATGTCTGTTCAGTTCATCTGCCCTATTTTTAATTGGGTTCTTCCTTTGAGTGTTATTTTTTGAGTTCTTTGTGTATCCTAGGTATTAATTCTCTTTCAGAGAAGTAGAAAACTTTCCACACCCTCTAAAGTGTCTAAACTTTCTAATTTGATGTAATCCCATCTGTTGATTCTTGGCATCTGCTGAGTTTCTCAATTGCTCCAAATTCTGCTACGTCCTGGCCACACCTCTGTCTCTCTCCACCTGCCATAGTGACTGCTGCCCCTTAGGTCTCGCTCTAACTCACTGTCCAGGCAGCACCCAGGTCCTTATGGATTCCAAGAGGAACACTTCGGGTTCCAGCCCACGTGTCCTGCCAGGAGAACTTCTCAGCCCAACTGGTACTGAGGGTGGTGGCATCTATGCTGGGTGTCAAGCAACGGCTTCCCCCTTGGCTTCTTACTCTGGAGAACTTTGTGTTTTCACACAAGTGTTGCACTCTTTGCACCTGGGCTGCAGTGAGCACCAGGGCCCAGTGGCAGTTTGCTTCCTATTCCAACCACCCTTTCTCTGGATTTCCCTTGTTTATTATCTCCTTCAGACTGTATCCTGGTGGTTGTTCTCCAGGGCACCCTGAACAGCTGTGTGTGTACCGATCAGAGTCAGCAGCTCAGAGTGAGGTCTGAATGCTCCCTCCTTCATCTGCCGTGATGTAGCTCCCTCAGGACTTTAATATAATATATCAAGGTCCCCTTTTTACATAAAGCAGGGAGGATAGGAAAGTATTCATCTTATTTCCTCTTTATAGGGCCTGACGTGTTTGTATGGCTCTCTTTACTTTTAAAAGACAACACATACTATAAAAAATTCTCAAAAATAATTTTTAACCAGCTATATTTTAAGCAAAATTAATGAAAATCTACCTATATATCTTAATCTTGTAATTTGGAATTAGGATCTCAATATTATTCACGGTAGATTTACATAATAAGTGTAGATTTTAATTTACACTTTTGTAAAATGTGACATAACAATAAACTACAGTAGCACCTTATTTTCTAATGAGGGAATTTTATTTCCATTTATAATAAAAAAGGGTTTAATATAGTTGAGTTAATATTTTCCCAGTCTTGGAATCTCTAATGCTAAAAATATCATAGAAGACAGTATTGCATAAGTTTTTTTTACTTTTATGAACAGAAGAAATAATATTTCATAACAAAATAAAACAATGTCATAGTTAATACACTAGGTATCATTATTTTAAAAATATTTTCTCAGAGCACAAAAATTGACAAAAAAGATTCTTATGAAGAAACGAACAGTTAATAACATAAAAATTTTCAAAATCTGTTCCTATTTGAGACTGCTATTAATATATTTATTTGGAAATCATCATATAACATATAAATGATAATGAAATAGTTAAAACACCACTGAGATTTAGAGATATACAGTACGGTCTGAATGCTAATAGCTAACATGTATTGGTACTTCCTCAAGGTAAATATTTTTCTAAATGCTTTATATGTTTTAATTCACATAATCTTCATTTCAGTTTGGTGAGTAATCGTTTCATTGCTATAACAAATTATCACGATCTTAAGGCATATTTATTTTTTTTAATTCTGGAAGTCAGAACTCTGCAATAATTCTTATGAAGATAATATAAAGATGCTGGCAAAGGATTTTCCTCTCCAAAGACTCCAGAGAGGAATCTATTCTGTGTCTCTTACAGTCTCCAGACACTACCAGCATTTCTTGACCTTTGCCCGAATCATTTTAACCTTTCCTTCCAGTGTCACACCGCACGCTGCCCTTGGGTAGCTCCGCCCCTTTCTGCATTCTTATAAGGACATTTGTTGTTGCACTAAGCCCACTGAAATCATTGAACACAACCCTATGTAGGGCCCTTTAGTTGATTTTAAAGTTCCTTCTACCAATGAAGATAATACAATTACATGTTCCAGGGGTTTTGTTCTCAACATTATTGGGAGACCCCTTATGATGTTTATTAAGGGTAATTATTGTCATTATTATTATTTTTAAAAGGAGAAAAATTGGACTTAAGAAAGGAATAAGATAACTTTTCTGAAAGTACACAAGTAGTGACCAGGAGAGTTAGAAACCAAATACAGTGAGTCTCAAACTCTTAGCCACTTTGTATTCTGACTAATGCTCAAATGTAAAAACTTTGGCTAATCCATTACATTCTTCATCCCCAAAGATTCTATATCATGGTATAAAGTCCAGGTTGAAGTGGGCCTGCTGCAAGTAGATGGCCCAGCAGATTTTCTCTCAGAAAATGTATGTGTGAATAATATGTAAGTCGACAAAACATATTTCAAACATTTCCAAACTTCTTCCATGCAACAAATGTCTGTCTCCTTTAGGGGTCCTTGATACCGTGGAAAAATCAAGCCAGACTTGCTGTAATGCTTTTGTAGCTGGTGATCTATTTCTGTGTTCCCCGATTAGCAGAATTTCATGTTTCATGTTGTCCGCGCGGGCAGTTTGCAGACTTCTGTGTGATCCCACATGAAGAATTTATGATAAAAGTGAATGCCTGCTCACAAAATATCTATGCTGTCAGACTGTCCCGAAAGGGGCCACCATCTGCATACTTCAGCAAGTTCTTCTCATTATTTGAATCCTCATGAAATGTTGAAAGTCACTACGGAGTTGTGTGCTGATTCATAATTGAAAGCAGTTCTTAATGTTGTTTCTCAGGAGCCACCTTCCAACAGCTTTTGGAGATAACTTTTGCTATCACAAAGGCAGAGGTGCTCTTGGAATCTAGTGGGTGAAGATCAGGAAGTTGCTGATTATCCACAAGACATTGAATAGGCTTCAAGGAAACAACAGAGAAATGAAAAAAAAAGAAATTTCTAAAACAATGTTAAGAGATGATAACATATCTTACTCTTTATCCTAAATCCAGTTTTTCTCCACCTAAATATGCTTCTTCATGCCAACAACTGCATATAGCTTTGCTTCTGATGTGGAGAAAATATATGATAAAACTTTAGACCCATATCTGTCTGGAAATCATTAAACTTCTCATGTCAATATTCTATGTACATACTTTTGTTATCATATATTCCTCTGTCCCCTTAAAAGGACTCTCAGAAATTGTTGAACAACCTGTACATCTGTAATGTGCTTCGCTGTCTACATGAACAGCTTCAGGTCTCTGACATAGTGATACACAGATGGAGATTAATCATTTATAAACTTCCATAGCCATTCATTATTGCCAGATTATGTAATCTTGAGTTGTAGTATTAAATCTATCCCTATAACCTCTGTGTTCCTGGATATATTAATTAAACTCTCCAACCACAGTGCCCTCATCTATAAAATGAGTGCAAACTCAAATATTATGTAGACTTTTGTGCCCCTGACTGAAAAAAGGACTAATATGTAGATGAAATCCCATGTAATTTATGGGGTGTCTTTTCATGAAAGACTTATAACACAACAGGAAACCTACTTAGCATGGCATATACATTAACGCCTTTCCCCTTTTTCATAACAAACCCAGGAGGGTGGTAATGTATTTTTATTCTCAAAAGGCCCACACACACGCTCGCATTCTGCAAGATGGACATAAACAAACTGAAGCAGAAAAAGAAGAAACCTCTGTTGCTGACTATCTGGGAATGAGCCACAGGAAATCATGAGAACATTGTGTTCTTTTCTACTTATCTCATACTCTTAAAAAGTGATTTCCTGCCAGGTGTGGGGGCACACACCTGTAATAGCGCCGGAGGGGCTAATCTGAGGTGACTTTTGAGAGTTTGAGGCCAGTCTTAGCTACATAGTGAGTTCAGGCCCAGCCTTGACTACATAGAAAAATCCTATCTGAAAAATCAAAGTTAGAGAGACATGGGGAGCAAAACTCTCAGCAATATTTATTTTTAATAGCAAAAAGTTTAAATAATCCTGATATATAACAAGTATATATATACATAATATATATATATATATATATATATGAAAAATCATTAAGTATATCATTCAGAAATAATTTTACTGTTTTTGTGATGTTCTGAAAATGTGAAATACCAGAGACAAAGAAACAGTAAAAGTCTGTTCTTTCTGGGGGCACTGTACGGGCATATTCTGATGGTGATAGATGCTGATCTCCCTGAAATAGAAGCTAAGAATCACCTCAAGCTCTCAGAATCTGTAGAAGCTTGAGGAAGGCCTTGGACTTCACAAAGAATGTGAATTGGATTGAATGAATCCATTCCTTCTTTTCTTTTTATTGGTATATGTTCACGATATGTTATGTATAGAGTCACAGTGGAGAGTTGAAAATACACATATCACATCATAATCCTTTTTACTTTCTCTTCCTCTCCGCTCCTCACAGTGTAAGTAATTTAAAGAGTTAAATGAGTGAATCTATTTCCTCTCTGTCACAAAAATCTGGGCGGAAGGCATAGATTTGTGTTAGTTTTGGGATACCCAAAAGTTATAAATGAAGGAACTGAAGTTTGGTGGCGGTGAATTAAGAAACGGATACAGAGTTATTAACTGTTAGGCTGAAGAAAAGAATTTAATTTTGTCTGACAGCAAATCAGTATCCTAATCATTTGTAATGAAGGATATAGTGGAAAGAAAGTTGATGTTCTTAGTATTATTTTGTGTGTTAAAAATGGATTATGCTTAAAAATCTTGTAATTGTACATAATCATAAAAGACATAGTAACTGAATATTATGGATAAATTTAATTTTGGGTTCCACTTACATATTACTATTTTCTGTAAGATTTAGTGATCTACCATGTTTTAAATAAAAGAAGCTTAAGTGAATAATTTGCAGAAAGTTACATTTTAAAAATTGCATATACAGTTTCATTAATTCTCAGAGGAAGCTGTAAAGCAGTATTACTGATCCAATTTTCATACTAGGTAACTAGCATTTTCTCTGAAAATCCACAAATATCGCTATAATTAAGATCCAACCCTAGGTGTGTATAGATTATGAAAGATAAAAGCAAATAGTTTGTATTTTAAATTTTAAAAGATATCTCTATATCTCTAAATACATATATATCTGTCATAGCAAATATCGCTATCATGTGTAGGAAGGAATGAAAAGCAATATTTGAATTTTCCTATTCAAAATTTATGAAACTGAACATTGAGCAATTTTAAATATCAATGTCAAGGACGGAATGTCAATCTTTCCCTAAAGTTGTAACGTTGATGCTTTTAAAATTACTAAAGCTTACATCGGCACTGAGCCTTCGGAACCACAGGTGTCACGCCCTCTTCCCTGGCGGGAGTAGCTAATTGATAATTTTGTATTTTCTTCCTTGACAGAAGTTGGTTCCACGGTAATATGTCCTGAGTTGTATCTAAGCAACCTGTTCATTTAACCTCCCCACAGAGGACCTTATTCTGACAACTGAGGCTAAATAATTTTATTTTCAGTCATAGAGTTTGTTTCGTTGCTTTAATGAAAGTTTTAATCCATTATTCTTATGACCCTCAGGTTTTACTCTTCTATGCTATGGAAAGCCCAGGTACGTGCAATACCGTGTTTACAACTAGGCAGCAGCTGCAATTTATCCTTTGCAAAGAGATGCCACAGGCAAAAGCCATTAAAACTCTCTGTAACTCGGCACACACTATCCCTATTTGTGAGGCAGACCATTAAAAGATAATTTGCCACATGTGGTTTGAATCGCAAGACACATAATATTTACAAATATAGGCAATTAAATGGAAAACAGCCCGTTTCAGTTACAGAACTCTACCGTACGACACTCGATCTATAAAAGTAAAGCTTAAATTGTATGTAAAGTACTACGAAAGTTTTACAGTGAAGGACCCATTCCCTGGAATGCAACTAGAGAGCAAAATTAGAAGTGAATAGGAAAACAGACTAAAGAGAAACTGTGTTTTAATGCAAATTATTTTTCAATGTAAAGTAAAAATTGTATTTATAGTTTCCACCATGGAGTGTTGTATGTCAAATACTCTCAGCTTAAATACAAAGAGAAGTCATCTGTTTTATGTTTTAAGCACAAAGATGTGAGGAAAAAATTGTAAGGCATCACAGGAAACTCTTAAAAGCAGAAATTTACTAGAAATTTCTTGAGTATAGAATGTCCTCACTAAAGTAAAGCATACAGTCGGTCTATAGACAAATTTAGTATTATTTGACAGTTTTAATATAGTCACCATAAAACATCTATTGAATACAAATAGTTTGTAATGAGAAAACTCATCCCAGCCCCCCCACCACCAGCAAGTCTTTTTGTTTGTGTGTTTGGTTTCACTTCAGCACCACATGATGCTTTTTGTTAAGAGGGTTGGTGTATTATCAAAACGTGTGGAAGGCGCATGGATGCAAGGTGGGAAGTAGGAAAGACAGTTTCCAGGAATGACCACTACCATATTCTCACGGTACTCTCCAAACATAGCCATCTACATGTAAATCTCTATTGCTCTGTCTTGGTACAGACATTTCTTTCATATTTTAAAATACCTAGTGTGCATTTTTCTCCATCTTCTGTTCGCAGTTCAAGACACTTTCCACCTTATCCATTTTAGCAGTGCAAGCTCTCCACCCTTTCCCACACCACACCCAGCTAAGAGTTTCTCGCTAACAATTTCTGGACACCTGGGATTACCTATATGATGATACATTATACTACACTATAGACAATTTTAAAATTTTCTAAATTAAAATTAAAATATATCTAAAAGGAAAAAACCACAATTTAAAAAAATTTACTTTAACAGGTTTAAAATGATTAAAAATTTAAAATTGATGATATTTCTATGTATTCAATATTTCTATATTTCCTATGCATTTGATTATTAATTATGCGGGCAACACACACATACATAATACATGTGTGCATACATATCTGTATTTGAGCTTGAATAAAACCATATATTATACAGGCTTTCTTCCAAGTTTAACATTTATTTATTCATATTAAATTAGGATGCCTATAATATGCTTTTCCTTGGAATAGACATGACAAAAGTATTTGAAAGTATGGTTGAAATTCACACTTGAAGTACTAAATGTTTAGAATGTACCCAGGCCTGGCTCTGAGCAATGAATAGTCACACAGATGAAAATTATATGAATTATTTTGGGCTAATGAGCAAATTTATTCAGTAGGATTAGATGTGTACAAAATTGACATTCACTGTAAAATTAATGATACAGAAAAATTCCCTGTTTAACCTGTTTTTTATAACTCAACCCAGATATTGAGATTCATGTTTTTATTAAGTGCAGTTTGATGTAATTTCTGCATGCAGACATTAGTGTCGATTTTAAGTAATTGAAGGTTTTGCTCCTCATGCTACTATCAGGAATTTAATGTGAACATGAAAAAGGAGAAAATGAATGAGAGGACTGATTTCCAACTCTAGAGGGTGTGAGTTTTTTCTTATAAGCACTTATTTTCAGCTGCTTCATGAAAGTTAAATTATTTCCAAAGATTTGGAATTCAGATTTTGGAAATCATACATTGGAAATAAATGCATACATTACTTTTTTCTCAAATCCTATAGTAAATGTTTAAGGTCTCATAGAAATGAAACATTTTTGAAACAATTTTTTTGTGTGAAAGAGTCACACTGTGTAGTTCAAGTTGACCTGAAATTCACTATGAAGCCCAGGCTTGTCTCAAACACAGATACCCTCCTGCCTCAGCCTCATTAATGTTCAGATTATAGGCATGGGTGACCATATCCAGCATTAAGATGACCCTTTAGGTAGTGCTAAGGAGAAATTCATCATTAGATACATTAAGTGAAGTAGAATTTTCTTACATGAATAAAAATAGATGAAATGTATTTCTCATAAATTTAGAGAGGGAGTGGGATGTATATAAGCAAATATCTCTCATAGGGTTAAATGGCAGAATTTTTTACACTGTATATACTTTCCTATTAAAGCATAAGGACAGGAACATGACTGTAAACATGATTTGTCTACCATATGAAAATACATCTCATGTGCACTAAAGTTACTATGAATTTTCCTGATTTTGTAGAGGGAAGGCTACACTGATGCCAAAATATTCTACTGTTTTATAAAATAGGTTGGTATTTCAGAAATACTGTGATAAGTGAAGAGTCCACGTTGCTGCTTCAAGTTCTCAGGCCTGTTGAATGTCTTTAAAAGATAGTGCAGTCATCCTTTAGCACCTGCATACTGTACCAAACAGTCTTCATATATGCTTAGAGAGTTAATATCACATAAAGACTGTGTAGAAGTAGGCTGGTGCAACCACTGTGAAAATCGGTTTGGAGACTGCTCAGTAAACTAGGTCTAGAGGTCCCGCTCAACCCAGCTACTCCCCTTCTGGGTATTTTCCCAGAATAACTGAGAACATCATATCACAGTGACATAAGTGCACCCATGTTTATAGTGGCACAATTTGTGATAGCTAAATCTTGGAAGCAACTCAAATGCCCATCCACTGAGGAATGGATAAAAAAGTTGTGCTATTTTTCTATAATGGAATATTCCTCAGCTGTAAAGAAAGATAAACTTGAAGCTTTTGTAGGTAAATGGACACAACTGGAGACCATAATTATGTGTGGAATAAATCAGACCTGCGTGTGTAAACACCATATTGTCTCACTAGTGTAAGAACCTGAAAGAGTGAATAAAACCTAGGAGGTAGGACAGACATTGTGAAATGAAAGGCAACTGCTCAAAAGGAAAAAACAAAATGTGTATTTGGAGTATTTGTATAACTGTCTAAGATGAAAAAGAATTATGTGGTCAGTGCATTGTTTTTTAAAACTGGAAATCATTTTGTTTGAAGAGTTAATATGGAAACCATATTAAAATTGAGTAAAATAGGGGCTGGGGATATAGCTCAGTGGAATAAGCGCTTGCCTAGCAAGCACAGGGACCTGAGTTCGATCCCCAGTACCGCAAAAAAAAAAAAAAAAATGAGTAAAATATATTAGAAAAAGGAAACAACAACTGGGATGAGAGAAAAAAGAAAGAAGAGCAAATATATGTATATATGTGTACACAGGAGAGCTAACATAGTTGTACTGCTACTAATTTTTATTGCTATGTTGAAAGGAACAGTTAATCTTTAAGTGTTTGATCGGCCTTGCATGTCTATATTTGTTTTACCTGAGTATCCAATTTGAAAATATCAGTATGTAATACAGAAACCATTGTTAATTTCCTGTCACCTTCTCTGAAATTCTGTATTGCTTGTATTGCTTTTGTATTGTTTTCTAAATGTATGTGTGCTACATGTGTTTGTTCTTTTATCTTTAATATAAAAAAAAAAACATATTGTGGGAATGGGGGACAGAACCCAAGCCTGTGAGTGCTGGAGTTTGAGAAGGGCACTCGATGAGGTCACTGCAGCAAGCTGCACGACAGAGGGCACGGGAATCACGGTGGAACTACCTCAGGCAACACCATGAGAAATTAAAATGAGTATGTGAGAGAGAGCACTGTTGGGGGTACAGCTCAGGGACACGCGGTCCTAAGTTCAATTCCCACTACCAAAAAAAAAAAAAAAGAGAGAGAGAGAGAAAGAGAGAAAGGGAGAGTGTCAGAGAATATAGCTTCCTGCCAATGGCCATTAAAAATAACTTTTTCACAACTGTCCAAAGAAAATCTTAACCATGTACAGTGCTTCTTTCTATGACAGAAAACACAATGCAAATTAACTTTAAGAAATGTTTCCTTATGAAATCTATCTGCTCGGATAATGTGGAAAATAAGGTTGGATTTATTTTAACACTTCAAGTTCTTTTCTCTTATAATTGCCTCGATATGCCATACTATATTCAGATAGTAAAAGTATTAGTAGCTTTTTGAAATTTCAAATAAGGGAAAGCAACATCCGAAGGATGAAAAGGAGAAAGCCTAGTCGAGCCCCTTAGGAAATACCATTATAGCGAACAAACTGAAATATTGGAGTGTAGCCCCATTCCTGAACTAAACATGACAAAAGCTAATCTTATATCCCAGTTTGCTCAATACACTGTTATTTCATTTTCCAACATAATTTAATAGTGACAACGTTTACTCCCCAAAATGTCCTGGTTCATATACTGAAAGACAACACTTCTTCTCTCATTTAAATCCATTTTGTTAGACCATGAAACTTAATGAGATTTTACTGGACATACTAGGTGAAGAAGAGGGTATATCTGAAGGAAAACAAAGGTCTTTAAGAAATGGACAGTGTCTTTCCATGAGGCTTGTTTGATCTTATCAGTCTAATTGTGTGTAGCCCAAATGCATATGAACCGTTAATTAACAACATGACTGTATTTGGAAATGGTGCTTGTGGGAAGATATAAAAGGTTAAACGAGTTTAGCTAAGAACAAGTAAGTCTGTCATTGAGTAAGAAGAGGGAGAGAAACCAGAGCACTCCCTCTCTCACTGGCACAGAAAAGACGAAGAGGAGCACAAAGCGAGAGAACCGAGCAACAGCGTGCGGACTCACAACCTAGAAACAGCGATTCCATCAGAAAGCAGCCCTGCAGTCACCCTCATTCTGAAATCCCAAAATCCAGATAATGAGGAGAATGCTTATTTCATCCATTCAGTCCCGGAGCGTTTTATGATGACAGCTAGAGCCAACGCGTCTGGTATATAGACGTGCGTGATGCTGCATTACCCTAATAAACGTGTGGGAGTCCTGCATACTTTCCATGGTAAATGCTCGGGAAAAAAGGGGTTTTCTATTTTTTCCCTCCATCTGCCCATGTGTTTTAGGATTTTCTGGTTCTCTGATTATGGAGCTAAGTCCTCAACTCTGGATGAGGAGGATGACTGCCACATAGTCTCCAGGCTTTTAAAATGCCATATGTTATGTGCATATTCTTGGATGACTGTGAACCACTTTAGATGTCCCCTGTGCCCCGCTTATAGGTTGAGTGGTGTGTGATAATTCTGTTTGAATTGTATGAGAAAAATACAAGGAAGCTTTAAACATGAGTTGTAATATACAGAGAAGAGATTTAAAGAAGGTTTAATCAGAAATAGTCTGAATTTTTTGTCCAAATTTGAGAGGAAGATGCCTTTTCTGCCTAACCTCAGCATAGATAATCCTCGTTTGTTCTAATGTACCTATGTCTTGGTTACTTTTATCTCAGTGCTGGAACAAAATATGCAACACGCAAAATTAGGGAAGGAAGAGTTTATTTAGCTCACAGTGTGTAGAGGTTTCAGTCCATAATCAGTTACCTCTGAAGCAGGGCAGGGGGGCATGGGATGACAGTTCATGGCGGTGGGAGACAGCAAAAGCAACAAGAGCAAAAAGGAAGGAGCACAGGGAACAGTCTGTGTCCCTTATACTGTGTGCAGGCGACCCACCCTCAGTAAAATGTAGCACTCACACCCTCAATCCCAGGATTAGACCGTGAGTCAGTTACAAACTCTGGAAGCACACCCCCACGACTTCATGAAGCTTTGCAGGGACATCTAGACACAAACTATATCATTCCGCCCCTGGCTCCCTGAAGACTCATGCACATCCCTCTATGCAAAAGGCATTTTAGATCACCCCTAAGAGTTTCCAAATCCCAACAGTTTCATTATTAGTGAGAAGTCCAAGTCCAGAGTGTCCTCTGAGATCTAAAGCAAACTCTTAACTGTGAGTCCTTGTATAAATGAAAACTTTAAACACTTCCAACAGTCAATAGCACAGGATAAATACTACTGTCCCAAAAGCTACAGACAGGGGGATACAAAACATTGGGACCAAAGGAAGTCCAAAATCCAGCAAAGCAAACAATAAGTTCTGTAGTTCCGTGTGGAAGATCTAAAACAATCTGTGCTACATTGTGAGCTCCAAAGGGCTTATGTATCTCTTCTGTGGCACTTCTGGTGATTGTAGCTCCCATGGGTTTTCTCTTAGGCCCACTTTTCTCGCTCCTTGCAACTTTCATCAGATGATCTACATTCCTGCTTTTCCAACCTTCTGGGACATCCACTGCAACTGAGGCTTCTCATTCACAGCTTCGCACACTGCCGTCTTTGGGACCCATGGCCTGGTCTCCCAGGCCTTCTGAAATTTGCATGGAAGCCTTTCTGACCTCACAACTCTTACATTCTCCATGCAAGGCAGTACCAAGAGTGTTATGTTTGCTACATTGTGTCAGTTTGAAGTGTCCAGGGGCTTGCTAAGTGACTCAGCAGTTCTGCATCTTGGGGTGAAAAGGCCATGCTACTGCTCTGGGATGTTGTTCATTGTGTTGAGATGAGAAGTTTAGAAGGTTAACTGTGACTCAGCAGGGAGCCAGAGTCCTTACTTTGTATTCACCATGGGCAGTGGCAAGAGGAAGGCAAGCCCATGGTGTATGGGTGTAGAACATTACAGCCCCCCAGAGCAAGCAGGCTGCGTACAATAAAAGGGAGTTGAGAAGCATCTGACTGCTGGTTCTTCAGAGGAGCTCCTGTCCTCATCTTCAGCTTGGCCATAGCCTGGCTTTTGGTGCAGACTGTTTGGCTTCTGCCTGAGACTCTTCAGCCTTCCGGTGTAGACTCTTCGGCCTTCATCACAGATTCTTCAGCATTCCTTCGCAGATCTATCAGCCTCCTGATATGGGTTTGCATGAACACTCCAGTGAGCTCCAGGCCTCGGACTGGGCTCTTCAATCTCCAGCATGCAGACATCCTCTGCACGCTTCCTCATCCAACTCCATGGCTGGCCACTGTAAGCCAAACTTGTGATTGTTTTGTACATTGGTATATCTTGTGTTGTATCTGTTTCTCTAGTAAACCCTGACTGATACAACGTGGATGATGATGCCAAGGTCCACTGCCAGCTATAGCAGTGGCCAGGTTTCCCTTTTTCTTGATTTTAAGGGTCCAGAGCCTGGATTGCTGAGCACTCTGAATGCAATTCGGAGAAACAAATTCTCTATGCCACCACCATTCTGGCTCATGCTGCCCTTCAGCTTTTTCTTCAGAGTAAAATCCTTCATTTTTGCAGGTTTGAGACTGCAAAGGGTGGAGACTTGCTGCTTCTCGTGACGCCCTTAGGCCATCTTTTATATTTTCTTGTTCCTTCTCAGCCACTGGGAGCTCCTTAGCTCTAGCTTTACAGTGCACAGCTGTAGTGGAGTTTTTATCTGGCCAAACTCACACTGTTTTAAATTATCCTGCTGGGCTCTTTGCTCTTAATTTACAATATAAATCTGGCTAAAAGCTCCCAACAATAGCCATGCCACCACCTCAACATATGACTGCAATGAAATTTCTTCTGCCAGATTATTTAGTCTTATGCTCTTAATCTCAGTTTCAGGCAGTCTCTGGACACAGGCAAAATGCAGGCACTTTCTGCCAAGCCATGGCACACATCATCTGGACTCCAATCGCCAGTGCAATCCTTCATCCCAAAAGAAACCTGAGCCTCATCTTTACCAGCAGGATTTCTAGGAGCCTTCTGGGCTGAGCTCTGACCAGTACCTCTCACACAGAAAAGCCTATGGCATGCCAGCTCTACTCTTTCAGGGGATATCGCCAAACATTTCCAAACTCTTTGTACAGGCCATTCCCAAAGGCTCTTAAACCACACGATCAGTTGCAGTCACACCAAAGATGCCATTTCTCTGGTACCAAATTCTGTCTTGGTTACCTTTCTCTTCTTGCTGAGACAAAATACCCAACACCCAAAATTAAGGGAGGAAAGGTTTATTTAGCTCACAGTTTGTGGAGGTTTCAGTCCATAATCAGCTGGCACCAAAGCAAGGCATTATGGCAGATGAGCCACAGTTCATGGCAGTGGCAGTTAGCCAAAGCAACAAGAACAAAGGGGCAGAGGGAGGAGTGCAAGAGAAGATTCCTTCTATGCCTTATATTGTGTGTGGGCTATCCACCCCAGGGTGGGTGTAGCACTCACATCCATAATCCCAGCACTAGACAATGAATCAGTCACAAACTGTATATGCCTGTCCCTATGATTGTATGAGGCTTTGGGGGAACATCTAGCCACAAACCATAACAACCTACTTTTATGATGGTGTTTGAAAGCCCTCGTGTGGTAGGAAAGCCCTTCTGATGGAAAGCATCATTTCTTATGTGTTGTATTTGTTCCCTAATAAGCAGGGAATATCAAGTTAAATTCCCTTGGACTTATATCAGATTTACTTTCCATCAAGTTTATTATTAAGGCACATTTGCCAAGATAGTGAAAATCTAATGTAGGTGCTCATTTTGTATACAGTGTATACAGCTGGGAAATGCAGGACAGGAAGAGGCACACAGCTTACGCCTTATGTACCCAGTTACTCATCCTGGGCTGGACGTGCCGTTGCTTCATTATTAGGGCTGCCGCACATTGATCCTAAACATTTTTTTACTCCTTGGCATTCATGATGAAAAATTATATTTTTATCATATTCAGGAGAATCTTAATGACAACTTGGAATTTAATGCATGAATATTTCTCCAGTAAAACATGAATATTCATATTATGCATGATAAAATAATAAGATCAGTTCAAGTCAGTTTTTCTTTTTTCTCTAAAGGAGCTTATGTCAGCCTAAATCTGTACTCCACTGAGCAAAATAAAGAGATTTTCATATTCCAGAGAGCTTTGGATTTCAGAAATAGGTAATGGAATACACACCTGCAATACCATCAAAACCCAGATTTATGTTGCAGATAATCAAACAATGTCCTTGGGTTTCCATAGCTGGTACCTGAGGAAGGTGTGTTTCAACTCCCTGCAGCACAGATTCTCCATGTTGCCTCACTGAAACTAAGAAGAAAGAAAAAGAATGTTGAGTATCTCCTTGAGAAGGGGTTTTAGGAGAAAGTGGAATTTCAGCCCTGCTCTCTGGAACTGTACGTTACTAACTCTGTGCTTCTCACCATAAGGTACCACTGAATAAATTCACAAAAACTCTCTTCCTATTCTTCTTTTAACAAGTAAAATTTGTATAGATACATTAGTAATAAAATATGGCAAGGCCTTGTCCCCATGAAGTTGAGTACAACCTGTGGAAGAGATTATGATACAAGCATTGCAAACATTTCTAGAAATTCTTCAAAATAATTGAAGATAGATGTTTAATAAAATGTGAATGGGATATTTGATTAATGCCATGGTCAGTTTAAAGGTTTAGTATGAAATAGTTTAGAAATAGCGTATTAAACATACATTGTTACCTCTCTGTCTTCCAAGTTGTAACCATGTGGTGCAAACACAACTAATTGTATTGACAGTCTTAATGAAAGACATCACTCACTAGGAAACACGATGTCAAAGTTAACTAAATGTGCAATGCCCTTATGTGGAAAGGAATAATCAGAAAATGATGTAAATTAAATAGAAAATGCCAAGATAGAGTACAGAAAGGAAATCAGGCAACATAAAGTATTGAAAATCTACAATGAATAGAGAAACATGTTCACTGCAGGTTATAAGTTACTATTAACAGTATACGAGATAATTATAGTAGCACTCAGCACTATGATAATTAAAAATTTGTTGAGCTTCCTACTATGAAGCCCATAATTTTATACTTTGGTATGTATGACTTACCAAAAAAGTGAAAATTAAGGTACACAGGAAGGACAAGACATTTCACTCTCTGAATGAGTATGACAGATAAAAGTGTGCATATTCTCTGCATGTGTGGCTGTACGTAATTTTCTGTCTGTATAGATAGATAGATAGATAGATAGATAGATAGATAGATATAGATATACCTTGTGTTAGCTTTTTTATTGCTATGATGCTGTGGAAAATACCTTAGAAGAGCAAGCTTAAAGAGCAGAGAATTATTTGGGCTCACGGTTTTTGAGGCTTCAATCCAGGGCCAGCTGATGGTACTGCTGAGGAAGAACATCACGGTAGACATGCTGGCAGACCAAAGCTTCCCACCACATGCGGGCCCGGAAGGAGACACAGAGCCTGAGTTTGATGTGATGAGCCCTTCCTACTTTTGCTTCATCTGGATCCCCAGCCTATTTCGGTGGTGCGTTAGTCTGAGTCTTTCCCCTCAGTTTTCTGTCTCATATATCAATAGTGTCTCTACCCACATCCACTGACACACAGAAAAGTGTGCTTTACTGGTTTTCTAAGCACTTCTCATCCCCAGGAGGTGGAAAACCAAGATTAATCATCCACATTTTTATTTTGACTTCAATAAAAAATGATTATTTTAATATAAAATTTTCAAAAATTGATGTTATATCAAAACTTAAAGTTTAGTCTGTTAATCAGGTGCTAATGACAGATCTATGAACCATGAATTGTTTCTTTTTTTTTATCAAAGGTTTTCTTTTTAGGATATCACTTCTCTTGAATATCAAGTTAATTGATAGGTACACATTTTATTACCTTTATGGACTGCTCTTTTTCAAGTTGTCATTGAATTTTTACTTAGGTCTCATTTTCACAACTATGAATTTTTTCCACTTTCACTACTAAATCTAAATGTTGTTCAATATTGTAAAAGTACTCGCAATTTGCTAATCAGTCACAAATGTTCACTACTGACAGACCTTGAACTGAAACGTCAATCTGTAATATTTGTATATAATCCAGTCAAATATTTTTATTCAAACTCAATCTAATTTGTATGTTTTTGCATTTCATTATTCCTTATCTTACCAATTTAAGTAGAAAGAAACTACCTAGCTATTAGACTACAAACTTTATTAATAAAATCAATCAGAACAAAATAATAAGAAGAAATACAACATCTGAGTCTGTTATGGTTGATACAACCATAACAACTTGGGGAGTCAACCTGGGGAGTCTAGAGGTTTAGCTGAGTGATTCAGCAGGAAGCCAGGGTGCTTACTTTGTATACATCCTGAGCCTGTGGAAGAGGAGGGCATGGAGACTGTGTGAGAGCCACACGCCCCCTGGGTGTGGGTAGGCTGTTTACAAGGGAGAAAAAGAGGCTGCTTGCAGCCATTCCTCCCTTTTGCTGGTTGTTTTTGCTGTGCTCTGCTGCCCTGCACAGTTTGCTCTCTGCCACGTGCCACTTTGCCTCAGAACCAGCCAAGTATGGACTGAAACCTCCACAAACTGTAAGCTAAATAAACCTTTCCTTCCTTCATTTTGGGTGTTGGGTATTATGTCTCAGCAATGAGAGAAAAGTCACCAAGACAGAGTCCTTTTCCTGAATACTTGTATATTTATTCTATGTCACAGAGTTTACTAGAGTGATATTGGGAAAAGGAAGGGAATTTTCTCCAAAATATTCTTAGAGAAATCATGTGTTTTGCAAAGTTAAGCTGTTTGATTATGTTGAATTCAAGCCCTAGTTAAATATAATTCCCCAATGAGCATATTTATGCATATCATCCATTATTAACTTCTGTGCAATATTAAATACAAACCATTTCCAGGCAGCCTGGCATGAATTACAAATATGAATGCCACCATAGCATTGATTATTTTTCTACATGGATACGCTTTAATATGCATGGTAATGCAAAATAAATATGCTAAGAATGAATAGCAATCCTCTGAAAAGGCTAAGATATGTACTGTACACATTCATGTGCTATATACCCTCTTTTTTTTTTTTTGCGGTACTGGGGATCGAACTCAGGACCCTGCGCTTGCTAGCCAAGTATATACCCTCTTAAATGAGTCTATAAAGTACCTACTACTAAAAGTATAATTCTTTACCATGATACATATGTAAAATCATTAGGTGTTTTCTTTGTAGAATATTTTCAGTCTTTTATACATGTTAGCATAATTATAAGAATTCTATAATGTAGGATAAAATCTATTGTTACTGATAAAATGTCCCTACTATAGCATCATTAATTTTGTGAGAATCTAGCAATGCCATCTCTCATTTTCAGAGAGAGATATTGTTTGCTAAACAGACTCAATAATTTCAATCAAGATACTATTTTTTTAAATCCGTCAAATGCAAACTGTTGTGCTATAGACAAGAAAAAACAAACAGGAGTGATATAATTTAAGAACCTAAGGACCTCAAAGTGTCACTCATCTACCTGAAGACAGAACATAAAGCAGGTTGTGTAGTAGTTCAAGGCTTCTTCCCTTATGATTTAAATATTCTAACAGACTGATACCTGAAAGGTTCACTTGTAATTGTCAAAAAATAAAAAGCATTTTACATGATATAGGTGTGTGTGAATTCATACTTGTCATGAAAAACAATTTTATTACTTTCAGCAGAACAATAGCTAGAACTATATTGATGTACTAGAACAGCGAATCAATGAAATTCATTATCAGAAACTTAAAAATTGTATAAATTTATTAGAGAAAAAAGGAACCACTGCTGATTCAGATTCCAAAGTTAGTTTTATGAGGATAAATATTCCTAGGAAAGAATCATTTCTATACACAATCACTGTTATTTCTAGTCAGAAGGCTATCACCATTTCCAGGCTGCACTGTAGTGAATTGCCTGGTAATAAATGTGATCATATAGAATGCAATGAAAATTAATTTCTCCAAGATAACTCCAAAAGTTACAATTTAACTCTCATAAACCTTAAAACAAAAATAGGTGTGGTGAATTCAGTTAATATTTTCCTTTTAAACACCTTTTACTAAGATGTTACAGTTTTTTACTAAGGTGTTACAGTTTTTTAGAGAAATAAGTCTAAATAAAGATTAAGAACATAGTGGAACTAATTTCTTAGAAACTTGAAGGTGTATTTCAAGAAAACAAAATTGAGGTCAGAAATATCGCTTATTTCCCACCACTGATACATGCTAACACTTTTCATTGCTATTCATTCTTTTATAACTTTTTGACCCACGTTCTATATCACTGTGGTACTCAGTTTAATTAACACTGAGCCATGGTGATAACTCATATTTCTATGAGTCAGGAACCATTGTTTCTTCTCATTTTCTTTTTGCCATCTTTTAATATTTGTGTACATTTACTTATTTATTGTATTCTTAAGCCTTTAATGTTCTTTTAGATTTGGTAAGAAATGCTCTGCTTAGTTTTGAAATGATCCAGAGGAAAAAAAAACTTCGAAAATAAAGCATTTCTGTAATGTCTTTACTGTACCTTTTCCAGCTACATACCCTACTGTTGACCTTGAACTCAGATAATTTCCTGAATAAAACTGACAAGAAATAGTGAACATCTCATGTCAAAGTGTGATAAATAGAAGAAGAGAGGCAAGCATGGAGTGTACATGTAATTTGCAGCAACATAGCTGCATATATGTGCTTTCCTCTACCAAAATCCCATATGTACTTCTTCTCAACACACTTGCATGACTGTGCTTCGTGACCACCGGTCACCTGAAGTGTGTGATGTGTAACTTTGATTGGTCGATTCCATCCTGAACAGGTTGTTAAATATGTTGAATATCTCCTCTAAAGTGCTGGGTGATGAAAAAGCTAATCTCCAGGCCTCAGCTGTTCAACTGTGAAGTAATTTTGAACTGTAATAAACAACAAAGTATTTTTCAGTCATTAGAGCCTATCATTTAAAATTTAGCTTTATACGCAATGAATAGCAGCCAAGATGCCAAATCAGAAGTCCAGTGGAGTCTCCTGAATATTGCAGTATACCCATTGGTTTAGAAAGACAAAAAATCAACAGTTAAAATATAAATTGAAAAAAGAATTCTATAGGTCTTATAAAGATTTTTTTTTTCAGTTAGACAATTGGGGCATGTAAGGAACTGGGTTATGTTTGGTTTTATAAAATCAAAGGCAGGGAACATAAAGACTACTAGCAAATATGCTCTTCCTCTTAAAAGTTTTCCAAGTAATATCAGCTTTCTTGAACAGAGTTACATAGTCAGAAATTTTGAAAATATTAAGCTTCGATGTTGTGGTTCCTTAGTTTTACTTTAATAAAAGAGTGGGAATAGATCCCAACTGCCTTATTTAATATAGTTCATACAAAATACTTTATTAATATGAGTATACTATGAAAACACCAGTAAGACATCATTTGTCATCAAACACTATAACTCTTTGGTTCCATAGAATACATCCTCTACTATATGACAGGCATTGTGTCACTTCTTGGGGACATGGACAAGCTACCTGCACAGAAGTCATTTTCTCAGGCTCTGCTTTTAATGAGAAAACCCCAACATAAAAGAGCATTTGCATGTGTATGTATATATGCATGGATGCCAATTTTCATGAACACATGCATCTGTATGCTAATGTGTTGATAATGGACAAGGCAGAGTGGTGATGTACTGCAATCTGACCACGAAGAACACTGTTTAAAGGATATGAAAACAACAGCGTGATGAGTTCTTGAAAAACTAAACAATTCATAGGAGTACGAGATGAAACAATGTAGAAAGAATGGTAATAGAACATTATCCGCTGAACGATATTAGCAAACCTTGAATCGCCTTCTATGGCCCATTAAAAGGACTTTATACTTATGAAATGCATCAGGAACACATTGAGACCATGATTTCCAGTCAAAGAGATAAGTTGGCTTCTTTTGCATATCCTTTTTTAAATTTATTTTAAAAATAAAAGAAGGAAAACATATTAACAGACACCCATTTACAAAATAGCATAAGAACAATACAAGCAATACAGAGTTACACAAAGTAGTAGGAAATTATCAAAGGTTGTTATATTATGTATTGATATCTTCAAAGTGGTTTCTCAAGAGAACAAATACAGACATGCAAGATAGATCAAATTATTAGTCATTAACCGTTCCTTTCCATAAAGCAATAGAAGTCAGTAGTCCAAATATGTTAGCTATCCTTTGTATACATACATACATGATTTCCCTTTATACATACATAATTTCCCTTCCTCTCTCTTTTTACTCATCCCAGTTGCTCTTTACTTTTGAGAATGTTTCTTTCATTTCACAGTGTCTGTCATACCGCCTAATTTTTATTCACTCTTTCAGGTTGTTACACTAGTGAAACAATATGTTACTTACACGTGGAGCTCTTGTTTATTTCACTTATGAGTATGGTCTCTACTCATGACCATTTATCTGTAAAAAAACATCGAATTTATGTTTCTTTATAGCTGAGTAATATTCCCTTATATAGAAATATCACAATTTTTTTATCCATTCCTCAGTGGATGGACATTTGGGTTGCTTCCACAATTTAGCAATTACAAATTGTGCTGCTATGAACATGGGAACATACATATCGTTGTGATATGATGTTTTCAGATCTTCTGGGAGAATACCCAGAAGGGAAATGGCTGGGTTGAATGGGACCTCCAGACCTAGTTTGCTGAGGAATCTCCAAACTGATTTCCACAGTGGTTTAACCAGTCTACATTCCCACCCGCAGTGGAGAAGAGTTCCTGTTTCTCCACAGCCTTGCCACCTCCGGTTATTGGTTGATTTCTTAATGCTAGCCATTCTTACTGGGGTGAGATGAAATCTCAATGTTGTTTTAATTTGCATTTCTCAAATGACTAATGTTGTTGAGCATGTTCTCATGTATCTATTTGCCATTTGTATTTTTTTATCTGAGATGTGTATGTGCATCTCAGATGCCCATTTTTGGATTGGGTCTTTGAATTGGGGGATTGATGATGCTTTTTAATTCTTTGTATGTTCTAGATAGAAGACCTTCGTGCAAGGGACAATCAGGTAAAAGTTTTTCCAAGTTTGTAGGTTTTCTTTTTACTCTGCTGTCAGTTTCTTTAGATGTGCAGAAATTTTTCAGTAGGACAAGATCCCAGCTGTTGATTCTTTGAAGTACTTCCCATGCAGTTTGGTTTTAGTTCATGAACTCTCTGCCTACCTATATGTCTTCAAGGTTTTTACTTACTTTCTCTTCCAGTAGATTTAGTGTTTCTGTTTTAATACTGAGATCTCTGATGAATTTTGATTTTAGTTTGGTGCATGGTGATAGACTTGGGTCTATTTTGTATATTCTTATAAAACAATGGATAGGACAAAATGGGGTAAAGGGAACATGTTATATGAGCAAGATATGGATACCATAGCTAATAGGCTGGTTTAAGGTTCATTTATTTTAATTTTATTGATACATATTGGTTAACAAAGGGGGGGTGAACAATTTATCCTCTTTCATTTCCCTTTCTAGTCCTTTTTTTTCTTATTCCCTTAACATCACATATATTGTTTAAAAGTAATGTACTATGTTCCTGTGATCAAAGCCCTTATGTCACCTCTACTTGGTTCAGTAAAAGCCGAAATAATTGCTGTGAACTACAAGGCTGCCTGCTCCTTTGTCCCTGTTCCTGCTATTCGCTCCGCTTCTTTCCATTTACGTGGACCTCCTGCTCCGGTTTTAAAATTTTCCAAGATCATTATTTTCACAGCAATATCCTATTAGCTAAGACCTGAACCTTCCATTCTTTGTTCAAGTATCCAGAAACATTTTTCATTAAATATATTTGATTATTGATTAAGCTATAGAGATCATGTCAGTTTTAAAAAAAAATAACTCCCAGTAATATGCTTGGGAATTGTTTTGTAGTTATGTTTACAAGTTGTTTTAAAAAGTATCTTTAGAGGTTCCATTCAACCCGGTCATTCCCCTTCTGGGTATTTTCCCAGAAGATCTGAAAACATCATATCCTAGCGATATATGTGCACCCATGTTCGTAGCGGCACAATTTGTAATTGCTAAATTGTGGAAGCAACCCAAATGTCCATCCACTGAGGATTGCGTTAAAAAATTGTGGTAGTTTTATATAATGGAATATTACTCAGCTATAAAAAAGATGAACTCAAAGTTTTTAAAGACAAATGTTCACAATTAGTGGCCGTACTCATAAGTGAAATAAATCAGACCTGCATGTGTAAGCAACATATTGTCTCACTAGTATAAGAACCTGAAAGAGTGAATAAAAACTAAGAGATATGATAGACATTGTGAAATGAAACAAAAATTCTCAAAAGTAAAGTACAACTGGGGTGTGGGAAAAGAGAAGGGAAAGAAGGGGAAATTACATATGCATGTATATACAGGATAGCTAACATAGTTAAACTACTGACTTCTATCACTTTACTGAAAGGAACAGTTAATGATCAGTTATTTGATCCATCTTGCCTGTCTCTGTTTGTTCTCTTGAGAAACCACTTTGAAGTTATCAATACGAAATACAACAACCATTGATAATTTCCTACTACTTTGTCTGTAACTCTGTATTGCTTGTATTGTTCTTATGCTATTTTGTAAATGGATGTCTCTTTGTTAATGTTTTCCTTCTTTTATTTTTAAAGTATATTTTTAAAAAATTAAAAGTATCCTTTGAGAAATGTATGTTTTCCTTCATAAGACTGTTACATTTTCTATCAATCTTTGATAGATTTTTCACTAATGATTAGCATTATTTTAAACAGTTGTTTATAATAGGATATAAACGATCTCGGATGAATTAGTAAAAGGAAAAAGGTGTATACAACCTGAAGAGCAACCAGAGTACTCTGGATGAATGACAATAGCTATCACTTCCAATTTTAAACAAGAGCTATCTCTGCTTTTTTTGTATAAAACCTACACACTTCTTGGCCCCATTCCCATTTGCAAAAGTTCTACCTCAGTACATGGTATTCTCTATCTTTTCTTTTGTTCTTTATTTAAATTTTGGGCTTCTCATACGAGAGAAATCATATAATGTTGAAGTTTGTGCCCCTGATTTATTGGTCTCAATAGATAATGGTCTCCACCATTAAATAATGGTCTCAACCAATAATAATTTATTGGTCTCAAGCATATAATGTTGAAGTTTGTGCATCTGATTTATTGGCCTTCGTCCTCTGCCTTGGCCTTTCCTCCCCTTCCCATCTGAGGATGGCCAAGGAAGAGGATGAAGAAGAATTAAGATACATTATGTACTGTACCACGTCCCCAAGAGGAATATACTTGTTAGGTACTACTAATAAATAATGAAGATTTTTTAAAATGTGTAAGTACATAAAGCAAAACTGTACATTACATTATAAAATACAATATGTGTGTTCTGTATGTCTTTCTTAAGTGGCCATTAAAATGTACAACCACATGTGGTATTTAGGGACTTTTAAGGACATACACTGACGTATATGTAAGAACAAAAACTGTGCTGTCTTCACTATTTTTGAAAAGTTTCATAAGCATAAGCAAAGCTCTGTCTTTCCCCAGTCATAGTTATCACTTTTTTTATGATAAGTCATATTAAGATTACACATACTGTCTTGGTTACTTTTCTCTCATTGCTGGGACAAAATACCTGACATCCAAAATGAAGGAAGGAAAGATTTATTTAGCTCACGGTTTGTGGAGGTTTCAGTCCATACTTGACTGGCTCCAAGGGAGGGTGACACATGGCAAAGACAGAAAAGGCAGTAAGAGCTAAAAGGGGGTGGCAGACAAGCCTCTTTTCCTCCCTTGTATTGTATGTTGGCTATCTTCCCACACCCACACCATCTCCATGCCTTCCTGTTGCTCAGGCTCAGGATAAATACAAAGGAAGAACCCTGGCTCCCTGCTGAATCACACAGTTACCCTTTAAAAACTTCTCACATTGACACAATGAACAACATCCCAGAGTGGTAAGGGCGTGTCCTTTTCACCCCAAGGTGCAGAACTGCTGAGTCACTTAGCCAAACCTCTATACTCCTCAAGTTGACACAAGGTATCAACCATAACACATACCAAGTTTTGAATTCAGAGTAGTGATGCACCAATATATATCAAACCTAAGAGTGCTACTCTATTAATTTAGGGTTATTCCACTAATCATAAACTTGGTCTATATGATTTAATTTCTAAACATTTTAATTGGTAAAGTTTGTGCCTTCTCATCATTACAGATAAACAGCAATGCACTAGGATATGGCTTTTGTGAAATAATGGTGTCATTCAATACACTAACTTTCAAGTACTTTGAAGTCTTGTCCTTTTCCTCAAATAGAATTAGAATAATTTGGAATATACATCCTTACAAGATCTTCCATCTTATTTCATTCTGTAACATGGTCGTCCTTCACAATTCTCCACTGCATCACTGAGATAGGTGCATGTCAGTGTATGCACTAGCATGCCATGCTGCGCACCAGTCCCTTCCTCTGCAGCTCACCATTTTCTCATCAGACTCTAAGGCACAGTTAACCCAGTAATATCTACTGTCTCTTGCCCTCTACACACACACACACACACACACACACACACACACGCACACACACTTCAAGTATAAAGATGTACATAAGCGCTAGAAACCAGGGAAGAGCATCTAACTGTTCACGATACCTATAACATATTGATTGTAAAGTTCTTGCTTTTTTCCCTTTACTGCAATTCATGAGAGAATATGGAAAGCTTTTTATTTCAAATATCTGGTCCTAGCTATTTTATCTATTTAGTTCTAAAAATTTTCACACACTGAGCTGGCACTTAAATTTTCTTGAACAATTCCATGACATCCTTAAAATATTCTTAGGATGAGTTTTTTTTAAAAATTCTTAAATGAGGCAGTAAGCAAAAACCTCAGTGTACCATGCAAAAATGAATTAATTTTAGCATGGTCTTTTGAGTCTATTTTAAATATTATATCCATTTATAAATGGGCTGCTGAGCTGATGAGAAAATAAGAAATGGCCTCCTAGGCAGTTGGTGATAGGACCAAGAATAAACCTCAGCAGTCTTGGTTAAAAAATATGTTTCTGCATCTCAAAATACTTCCAAATTTTAATGTGAAAAAATTGTTTTGGAAACTTTAAATCAAATGTGCAAATTAGGCTTTGGCATTGTTAAGAACCCATACTTTAGTTAAAGTGACAATAAAATTTTAGAAGATAAACTATTATCTGGCTTATTTGTTTTGCTGCATTCTCACTATTGTGCCAATGTATCTGTGATGTTTCTGGAAAAATAATACAGAAATTCCCTGAGGAAAACAAACAGAAGCAAGACATTCCAGTTTCCATACAACCCATAGAGTCTTCACACCCTTTAGTGATCCCACCCCCCAGCGACCTCCTCCTCCAAATCCCCTGCTAATAACTCCTTTTAAAGAAAGTCTATTTAATTAAATATTAATTGCGCATATTGATGGGGTGCAGTGTGAACTTTATTTGTGCAAGGATTAAATCCAACAACTGAGGTCTGGTGTGCTATAGGACAGTAATGGTGATAAAATAACAATAGTGTACTATTACATATCACTGTATTTTGCAGTGGTACACACTTTTCCTCTCTGTGCAGTACTGAGAACTCTGTGATTCAACTTTTTCACTTTGTACTTAATCACTGCCTCATTTCATGCGTTGAAATTAATTCTGTGCAGAAAAGAAATTTATCTGCTCTCTTCATTATTGAATCTCCACTATCTACAATTCCTCAAACACAGCAGTTAATCAAGAAATAGTTGCTAACTGAAGGAATAAATGGATGACTCATGCAACTGTAAAATAATCTTAGACAGAAGATATTAAATATAGTCTCATATATATATATATATATATATATATATATATATATATATGATACTGAGTCAGAGGATAACTAAATTATTGAAAAGCACAGAAGTACTTTACACCCAGGTGCACTCCGGTTTGTACTGCCATGTAAACTGGTTAACTTGTTCCAGCTCTTGTTGCCTTCATCTCACAGACTGTAGTCTCTCCTCTGATAGCTCAGCTTTCAATGATTTACTTAAAAGATGGCATTAAAAATGAGATATGATTCTGTCCATTTTTCTACATAGGTTATGACTGCTATGTTTTTGATGTTGTCTTCTAAGATTGTTTTTTCAGTTTTTCTTTAATAATTTGTGCTTTTGCATCCTCATGCTTGTGACTTGCAAACACTCCTACATTTTTAACGCCATTTGATGTCTTCACATTTTTGTACTTCATTTATTGCTGTTAAAACTATATCTGATGGCTTCACCTCATGCTTCCAGAATATTGAAATGACTCTAAATCTTCATTCTGGAACTTTTTGTTTGTTTGTTTTTGTGGTACCAGGGATCAAACTCAGGAACTTGTGCTTGCCAGGCAGTCGCTTAGACCACTGAGCTATATCCCCAGCGCAATCCTGGCATTTACCAAGTAGCAATTTCAGATTTGTTTTAAATACAAGTTCAGCTGAAAGGATGTTATGATTAACTACATTCTCATGTACTAAATTTTACCCACATAAGCATTGTCATTAGCCAATATAATTTTTTTTTGACACCGGGAATGGAACTCAGGACCTGGTGCTTGCCAGGCAGGCGCTTGTGCTGCTGAGCTATAGCCCCGGCCCCAAGGAATGTGCCTTAGTTTACTGGGGCTACAATAACAAAGAATAAATAATGTGGTGGATGATAACAGAAATGTATTTTCTCATAGTTTGGAGTCTAGAAGGCTAAAATACTGTAAGGTTTTAGCAGTGTTGCCTGTTACTATTAATCCTAGTATCTCAATTTCACTGGACAAAGCAACACTCAAGCTCATGGGTGTGTCTAGGCAGATCATGCAGATGTGGTCCTCAGTGTGGTTATAGTGTAAATCTAGTGTGTCTCTCAAAAGTCACTTGTGATCAGAGCTGGTATTTTTGTAGGGTGATTGGGTCATAGATGTGCTATACTCTCCATCAGACAAACCCATTGATGGGTAAATAGATGAATGTGCTGTTAGGTTAGGGGGTGGTTTCTCCATGTTTGTTTGGTTGCTACTGTTCTGTGTGTTCTAAGTGTCAACCAAGAGTGTGGTTTATAATTGGAGAGTTGGATTAGATAGAGGTATATAATAATCAGAAGGCCTTAAAAGCAGATTTCTTTATTAGTGTAACTTTAGTTTGGTACCTGAAGAAAATGAGATCTTCTCCTCAGGAATTCTGCAGCCTGCTTGCTTGTGACACACACAGAAAAGGACTTGTATGTTTTGTGCACCAGTAGTATAAAAAGAAAATTATTTATAATCATTGTTTATCAGTGGTTACTATATGTACAGACATGAATAAACCTTTGTGCACAAAAATAACACACTGCAAAAAAAATGGGAAAGAAAATACTGTACTATATTTATGAGTAATTAAAGGAATCACTTCACAATTTAAAGACTGTCATAGGAAAAGTAGAAGATATGGAGGATTAGGAATAACTTTATTCATTCTATTGATATTTTCAGTATATTGATTTGATACTCTAAGGTAAATTAGTATTACCTAAAACACAAGTGGTGGTTCTTATATTGTATCTCTCAGTGTAACCAGCTGTATAACTGTCAGGTTTTGATTCTTTCCTTCTATTCACTTATGGAGACAAAGCTTTTATGTTTTCCAATTGGGGCATTCACTTTGTTCCATCCATTAACATTTTTCTCATTAAAAATTTTACATTTCTTTTAGAGAAACTGAATTGATCTTGCAAATCATGTTAGCTTTAAGCATTTATATTTATTAAATAAAATAACTAAGCATTTAGTCCTCTGAAGAGTTTCTCTGTACAATATACTATTCATCACAAACAGATGAGGTTTCCCTATTCTAGTTCTACAGAGTTATTTTCTGGTGCTTAAAGAAAGTTACAACAATGGATTCATTATCCACTTTACCACTACAACATATATTACGGGGAAGGTACTTGATTGCACAGGTGATCACTGGGCTGTTATTTTATCTGTCTCTGGCAATTTCCTATATAGTATATGTTTCGATCCAGGTGCTGCCTTGTGACTACAATTTCATTTAATGATCTGTAGGATAATTTGAATTAATTTTGCTCAGCAAATATCCATTTTTTTTTTCTCCAGTACTCATAGCTAGGCTTACAATCCCACTCTACCAAAGCTAGGCTTGGACTTCGGATTTCGTGGAGTGACTGCAGAGGCCTTTAGAGTGCTTGATTGCATTCATTCACCTCATGTTTTTTTTTTTTTTTTTGTACTAGCAATTGAACTCATGACCTTGCTCTTGCCAGGCAGGCACTTATACCACTGAGCTATATCCCCGGCCCATCATTCACCTGTTAAGCTCTTCATTTTCCCCATTATGATACATTGTAAAGTAAAAATAAGTGCCAGTCAAACCCATCCTAAGTCAACTGAAGTTCTGGCTGAATTTCATCAAATCTGACCCTTGAAGTGCTACTTTATTATTTGGTCTCAACCAGATAGTAACACTGCAAGTGTCACCATGATTACCCATTACTATGAGGCTCATCAGCTCCAGCTATCAGGAGAAAAGTGGGTCACTATGAAACAGTAGTCACAGGAAATATTGTTAGATTTGAGGCAGTCACTGGGGCAACTTGTTGACATAGCCTTTTGAGTAAAAATCACAAATAACCGCAGTTATATAAGTTCTCAGTTCCTTGAGAAGAAGGTCTGCATTTTCATGTGCTGAACAATCTAGATCTGAGCATATTGTGAGGAAGACTGTGACGAGTATTACTTGTAGCTTCAGTAACAATTGCCAATCAATTACTATAGATTGTCCTCAACTGTTGCTGTATAAGTATTTTTCCTTTTGGAAATTATTCTTGCACACTATCAAAAAGAACCACTGGCAATGCAGAGGGTGTATTAGGAGGCAAGGGCTTTTGAGTAGTGTAAATGAAGTCATCATTGCCCCAGCATTAGTACAGTGCATTACAATTGATCACATACTATGATAACTTATTACTAATTTAAGTCCACAGTTTATATTAGTGCTATTTGTATTGTACGTTTTACAGATTTTGA
The DNA here is from genome assembly GCA_004027595.1 of Dinomys branickii. Taxonomy (NCBI): domain Eukaryota; kingdom Metazoa; phylum Chordata; class Mammalia; order Rodentia; family Dinomyidae; genus Dinomys; species Dinomys branickii. Next base: position 344,563 of record PVLD010000029.1, on the reverse strand, counting down.
CAAATGTCCAATTCCATACAAATCCATGCAATGCTGTGCATCCACCATTACAGTGTCATACAGATAGGTCCGCTGCCATGAAATTCCACTTTGCTGCTCTGCTCCCACTTCGCTGCCACTGAACCCTTGGCAACCATTAGTCTTCTTACCTCCATATGTTTCCCTAGAAGAGCATAAGCCTTCCTTTTAAATAAAACCTTCTGTGGCTGTGCTGCAGCCACAGTAGTTTCTGAGATTGAGGAGTGCAGAGGTTTATTTTGGTTTTGTAGAGTTAGTTTCAGTACAGTTAAGGGCAACAGTAAATGGATAAACAGAACTTTAGCTTTGCTTCAAAAGGTGCTTTGAAATGTCTCCTTTCTATGAATATTTGAGTTAAATTTTACGACTGTCATATTTTTCCAAAAATACATGATCTTTTTAACTTTTCAGGGTGATTATAATGGGATTCTTCAAAATATTCTTTAGCCAACCCACTTGATTGGCCCTGATCATCCTAGTGCAGGTAAAGCACATTCATTTTTTTACAGGGTTGTAGACTATGTTACTTTGACTAATATTTTTCTTAGTTATTTATCTTACATTTGGAAAAATATACCCAACACACTGTTATTATTATAACTACAAGCACGACAAACAGATGTTTACATCACAAAACCATTAGGAGCATATGCAAGATCAAGAAAAGCAACACGAAACACAACAGGCAGGGAGTACCACTTTCTTCATCCACTGAAGGCAATTACAAAAGAAGGGACCTGCGTATGTTACTCTCGTATTCCCAGGTTGCTGCTGATTCATTGCTTACTATAGAGAAAACAATTGCCTCTATTTTGTTGGCTGAAATTCCCAACATATGAGATTTTTATCAATGATTAATTTTATATAATACTTCTAATATTTTCTCCCAATAGAAATAAGTGTGGTAGTACCTAATCAAGTTAGAATTACCTAATTGCTGAAACTAGTTGAGTTTGAATAATAATTTCAAATGTGGTTTCCTAAAAAAGTGAGTTAACCATAAATAATGTAAGCAACGTTATACATTACAGTCGTGTTAGGGTAGGTTTTCTAGCCCATTTACGTGTGTAAAGACTAACCTGGGAGCGATGATTCATGCTTGTAATACCAGCACTCTGGGTGGTAGAGTGAGAATCACACTTTTACCAGCGGCTGGAAAACTTAATGACATAGTGAGTCCTCTCTTAAAATTAAAAAAATAAAAATAAATAAAGGGTAGGGTATATACCTCATTGTGAAGGCCCTGAGTTCAATACTAGTATGGGAAAAATATATGAGCTCTAACATATAATTTTAACATGATAACAAAATATAAGATGTAAGTTATTGACAAAAGACATATTATGAAGTAATAATTTGCTTGAGGTTGAAAACATTTTACTTTTACAATAAAATCCACATCCTTTGCATGCAATATACTGATATACAAGGCCCTAAGTTCAACCCCCAGTACCACCAAAGCAAACAAACATGTAAATACTGTATTTAAACAATGAGTCAGGCAGCAAACTGTGAACAAACACTCTACTTTTAGAGCTAAGCTTTTGAAAATTAAGCGCTTCTTAGATTATAGTACAAATTCATACTATCTAGTATATTTAATATTGTCTTTATAAAATTCTTAAAGTTATTAAACAAATTTTTGAACATGTATTTAAGCATTTGATTTGCATGGTGAAAACCTCTCAATGAGTTCTGCAGTAAGTGACCCCTTTTACAAGGATGGACTCTCTGACGCCTCCACGAACACCATGACATTTAACATTACTATTCTAAAGTCTGAGCAGATTCAAGAGATGAATGCATAAATTACACTTAGTTAAATCACATCTCCTTGTTATTAGTATTAGTGTCTATATATTTTGTATGTGGTTCTTACTGTCTACGTGTCTGTCTACCTAAACTGCATAACTATGTCCTCTGCCTACTTGTATATTTGAGTAATCATCTTCTCAACTACTTTATTTTTCAATTTGCTTATTCACTATTCTTTAATGCACAAAAGTTAAAATGTTTTCCTTTGCATTTTCTGTGTGTGGTGGCAAAGAGGCAATTTTAAGCAGAGTTTTCATTTTCAATAAACTTTTACTGAGCACTTGTCCTAGCTTAGGGGCACAGAGAGTCAATTAAGTACTTGTCCTGCATGCAGTTTCAATCCAGCGGTGGAGACAAAAAAATAAATGTACATTCACACAACATTAGGAAAGTCTTAGCAATGGTAATTTACACATAAATGCAAACTGATACAGTGCAAATTGAGAACATATGTGGTAAGAATAAAGGAATGGGTAATTGAATTGAGCTTTTCAAGAGAGGGAAATTGGAGATAATAAAATGCATAAGGCTTTCAAAATTCTCACATCTTTTGTCAGTGGTTTTTCTATGCACCTATGAATCATTCCACTCTGCAGACACTGAAACAAGTTGGACCTTATGGACAATATTTACGCACTGTCTTGGTTACTTTTCTCAGTGCTGAGACAAAATACCCAACACCCACAAGTTATAGAAGGAAAGGTTTATTTCGCTCAGTTTGTAGAGATTCAGTCCATAGTTGGCTGGCTCCCAGGCACCACTACTTTGTAATTATAACTTAATTTTATTATAATTTCTTTCTAGGTATTTTCCACCAGCACTCCCTAACATTCATCAATGACATAAAATGAAAAACAAGGTGGGATTACATTATGACATTATGACATCTGTACTAAAGATTTTGTCTATTGTATGCTTTACCTTCTAATCTGCCTGCTGTTACCCCAGGGATCCAGTTCGAAAGTGTAATGTTTGGTCCTACTTGGCCTATGTATCTTAAGTACTTAAATTGCCTACTACCCTAGAGAGCAGAGTATGCTACTCTAAGGTTAAAAAAAAATCAGCAAAGTAAATTTATCTTATTCACTTAGACTATAAAATTCAAATTAAGTTTCTCCTTGAGGATCTCAGTGTCAAACTATCTAGTTAGCAAATCTTTGTGGATAAAAGTTTCCCCAGAACCAGAAAACTAAGTCCTTTGGATATTCACCTTCCCTTCCTTTCTAAATTCCACAGCCCATGGTTTTGTCGGTAGTATTTTTTTTTTTTTTTTTGTACCAGGAATCAAACTCAGGACCTTGCATTTGCCAGGCAGGTGCTTATGCTGCTGAGCTATATCCCAAGCCCCAGCCCATGGTTTTGTGCTCTTCTCCCAAATGTGGAAATAAGCAAAAGACATTTGTAACTATCAGGTTACAGATTTGTTGAAGGACTACAACACTCCTATCTTGTGATTAATAGATACCATTCTCTCATTGCCAATAAATACTGGTCTCATTAATTTTTAAAATAGTGTGCATATATGAGTGTGTGTGTGTGTGTGTGTGTGTGTGTGTGTGTGTGTGTATTATATATACATGTTCAAAGTAAAGGCTAATTTTCCAAGTAATAAAGATAGCTCCACATTTTGAAACATGTTTGTTGCATTTACTTCTAGAATTTACTACACAACAATTGGTATAGAGCACATTTATCTTATAAAATCCTAAATATTCTGGTCCTGGACTTTGGTGGTGAAGCACCATTTCCTATTTTGGTCTTATTTCTGGTAAGTAGACTCTTGAAATCGCTGTTCCATCTAAAGTGAACTGCCCTGTATTCCTGCATATCTGTGCACCCGCCCACCCTTTTATGCTGCGCTTTTTGCATAAAGTACTTTCTTTGACCCTCCCCTTAAACTATTTAGTTCATCTGAGTCTGTCATTGGGTGTTTCAGGATCACTTTCTTGGTCCTCCAAATCTGGGTCTGTTCCCATTGCCACTGCACCCTCTGGTGGTCATCTCCATTTTCACCTTAATTGATTTATTTAAGCTAATTCTAATAATTTCATATTACTCACAATTGTGGCAGATTTAGAAAAGGCCAACGAGCCTGTAGAAGCAGAAGCATATTTTGTCTGGAAGACTTCTAAGGCAAGTGTTTTTGGTAGCAAAATGGAACTGAGGAAAACAGTGCCTCTTCTATTCAAAAATATATTCTTGCTGTTGTTCAAAATAATGTTATTTTATTGCTTGCTATTCTCAAACAGTGATTATAGAATCTTTTTAATAACTCGAGATGGAAATCAACCAGAGATGGGAAGAATAAGGTTTCTTTCTGCTCACATTGGGGAACCGGTCGGTCAGGCTTTGGCGGAGGGTAAGATTGAAGTTTGGCCAACACTTTGCTTTCATCTTCTTATACAGCATCTGCCTTGTATCCCGTGTTTGCAGAATCTTCTGCCTTTTGAAGAAGTGCCTGAAACACCCTCCCAAGTATGAAAATGCCTTATATTCGGTTTCTAGCTTCCCTCCTCTTGCAAGAGATTTCCCCATGGATTTCTCGCGTTCTTTCATAGTCTGAGCAACAGCGTTAGCAGTCCATTTGTTTTATGTGGAGGCATTCCAGAAGAGTAAAGTGTTTTCCTTTTTTTTACAAGACAGTTGTTTAATTCTGTATATAATCAATGTGAAGACATGTTTCTCTTCATGCCCAAAGTTATTTGCTTGTATTCTAAAGTAAATATTCTCTACTCTCTTTGGAGGGGCAGAAGAATGAGTCAATGGCAGGCCTATCTAAAATCAGAGCTTTATAATGAAATTTTTTCCTGTGGTGTTTCCCACTGCACAGACAGTTAACTTCTGGTTCTTGTCCTGCTGCCTTCTACACATTGTTGTATGGGTGACCAACATACATAAGAGATACAAATGGTCCCTGTCTTTCACAAAGGTGTCATATGTTCTATACAACCTCACTCAAGGCAATATTTCAGGGAAGAGCTACTGTATCACTGCAAAACAAAATGGACGCAGTGTAGCAGCCTGTTTCCTGATTCTCTGTGGCTAGTTGATTTGTTAGCTTGCAAGTAGGATAAAATAAAAAACCCTACACAGGTGTAGGTTTGACACTCTATGGCCACAGTACTATAAGGTGACTTTGAACTTTGAATCTTGCCTTATATTTTCAACTAGAAGTAATGATACGTAAAGGCAGGTACCGTGCTGATTTATTAACACAGTGTTTGAATTTTCCAGCATTCACCAATAGCTATACTGCTGTAAAATCTGCCCAAACAGTGCTTATCAGAATGGCCAAACTTGGGATTCTAGGAAACACATAACAATTTAGGTCATGATCAAGCACTGTTCACTCTCCAGAAGGATTTATTATTCTCTGTAACATTTAACACATTGGAATGTTCTTTACTATTCATATCTTATAGTTCACAATGCAGTGTATTCAACATATAGAAAGGAATTGTATATGTTATGTCTTCTGAATATACATGGTAGACTCTCAAAAGTACTTATAGGGAAATAAATATCAGTAATTTTAAAAAATGTAACATTATTGGCTTTCAGTAATTTTTCATTTGAAAAACTTACTCTATTGTGTTAGACAAATAGAGTTCTTTTACATTTATAAATGAAACATTTTTAAGTATCTAAAGTAGAAATACAATCTTAAAGAATAAAATGTGCCTCCACATTTTATTGGAGCAAATTAAAACATTTAGTACTAAATAGCCAATGATTAGAAGTCATATTGATTATCTAGTCCCATGATATATTATGGCATAATATATGGCATAAAACATGGAACATGTAGTATATCATACAAGTTTGTGGGCAGTGGCCCCGACTACATCTCTCTCAAGGTTGTTTTCAAGGTAGTAGTTGCTGTTTCTGTTCTCTACAAGTTTAACTGTGACTGGAAGATCAGATCAACCAATGGGCTGTCTTCCAGAACTGTTTAACGGATCTGACTGACAGGAGTCCTCAGCTTCCCATGGCACACTGTCCACAAGGGCGTTGGACTGATTATGAACAGAATGCTCAGGGTTCTGCTCAAAGAGTGACCCAATAAAAGAGCATGGTGCCAGTGTCTTTGCTGGCCTCAAGTTGGCGTTACATTCCGTACATTCTACAATAGCTTATTGCATACATGTTTAAGGTGATTCTACATTGGAAGGAATTTAAGGGGACCTGGAGACCACCAGGTGAGCAAGTGGTGAAGGCTCTCGCAGTAATAGCAGCAGGCTTGGAAGTGTCACCCTCTGGCGAGGAAGTCATCAATCTTACAAAGCTTTGTAAAGCACTTTTCTTAATTGACATAGAAACTAGATAGGCCAAATAAAGAAAACGTAGTATAGTTTTTTGATACTATTTGGGTTAATTTCTCTAAGCATCACTTTTCCTCCACAACTACTTCAAAGGCTGTTATGCTAGTCTAATTGAACATGTGTCAAAAGATGTGACAACCTTAGCAGAGCGCTAGTGTATAAATAACATTAATTATTTTAATCAGCAGGCACACCCCTTTCACAGCACTCCAGATAGACATGATTTAACCAACAGAGAGACTGAGTGATATAGTCTCTTGGAAATTTCTGGATGTCGGTAAATTATATGACAAATTGAATTACATCCTAAGACATCCACACATATGCTATGTATTCATGTTATTTACTAATTGTAATCCTTGATAGATGTTTTCTCAAAAATTTCTTAAGCTGTAGTGGGAACTGTGCATTTGACCTTGTATCAGATAACAGCTATCTTGTATTTACACATTTATTGATGTCAAAAAGATTGTACAGACTCTCATAAAATATCTGATAGCAAGACCTTAATGTACAGTATATAATTTATAACATTTTAAAAGATATTTTACTGTTTGATATACCTAAAATATCTTAAAATTGGCTGGAGAAGTGTTTGTTTTGTCTGAGGCCCTGTACAACAATACATATTTGGTATTTCAATCTCCGTTTTATACTATGAAACTTCGCAACAGGTTTTATGTATCCTATTCACCTCCTGTGCACTGAAACTATTGCAAAAGCCTCTCTGTTTCCTTGTGATTCTTTTGTTCAACTTTTTTTTTGTCTTTTTGAGATAGTCTCTCGCTCTGCAGTTTAGGCTGGCCTTGAACTCACTTTGTAGCCCAGTTTGCATTGTTCAACTTTTTGATGCCTTGATTTATTACTAGCATTGTAAGGTTTTAGTGAGAATATTGCTCTAAATTCTCAATAAAATTTTAAATTGCACTCAAATTTATGGCTAATGTATTCAGAAGACTATATTCACTTCTTAAAATGTTTAATAATAAATGTTCTGAAATGTTGAAAATGTAAAATTGATAGAGTATTTTACATTGTCTACCACCAAAAGTATAGTAATTGTGTTTCCAATGATAAAAATACTTTTTATGCTGTGTAAAAACAGATCATTTAAATTTTTAGGTCACCTTTTGCTCTATTTTAATGGGTATGCTCATACGGCATAGTGGTCTATGTAAATTTCCAACTTTATACAGAAAAGATTTTTGAGTTGTATCGATAGCTCTGTATAAATTCATAGGTGAACTGAAAAACATTACTTGATTCAAAACCAATGTAATAATAAAATTTAAATGGTGAATGTTTAAATCTTTTTTTTTTATTTTTAGAAAGTATGCCTAATGTCTAATTCACTCTCTGTAACTATTAGCTCCCTTCTGGCACTGTGGCACTCCAGGTTGTTCCCTCCCACTGAAAATCTGTTCCATATTATTTTTCCCAGATAACAGCTATATTACAGTTTTCAATGTTCAAGATTATTTCCCTTGCAGATACTTTTAATAAAATGTATTCATGATACAAAGCTACTTAACAGTTTACCTCTATTCTAATAGCAAATATTCTATGCTGTTTACCTGAAATGTGATTAAGAAGAGACAAGAAAGAACACCCCCATAAAATTGAACTATGCCATTGAAACCTAAATAAATAAATGAATAAACTAGATGAATAAATAAATAAATAAATAGAACAAATACTCCCATATTCTCCTGAAGTAAGTATAAGGTATTAACTCTATACAATTATCTACTTACTCATGAAGTGCTGTCATGCACAAAAAAATAAAACATGTAAAACCATGACTTCTATGTAGGTTCAGTCCACATACTTACAGATTAAATTGTATATGGGGCCAAACATTCAGCAATGTTCAGAAAGGCATGTTAGTAGGAGACTCTTTGCCACACAGAAAACTTCATGAAAACAAAGAAATCTATTATATAGAAACTTGAAGTTTAAAAACTGACATTCTTAGTTTTAAGTAATAGGCATTTATTTTATTTTCAAAATTATGCCTGCACTGGGGATATAGCTCAGTGGAATAAGCGCCTGCCTAGCAAGTGCAGAGTCCTGAGTTCGATCCCCAGTACCGCCAAAATTATGCCTGCATTGAAGCTTTATATAACCACTATTTTGATTTTAAAGTTATTTATACAAAAACCCAGTGTTATTTTTTAAAAGTTAAAAGTTAAATATGATTTACACATTCTTATAATTTTTTACTTTACCAATACATCTAAAGTATGTTGTAATTATCTATTATATATGTCTTGTGCTACAAGTCTGCTCCAGATACCTCTTCATTCCGTACATTCTTTGTCAAACTGCAGAATGTGTATTAGTTGGAATGTGGGAAGGGGAAGTAATATCATTACAGTGTAAATGAATACTTGCCAGTTCCCTCAGACAAATGTAATTATAATTGTTCTCAAACACATAATAATAAAAAAAAAAAACCCGGTTGAACAAAATCAAAAAGGTGATGTCCAAGCAAGCACATTTGCTAAAGGATAATATGAAATTAGAATTGGAAATGGACAACGAAATCTAAAGGAATTTCTTACTTTAATGCGTAGTGTCATTTTTATCTGCTTTTTTTTGTGGTCATATGGCTTAATAGGAAGGAAGCAAAATATAAGGTCACTAATTCCACAAATGGGAATTAAATAGTAACCAAAAAGTACAGTAAAGTTGGGCCACTCATCAGGTGTAATCATAAATTTCACTTTTTAAAATCTCCTATATTTTAGAGCCCTCGGTACAGATGTGCCTGCGCTTTCAGCCTGCTTGAAACACTAGATGGTTCCATGGTGTTTCTTGTCACTACCAAATCACAGAAAGTCTAAGGGTCATTTTTCCGTAAAAACTTCATTTTAATACAGTAATTGAAAACATTCACTATATCCTTCAGCATTGCAATTATGATTTCATGATAAGATTCCTTCCTTTATTGTGTCAGCTAAAACTGGCTATAATAAGCTGCTGGCTTCCTTAAAATATGTACGGTCGTTTGGTTTAGAGATGACTCAACAATCTCTTTCTCTTTTTCTATTTGAATCCTATCAAGAAACAAGAGATCTGAAAGATGAGAGATGAGGAAATCAGAAAGAAGCTTACTATATATATAAGATGATTTTCAATACTTTTTGTTTATTTTATTATTGTGGTCCTGGTAATAAACCCAGGGCTTTGATTCACATATACTAGTCAAACAATCTACTGGTCAGCTATATGTCCAGCTCTAGTAAATGTTCAAGGCTTACCTGTTTATAGATGCTTTCATGCATTCACTGATACACCCACTGATTTACAACACATGGACTCAGCTTGTCTTTAATCAGGCACTTCAGTTTCTACCCATTGCTAAATACTTGCATGGTTTATAAGGCAGTAACTTTGATAGAGTGTGTCTGTGTAAAACATGCACTACCTTCAAGGACATGTAGGGCAGCTTCTGAAACTTCCTTTTGTAAATTTTGAATTTTTTTTTATTTCAAAGGTAAAAGAACAAAAACATCTTCATGTAGAAAATAATACAAAAATAATGGAATCAATAGAGAATCTCAGACAAGGTGATAGGAAATTAACAATGGTTGATGTATTACATATTGATATCTTCAATTTGGATATTCAGATAAACAAATACAGACATAGCCCTTCCTAAAATTCATCTGGAATGAGAAGAGACCCAGAATAGCAAAAGCAATCCTGGGCAAAAAGACATGGAGGTGGCAACACAATCCCTGACTTGAAATTATACTACAAAGCTACCGTGATAAAATCAATATGGTACTGGCAAAAAAGGAGACGTGAAGATCAATGGAATAGAATGGAAGATGAAGCCACAGGAAGATAACTGAGCCACATGCAGCCATCTTATCTTTGACAAACGGGCCAAACAAGTTCACTGGAAGAAAGACAACCTCTTTAATAAATGAAGCTGGAAAAACTGGCTCACCACATGCCAAAGATTGAAAATAGAACCATGTCTATTACCATGCACTGAACTAGAGTCAAAATAGATTACAGATACAAGTATTAAAACAAATACACTAAATCTACTGGAAGAGAAAGCAAGTAAAATTTTGAAGACAGGAGGAGGCAGAGTTCATGAACAAAAGACACACCACACGGGAAATACTTCAAAGAATCAAGAACTGGGATCTCATCTTACTAAAAAGTTTTTGCACATCTAAAGAAATCACCAGCAGAGTAAAGTAGAAAACCCATAAATTGGGAAAAAAAATTGTAGCCAACTGTCTCTCTGACAAAGGATTCTTATCTAGAACATATAAAGAATTAAAAAACATCAGCCCCCCAAAATTCAAAGACACAATCCAAAAATGGGCATCTGAGATGAACACACACTTCTCAGATAAAGAAATACAAATGGAAAATAAAAACATGAGATAATGTTCAACATCATTAGTCATTCGTGAAATGCAAGTTAAAACAACACTGAGATGCAGGTCTATCTCGCCCCAGTATGAATGGCTATCATTAAGAAATCAACCAATAACAAATGATAGCAGGTCTGTGGAGAAAAAGGAACCCTTCTCCACTACTGGTGGAAGTGTAGACTGGTTAAACTACTGTGAAACTTCTAATCCTTGCAGAAATGGACTTCTGCAACCAGAATATTTTCTTTTACTAGAAATGACTGTAGTCTTCCAAAAGTTCCCACCTGAAAGATTATAATTCAACTTTGGTAAGCTAATTTCAGTTTTTAGGCCCACCATGGGGTTTCCTGTGTCTGAAATCTGCCAATTTCTGGACCTGAAATAAGAGAAAAAATGAAGAAAAGAAAAGTGTATTCCTCCTGTACTCTTGATTTCAGATTTCTCATTCTTTATTATTTAGCTAAGATGTCATCTTAGCAGGAATCTTCTTGGTCACTAACTAATCCTCAAGGTAGGGTTAGATATCATCTTTTTCCCTTGAAGCTCTTAAAAAATTTATTCAATGTACCATCACAATAATTAGAATTTTCTTTTTCAATACCTAATTCTACAGCTTTAAACTCTAGGATAGCTTTGCTTTTATTGCACTTGTACCTGCCTAGAACTTAGCACACTGTATAAATGGTAAATATTCAGAAAGTATTTATTGGAACAAACTAAGCTGGAATCTGTAAAATCTTTCCAGAGTCTGCTCTGTGAAAATACTTCTTTGAAAAATGTGTCTCATTGTATATCTTGACTCTAATGGTTATTGTTGAATGCAATCATTCAGTCAGGACATGCACCTTGCCTTTGACACTAATTAGATTGAATCAGTTAATAAGATCGCCATGGCACATTTATGAGAGAATAGTGGAAATAAATTATAATCCCTGTCGAGATATTTAAAATTAGTCTTATATTTCTTTAGGTTTTTCATCTTTAGATATGCCAAATAAGGGAAATGAGTACTCACGTGTTTTAAAATGCATTTTAGGAGCAATTTTGAAGTGTGGAGTGCTGAAGTAATATGCATTTATCTTTTTCCTCTTATCTCAGAGCTCAAAATGATAATTTATTGTACTCTTCTTAGGACCTGGCACTGGAAAAATGCAGGAAAATAAAGAACATAAAACTTTCAGTAGCAATTTTCTCTTTGGCACCCAAATTTTAAATTATGCTTAAATCTGGAAAGTATATTTTGAACAACAAACCTTAAAAATGTTAATATTTTATAACATTATGCATTTTTCAATTAGTATAGTCTCCAACAATATGCCATCATTTTATTCCAAATAATATTTTTGGTGTTTTCAGAACTTTCTGCACTACGCTAAAATCAGAGGGTGCAAAGACAAATGTGACAGTTTCCCTTCTACTGAAACTACCCTCATTAGGATGAAATGTAAGTGATAATTAAAATTAAAGGAAATAAATGCATGGATTGAGATAGGGAGTTTACACTGAGAGTTTCCTTAAGAAACTTGAGAAAAGTGAACCGTATTACCATTGAAATGATAAATCAATTAGCAAATAAACAATTTTCTGAAAGCCTGGTGACATATCTAATTTACTGGATTTAAGTAAATATCATATGTAAGGAGGACATGGGCTACTTTTCAGAAGAGAATTCAGTGAATGAAGAAAAGTTATGTTAGAGGCAAAGATAGACACTTTCAACAAAGAGCTACTGAAAAGAACGCTAATTTTATTCAGTACATTCTTAATTGTTCTAGTTCTGTGGCTAAGTTTATTTCCCTAATTAAGAATTGTACAAAGACTGTAAATAAACTTCAAAAAATAAAAATCTCCTCCCATATTTAAGACTATATCCCTCATGGAAGTGTAAATCATTACACATTTTAGTTTTTCAACTTTTTAAATTACTATTATGATGACTAAGAAATCTTTAATTCTGACTTGGCTTCCCTAACAGGTTTCTATGTTTGCTAATCTTGATTGTTGCTGGACATGGTAGTGCATGTCTATAATCCCAGCGCTTCAGAGGCTGAGGCAGGAGGATTGCCCCAGGTTTGAGGCCAGCTGGGACTACATAGTGAATTCAAGACCAGTGTGGACTATATAGCGAGACACTGTCTAAAAAATAATCTTGATTGTCAAGCTGACTGAATTAAGAGAATGATGGAGAGGAAGCTGGAGTGTGAAGGTAATAACTCTATCTGATCAGCCTGGTAATGAGTTCATATCTGAATGGGATATCAGAATACAAGCTGGAGGACCCACATCATGGGCACGTGACGTAGAGGACTTAGGACTGTGTTACAGTTTGTGCCTAAGTGTCCCCCCCAAGCCTCATGCAGTCATGGAGGTTGAGCTTTTCAGAGGAATCTGAACTGAGTTTGTGGTTGATTCATGGTCTAATGCTGAGATTAAGGATATGAATGCTACATCTGCCCTAGGGCGGTTAGACTGCATACAAAATAAAGCACAGAAAGAGGTTAGCTCTCTTCTCCTCTCTAGTTGCTTTTGGTATCTTCCACCACCATGAGTGGATGCCTGTCGGCCACAGTCAGAGAGCCCACAGACTATGAACTGAAACCTCTACAGACTGTCAGCTAAATAAGCCTTTCCTCCTTTAACTTTGGGTATTTTGTTCAGCAATGAGAGAAAAGTAACTAAGACTATCTGGATTGTGACTGTGGCCCCCCAACCTACTAATAAGTTACATACCCAGATATGCTGAAATTGCATCTGATCAGGAGAAATTCATTAGTATCTATAATTCCATTCACTACCGTATGTGGGAGCTAAAATGTAGCTTCCCAGGCTTTGTAACACAAGAAGAAAGAAAAAGGTTCTACAGAGGTTGAGTATGCTAATCTTTTGAACTCTTATTTCAATATTTAAATTTTATATACATTCAACAATCAAACAAGACCTTTAGTGGTTGATTTAAGAAAGATAAAATTTTAAAAACATACAAAGAAAACAAAGATTCTACCTGGAGTTACTAGGGCAAGAAAAAATCAGTAGGAGTTCCCAGACAGGGAAAAAAGCAGGAGCGAAGTAACTGAAAGCAGATATTACGTTATATTCATTTATTTATAAGCTAACTCTGCTTGTACAGCTAGGAAGCAAAATTGGACACATAAAGTTATGACCTAATCTTGGTAAATGTGTAGGGAAATAAAGATATACTGACAGTTGTAGGCAGAGCAAGAACATAAATTTAATTCTGTAATCATTGCAGTTACTAGCATCTTATTTTGAGTAGCACCAACTACTCCTATTTGCGTTTGTAGAACACCTTACAGGTGAAGGACACTGAGTTAGGGTACGAATAGAGTGATCTGTGGAGAAGGGAGGAGAAGCAAGGGACATGGAGGAGAGATGATATTAATAAATTACTAAGTAGAACATGATAAGACTATGTGGAAAAGTTTTAGCAGTGATGGGGGAGGAGATTTTGTGTATTTTTGGAACTATAGATCAATAAATAGTTGCACCAGAAAGCTATTAGTAAAAGTTTATTTTGCATTCAGAAATTTTGTTGTGGTGAAGCACACAAAAGGACAGGTGTGGAGTGAACAATATGGGTTTAAGTCCACATATTTAATTTCTTAAAATTTTTTTTGGTACTGATAATCGAACTCATGACCTAGCGCTTGCTAGGCAGACACTGTGCCACTGAGCTATATCCCTGGGCCAAGTCCACATATTTAGTACATTCATTTGCCTACAGATTTTCCATAAGGAAACTTTGTGGGAGCTATTTAAGTATACTTAGAGATGTTAAATTATTTTGAGCTAAAGTTGAGAACCATGAGTTTATATGAATCTTATCAGAGCTAATGATGACTTCTCTACTTTTGCAGTAGCTCCAAGGTGCCTGTCTCCCATAGGCTAATGAGTAACATTTGATTGCTTTACTAGGAATACAGTAAGTTGACAGAAATGATACATACCTGGAGAGATTTGGGATTAACTCCACCATCCAGCAACTGAAAAATGTAAGCGTAGTGGTTTCCACCACATCCACATTCAACTTTCTATCTGGTCTGTGCAGAAGATAAATGGAACTTGGAAAATGACAGTGAATTACTGTCACCTTAATCGAACAATTCCTCCAATTAAAGTTGCTGTACTAGATATGGTTGCCCTACTTGAGTAGGTTAACACATCTAATACCTGTTATACACTATTGATTTGGCAAACGCCTTTCTCTGCATAACGATTCTTGAGTCCTATTGGAAGCAGTTTGCTTTAGCAAGGCCCACAGTCCACCTTTACCATCCTACTTCAAGGGTATATCAACTCTCCTCTGCTATGTTATAATCACTTCAGTGATTTTGTCTGTTTTATCTTCTACAGGGTATCTCACTGATCTTTTAGAATAATGTCATTATGCTCATTGGACTGAGATAGCAAGAGGTAGCAACCAATATGGACTGTTCACAAACTATTTCCATGTCAGATGCAGGAATACAGATCCAAATAAAATTCAAAGGTCCTGTATTTCAGTGAAATTTCTAGGAGTCTAATGCTGTGAGGCCTATAGAGTTGTCCTTTCTAAGGTAAAGGATGCATCTGGCCCACCCCCAAATAAAGAGTCACATGGTGCATGTACTTGGATTTGGGAAGCCAAACGTCCCCTGAGTGACTCAGAAAGCTGCTAGTTTTAAGTAGGGCCCAAAACTGTAGAAAGCTTTGCAGGATGCGGAGGCTGCTGTGCAGGTTTCTCTGCCACTTTGCCATATAATGCAGCAGGTCCAATTATACTTGATGTGTCAGTTGCAGACAGGGATACTGTTTGGAGCTCCTGACAGGCCTCCTTAGGTGAGTTGTAATGGAGGCCCTCGGGGTTTGGAATAAAGCCCTACGTACAACTTCTCTTCCTTTGAGGACTAATTCCCAGCATGCTATTGGCCTTAGTGGAAATCAACCACTTTACCAGAGGACACCAAGTTACCATGTGACCTGAACTCCCCATGGTGATGACCTAAGTATTATGGGATTGCTGAGTCAAAACACCTAATGTGTAGGAAAAAGCCACAGTCAAATGGAAATCATATATCTACATATATGTATATAGAGACATTATATATAATTAGCCTATATTAATGTATTTATACAAATGTTTATATGATCATTGTATAATTATTTCTTGTCTATAAATATTATATCTATATCTATATCTATATTTATATTTCAGGCTTGAGCATATCCTGGTGGCACAAGTAAGTTACATGAAGCAGTGACCCCAGTGTCCATGGTTCCTTTTCCTGCTACTCGACCTACTGTCCCCTAACATGCACCTAGAGCTTCATGGGATCAACTGACACAGGAAAAGGAGACCAGGGCCTCATCTGCAATGCTTCTGCATGTTATGCAGGAACCATCTGAAACTGGACTGCTTTAGCTCTGCAATTCCTTCCCAGGCATCCTTGAAGGATAATGGTAAAGAGAAATCTTCACAGCTGGCAGAAGTCTGCAGAGTGCACCTGGTTAAACATTTTGTGGAAGAAAATAGGAAGTTGTGTGACTATATATCAATTTATGGGCTGTACCCACAGATCTGGCTGGTTGGTCATTGAAACAGAAGGAACGTAACTAGAAAATAGGTAACAAAGACATTTGGGGAAGAGTTATATGCATAGAGTATTCTATATGGAAGGAAGATGCCACCAGTTTTGTGTTTTACATAAATACTCACCAAAAGGTGAGCTCAGGAGAGGAGGACTTTCATAATCAAATCAATAGGAGGACCCATTCTGTGGTTAACACTTATCTCTCCTTAGCCATCCCTGACATTGCCCATTGCATCATGGTTTCAGGGGTGGAGGTTAAGAATGGGCTCTGCAAGATGGATTTATGTGTAGTGCGCCTGTAATCCCAGAACTCGGGAGGCTGAGGCAGGACAATCCTTGCGAGTTCAAGACCAGCCTGGACTACAAAGTAAGCACAAGTCCAGCCTGAATTGCATAGCGAGACCATTTCAAAAAGACAAAAAAAAGAAAAGATGGACTTATGCTCCCCAAGGGTGACATGACCAAAGCCACTGCTCTGTGACCAATCTTCCAGCAGCAGAGACTAATAGTGAGTCCAAGATAGGGTACCATTCCCCAAAATAATCAGCCCTTGATGTGGTGGCAGTTTGATTGTCATTAGACTACTACCATAATGGCAAGGGAAGCACACTGTTTCTTACTATAAGAGACAATTTTTGGGGCATAGATATATTTTCCCTGTATGTTCATTTTTGCCAAAACTATCATCCATGAACGTACATAATATGTTATCAACAGTCATGGTACAATACCCATCATTACTTCTGACCAAGGAGCACACTTAATGGCCAAAGAAATACAGCAGTGAACTCCTATTCATACAATTCACTAATTCTATCATATTTCCTATCATCTGGAATCAGCTGGATTCACAGAATAGTACAATGGCCTTTTGCATATGCTCTGAAATAATGTATAAGCTATGGTACTGTTTCTTTTAAAGCCAGGATTCATGGGACACGAGATCCACAGGCACAAAGGGCGTTGTATCAACTACCTTTACCACTAGTGACCCACTGGCAATTTTTTTCTTCCAATTTTTGTAAACTTAGGCTTTCCTGACCTGGAATTCTTAGTATCTGAAAGGGGAAAATGTCTATGAGAAAGCACAGTAATGATTATATTTTTCTAGTGGATAACACTTCCCCCAGGCCATTCTGAGTTCCACATGCCTCTACATCAACAGGCTAAGAAGGCAGCTGCAGTGTTGGTGGAGATGACTGATTGAGATTCTTGAGAAGAAATCATACAAATACTCAACACGGGAGGTTTAAAAAACATATGTCTGGAGAACAGGAGATCCTTTAAGGCACTTCCTGGTAGGTATCCTCATGTATTGATAATACGGTCAAATGGAAACCATAATAACCCAATCCACACAAGTTCACAAATATCCCAGACCTGCCAGAAAGGGAAGTATATGATTCGCAGAACCAGGTAAAGAACTAAGACCCCAGTTTCTTCACCCATTCAGTAGAGGTTCACTCCAGTTCCACTGAGTTTCCAGCCTTTGTCTAGTGCCGTATCCCTCATGCCTATTGGTCTAAGCTTTAGCTTTGGACTGAACAGCTGCTAGATCCACTGGCCCTGCAGCACTCAGACAGCACTGTGGACATTGCCTACTCCGATATTCTAAGTATATCTAATATATACGTGTGTGTGTGTGTGTATATATATATATATATATATATATATATATATATATATATATATCCTATATAGAGAGATAGATAGATAGATAGATGATAGATATCCTGTTCCTCTAGTAAAATCTAACCAAAACAATAGGATACAGAAGATTTTTCTTACCTCACATTTTAGAAAATGAAATATATTTTTGAATATCTGCTAAAACTCCAAACTTTTGCTCCATAATGTCACTTTTCAGGAGAACCGATTTTTTGAAAGAGAAGAGAAATGACAAAAAGTTTGAATAAAGCAACGTTGAAACTGTAATTTCCTCTGAAGTGAAGAAGTTGTTCAGGCAGTGTTCAACAAAAATATTTATAAAACGTGCTCACTATGCTTTGATCATCTTAGTTTGCAATCATGGATTCATACTTTTTCCTTGATTTGTGTCTGTTTACTCTTCCTTTTACCAGAAATATTTCTTCTTTATTTCAAACAGAGAGTTTAATCCGAGGAACTGGTTTCAAATGCTGAGAAACTAAATGAGGAAAGATTCCAGTGCCAATTGCATAATCTGCATTAGTTTTTGAGTGCAGACAAAAACAAGAAGAGCAAGGACCGCCCCAGACCAGGGCCCACGTCTCCTAGCAAAGGCTGAAATAGCAGCAATAGCCAGAGACAGGGTCTCTAGATAGCTTCAGCCTCACCCGTCAAGAGATGGAGAATATATATTTGTTATAGAAGTTGTCAAGGACAGAAGGCTTAGTTATGTCACCCCAAAATTCATATACAGAAGTCCTAGTGCCCCATACCTCTGAATGTGGCACTATTTAGAGAGAGAGGGAGAGCCATTGCGCATATATTTATGATAGAATATGCTCATGTGGGCAGGTCCCAAACCAGTGTGACTGCTGTCCTTATAAGGAGAAAGTAGTACAGAGACAACATACATAGCAAGGGCTTGAAGTTTTGCCGGTTGAGACCTCCGAACACTATGATCTTGGACCTCCACCTCCCAGAACCAAGAAAATTAACCAATTTTTAATCAGTCTCTGGTATTTTGTTATGGCAGGCCTAGCAGAAATAAAGAGAAGTTCCTGATATAAATTTGCCTTCTAAAAATTTTCCCTTAAACTAACAGTCTTCCATCCTTGCCTACCATTGATAAGTATTTTATTTGACCTAGAAACTAGAAAATTTGACTTACAATACATGCCCCTGACATGAGATATAAATTACAACACAGAGGGCTGGGGATATAGCTCAGTGGAATAAGCGCCTGCCTAGCAAGCGCAGGGTCCTGAGTTTGATCCCCAGTACCGCCAAAAAAAAAAAAAATTACAACACAGCAGAAACATAACATGTTTTAACAATGCACTTTTCCTAGTGTTGTGAGATATTTTACTTCTTGTTTTACGATTTTTTTCTTTTTGGTTTATTAGCATGTTTGTGATAGCTAATAATTACATTTATGTGGTAGCGTTAGCACATATACCCAGCACATCTTATTTATTTTTACTTCACATTCATCGCCCCAGTCTTTGCCTGAACCTAGATCCACTTTCAAGACAGCAACTATAAGGTTCAGAGAGACTTAGTTACTTACCTGAGATCACAGTTCTAGGTGCAAAGACTGTGCTATAATCAATAGCAGTGCCAACTTCCAAGGCCAATAAGCCTCAGGATTGTTAAATGTTAGCAGTGAAGATGTTAAACTTAGGCTCTGATAGTGAATAGAATAATCACAGAACACTAACATGCTGTAGAATAAGAAGGTCCTCCCTGCATAGGTATGTGATACGTGAACATATGTGTCCTTCTACTGTGTTTTAGCAAGTGATGCAACTATCAACCCAAATATTGCTAAAAGTTTGAAACAGCAGCATTGTTTACTATTACGATTTACTCATAACATTTATTTTGTTAAATGCTAGATAGTAAACATTTGTTTGAATTGAAACTCCATGAATGTGTCTGTTTGCATGTATACTTATTTGGGGCGACTTAATAGCAACTCAAAATAAAATGATTAAAATAAGAAACCTTGTGTAGTAAAAATTACATTGTTAAAATTGTGATAATGGACAATTTTAATTTTCTTTACTGGCTAACCAAGTTATCAGATTATTTGTTTTTTCACTTCTGTAGACTTATCTAATTAAAATTTATCAGTCTTAATTTTGCTCAATATTTGGTTGTTAAACAGGAAACTGAGAAACTGGTAAGGATTTAGAGCAGAAAGCAACTAGCTTATTACCCAATGCTTAATCTGATCTAAGCATTTGAGTGACTACAGACATAATAGTACTCTTAGATGTTCAGTCTGGAATCTTCCCATTTGATTCTCTCCTCTGTGATTTCTCAGCAACAATGCAAGTTTCTAACTAATACTTGAGTGGCAGTAATATTATGATAATTCTGAATTTGGCATTCATTTTTATGAAATTGATGAGCAATCTAAAAACCACACTCATTTTACCAGGTAAGTAAATATATTTATACATGTTAATGAAACCTTTTCCAATGTACAGCACACACTGTCACTAATGACGTCACTGGGCAGTCAGGCTACTATTATACAAATTGTGTTTTGAACAAATGGGTGCTCAATTAAATAAATAACTTTGATTAGTTCATCAAAATTCCTTCCTGTCGTATTTCTCTTCCACAGCATATTGCAAAATATCCTCACTATCCTACTTTGATTTAAAACTTTCAGGCTCTGAGGAATTGTGATAACTCTGTAATAACCTTGAGAGGGAAGCTCAAATGGTCTTTCACATCTTAGGATCTTGAAGATGTATCACCTTTTTAATAGGATCTCTTGGTTGTTTTGCATAATTCATGGCTCACATAAGACTTTAACAAGGAAAAATGCATAGTTTATATGATGTTTTGCTGGCATTCTGCATATTGATTATCTATTATATTTTATGACTTGATTGCATTATTTTTTCTGAAATAATTCACTTTTGAGTAGAAGGATTATAATACCAAGAGTGATTCAGAAATGCAGCTTTTCATATTTGCATAGTGAAATCCTTTCATTTTTTCATTTCAGATTTCAGTGCAGAGTCATTTCTAGATGCTGCACAATTATAACACATTAAAGGAATCTCCTTTCTGACAGAACTCCACGATCTTCTCTCAGAAATATCAGAAATCCTAGCCTTTACTAAGTCTTACTCTAAATCCTCTTTAATATAAATATCATGAAAGTAAAGCTGTTATCATTCTTATTAAATAACTTTTGCCTCCTCCAAAATGGTGACTGTAATATAAAGAAATGGTCATGGAATAAATTTCAAGAGAGACAACATAATTGTTTATTGATATTTTAGGCGTATCTCCATGTTTACTTCTAGTATGTAAGGAGGAAAATGAAACAATAAAACAAACTGTAAAAATACAAATAGAAAGATTTTCAAAGTAATTGATTAAGTCAAGTTTGAATCTTCATTAATCAGAATTTATTGTCAGGAAACTAAACCTATTTGTATGAGGTGAGAGCAACTATTCTTTTCTTCTCACGTTTTCAAAAGTCTCCATTCCCGCTGGTTCAAACAGCATAAACCGGGTGACTGCGAACATGGAAAATGGAGAAAATGTGGGGACAACTAAAATGATTGCCTCCTCACCAGTAAAAAGCTTTAAAAAAGCAAAGAGTGAAAACAGTCCTGATACCCAAAGAAGCAAATCTCATGCACCATGGGAAGAAAATGGCCCCCAGAGTGAACTGTACAACTCTCCCAGTGACGGCACTAAATCACCAAAGTTCCCTTACACGCGTCGCCGAAACCCGTCCTGCGGAAGTGACAATGACTCCGTGCAGCCAATGAGGAGAAGGAAAGCCCATCATAGTGGTGAAGACTCAGATCTAAAGCAAAGGGGGAGGTCACGCTCACGCTGTAACACCAGCAGTGGTAGCGAATCGGAAAATTCTAACAGAGAGCACCGGAAGAAGAGAAACAGAATACGACTGGAGAATGATATGGTTGATTCGGCGCCTCAGTGGGAAGCTGTGTTACGGAGACAAAAGGAGAAGAACCAGTCAGACCCCAACAACAGGCGATCCAGACACCGATCTTGCTCGAGAAGCCCCGATACCCAAGCAAAGGAAGAATTGTGGAAGCACATTCAGAAGGAGCTCGTGGATCCTTCTGGATTGTCAGAAGAGCAACTGAAAGAGATTCCGTACCCTAAAATAGAGACTCAGAGTGACCCAGTCCGCATCAGGCACTCGCATTCGCCACGAAGTCACTGCCAGTACCGCAGGTCTCAGTGTTCTGATGGAGAGCGATCTGTTCTCTCGGAAGTAAATTCAAAAACAGATCTTGTACCACCACTTCCAGTGACCCGTTCTTCGGATGCGCAGGGTTCTGGCAGCTCTACAGTTCATCAGAGAAGAAATGGGTCTAAATATAGCCTGACTGAAGAAAAATCTCAGATATCTGCAAGCAGTCTGGCTGGAAAGCACACAGCAAAAACTGTAAAAACTGTCCAAGCTGCGTGCTTCAAATTAGAGACTTGATCCTGGTGAATGTACTTCTGGAACTGTGAATGAGACAAGTATTCAAGTGTCTTGGACCTGCCAAGTGCTGCTTCAGGCTACGAAAAGCATCTTCTGAAGATCTGACTACTGTGGACCCGTGGCCTAAGGGCCTTTGACTGGAAGGACAGTGCTCTTCTACGAATTAGTTCGATGCCCTCTTCCTTCCTCAGACAGCTAACAGCCAACTCCAGGTAGCTTGTCTGCCTCCCCACACAAGACCAGATGCTTCAGGTGGACATTCTGCAACTCTGAACAGCAGCAAACTCGCTGTGCAGAGACCGGAAGCCTTCCCAGCTCTGGTGGCTTCAGCCCGTGCTGAGGTCCCAAGGACGGACCTGTCACTCCCAGATCACAGATACTTGTATCCCTAAGCTCTTTGTAGTGTTGTAATTTGTGGTATTGAGTTTCACTGGTATTTACAAATGTAAAAAGCTTTAAGTGTTGCTTTAAAAAAAAAAAGTCTCCATTAATTAGTAATACACAGAGAAAGTGTTAAATCCATGATCATCTGCCCTGAATATTTCTGTATTTCCCATGGTAATACTTATTTTTGAAATAAATTTAGCTTGAATGACCAAACATAGGGGAATAGTTAATACAGGTTAATTTTAGGGAGATTTGTAAAACAGAGGGTATACCTCTCTAAAAGATGTTTGTAATTTAACCTTCGCTGAAAACGTGTGTAAGTATGTTTTGTGGGTCAACCAGTTGAACTAAATCCATCCCAAGGACCAGATAATTCATCCACTGTTCAAGTGCACCAGTGTGCTTGCTTCACTCTTCGAGGGTTATGACAATCATAAACATAAAGCATCTCACAATCTGTGCAAGTAGACAGTGAAAGATAATGCAATGCATAGTTATGCTTAATCTTTCATGCAGCTGTTCATGTTTCTTCTTTGTTCAGATAGTGGTATTATTAAGTAGACACAGTGTGAGATAGCATGATGGTGTGAATGTGTGTGATAAGCGAATGCATATTCAGCTGTAAAGTCAATATCCTCTTTGTTAACCCATTTTCCTATCTAAGAAGCATGCGTCATTTGTTTGACCTCCGTATGCTTCCTAATATGATGATGACTGTGGAGATGCTATTCAAGTTTAACATGCCAAGGAAGAATTGCAGGCTAAACTGTTTTCAAAGTAACTCCTTTTAAATTTAATATAAAGAATAAACACATCCATGGTAGTGGGAAAATTTGTTATTACATCAAGGAGTCAGAATCTCTACCTCATTTGTTTAATATGCTTTGCAAGGATGACTTTATAGATCATTGCATTAAAATGCATTCCGCTCCTTTGGGAAATATAAAAGAAAATTCAACCTGAAAATCTGATATATTTGATTTAGATTTGTTTTAAAGCAGTTTTTTTCAACTAAGGATGATTTTTTTCCCTCTAGGGACACTTTGCAGTGTCTAGAAATATTTTTGGTTTTCCACACTGGGCAAATATTACTGTCATCTAGCAGCTAGTGGCCTGGTGAGGTGGTCAACATTTAATAATATCAACAGAAGTCATTTCATCATTATTAAGCCCATAATATAAGTAAGATGGAAGTTGAGTAGCCCTACTTAAAGCCATCAGAGGTGGAGGAGCTGCTCACCCTTTCAGAAAGAACAGTCTCATTGCAAAACATGAAAACTTGGCTCCCTTTAAAACTTATTACTGCACTCAGTTGTCTTTATATGCTCTAAATCAGAATTGCATCTCTATCAAATCTTCTTAGACATGTGCTGAGAAAAAGCAATGTAAATTTTTGCCCTGTGACCAAATTGTAACTTATTAGTAAAATTTAAATACTTTTGCCAGGCATGGTGGTGCACACCTGTAATCCCAGCACTCAGGAGGCCGAGGTAGGAGGATTGTTGGAGTTCGAGGCCAGCTTGGGCTACCAAGTGAGCTCAAGGTCAGCCTAAACGGCATACTGAGACCCTGTCTCAAAAAGACAAAGATAAAAGAATGAATAAATAAATAAATACTCTAAAATATTGCTGCCAGCTAAAGGGAAAGACAGTCTATTTGTAAAAAGCACTGATAATTATAAACTATATCTAATATATGAGTGAAAAGAAAAACTATTAGGAAGACAGTATTTTTGAGAAGTATATACTTGATATTTTGACATGGATGATGGTGGTGGCTGTGCTTATTGAGACCGTCTAGACAGTCCTGCCTAGTTTTACTTCTGTAAAGCTGATTTTCCCGGTAGCAAAAAAATCCAAACCTACTGGTTAACATACATGTTCTCAGTGATATGAAGAGGAACGAATTGATCAATTATTTCTCATTATCTGTATTTTAACCACTGTCAGCAGAACACTGCTGTAAATGAAAGAAAACGTCCTGTTCAGATGACTTTCTTAGATGTTCTAACTTTGATAGGAAGAGATAATGAACCAAGTATCCATTTGCATATTAGATAATTTTAGATTAAGTATTACTATGGTTTTTTTCTCCTGAGAAGTAAAGGGAGTGTTTATGTGCTTAGTTTGGAAATGTTTCACTTTCATTAATCAATGAATGATATAAATAGTCACATTGATGTAGCAGAATGTTTTATCTGACATAGTTGTCTTCTTTCTAAATAATACTACTACCCTGAAATCAAAGATTCAGTATTCAAATTTCTGATTGATTGTTCATGAAATTAACTTGTAAATGAACCATCACCAGGGTCCAATTTGTGGCTTTGCAACTATTGCAGTCACATCCAGTGCTGTTGTTCTCTTAAAGATATTCCTGGTTACTAAACACAGAGATCTAAATTTTTATTTTCCACCAGGCCGTGAACATTTATGTAGTTGTTCCTGAGGGGAATTCTTGAGAGAAAGAAGCCAACATAAGGCTGTTTTTGCTCTAATCAGTATACACTGATAGAGAAGCGTCTACAGCGTGAGATCTGAGTCCCAGTCCTGGAAAAGAGGAGACATCAGAGTTAATGTTATATCTGTCTTATTAAAAAAGGATCTTTTCCTCAGCATTAGTGGTAATTTAGCTCCTTGGGGGTTGTGCTAAGCTTCGAACATCTCTCTCAACCTCTTTTTACTTAATGTACGTAGCATCAACCTGCTGTCTTCCCCAACCTGCGATTAATTTGTAACAACAAACTTTTTCTTTTCTTTAGACCTTAACAAATATTCATTGTGGAGCAAAATTACTTCTAGTTAAGAAGTCCTGTCTTGGAATGATACACTGAGTTTCTTCTCTTTCTCTTCCTGTAGAAAAAACTGCAGACATATCCTCTAAGTCAACCGTGCAAATTATTGCCTAAACCAAATCAATTTTTAGTGTAACAAGGGATGCTATTAATACCTATGCTAGGAAAACAGATTTAATCCAATGGATACTATCACTGACTGATGGAGAAAATTGGCTACATTACCTATAAACTACATACAAACAGACCTGACCTGAGAGAGCTATTTACCCTGTGCGAGACTGCTAAACTGTACATAAGTGAAGGTAGCTTTCTGAAGCTTGACCTTTGTACCTATAGATTCAACAAGGCAATCTGTTTACATTTCAAAAGTGTTAAAGTGCTTAATTTAATTGTAATGTGTCAGCAAATAGCAAGAATAAAAGAGAATAGTATAAAAATTCTTAGTGTTAGTTTTGAGACTAGGATATGAGGTATCTGTAAGATATATATATATATATAACTCACTAACTTCCTTGGTTGACATTCTGGTATGATATATCTTTTGCTTTGTTTGTTTGGGGTATTTCGGGTTTTTTATTTGGCTTTTTTTTCTGGCATTATATTTGTTTTGAATTATCTGACCTGAATTCTGTAATGCTGGTAGCAATTTTAGGCACAGTGCTTTCTTATGAATTTCCTTTACCCTATTGTGATGAATAATTTCCCATGTTAGCTTAACTGTGTATCTTGGTTACTTTTTTTTCATTGCTGAGATAAAAAACTCAACTCCCAAAATGAAGGAAGGAAAGGTTCATTTAGCTGACAGTTTGTGGAGGTTTCAGTCCATACTTGGCTGGCTCAGAGGCAGAGTGGCACATGGCAGAGGGCAAACATTCATGGTAGCAGACCACAGCAAAAACCTCCTGGCGGTAAACAGCCTCTTTTCCTCCCTTACATTGTAAACAGAGTACCCCCACGCAGGGGGTGTACAGCACCCCATAATCTCCATGTCCTCTTCCACAGGCTCAGGATATGTACAAAGTAAGCACTCTGGCTTCCTGCTGAGTCACTCAGCCAAACCTCTAGGCTCCCCAAATTGACACAATGTATCAACGTAACACTGGGCTACCGGGCTGCCCAGATTAAACCTTACTTCTTAGTACGTTTGTGAAGGTTTATCTTGGTGAGATCAGACATTGAATAGGTTGGCTTAGGAAAACAGGTCACTCTCTCCAATGTGGGTGGACATCCACCACTCAATCTTTTGAAATCCCAAGAGAACAAAAAGGCAGATAAAGAAAGAATTCACATTTTTCTTTCTTCCTATTTGAGCCAGAACCTTGTCTTCTGTTACTTATGGATCAGCATTCACATAAGCACCTTCCCATGTTATCAGACCTTTGGATTGGGGTGGAAAATCTCACTTACAAGTGCAATCTTGTGAGGTTGCTCAGCCTCCATAATCACATGAGGGAATTCTTTACATCTATAGCTGGATCCATATCTTTCTCCTTTGGGTTCTGATTCTCTAGGGAATGCTGCCCGATTTATCTACCCATTAGCAAAAATATTTGAAGTTGTTTATTGAAGATCCTAATTTCTACTTTCTTGCCACTTTCCCACTTTTCACATTTATTAGGGCTGGAGAGTATTGCCAGCAGAAAGTGAAATATAAGTTGCAAGAAGATGTCATTGATTTCTAAAGTAACTAACATGAAAAAGTACTTAGTATTTGATAAAGCAGGTATTTTCTGCATAAAATGAGCACAGTGGTGGATCAAGGTTTTGTTCAACTATATGCCACTACAGTTCGATTTATTTCATATCTTCTGTACCTCAAAGATTTAAAAGCATGAAAAATATTCTTCTCTCAGAAAATTCTGTCTGCTGTTCAGTAAAAAGTAAATTCAGGTTTTCTTTCAGTAACAAAATATTATGCCATTGTTCTTTTTGGAAAAATATTTTAATACTGTGTATTCATAACAGTTAAGTAATATTTCTAAATCTATTTTCTCTTGTCTTGCATCTCAGCTGGTTTTGGAATGACTTCTGTATCCAGCTTAAATTTACCCAGTGACCTCACTGGCTTCTGACCCTAAGGCACACTAAAGAAATATTGTCAAGAGAATTCTTTTTGCTTTTTTATCATATTCATAAAGTTATTTTTAATGTAATTTTAGCATATTTAATATTGTGTGATTATTATACTCTAATACTACAAGACATGTAATAAAAAGTAACAATTCAATTCCTAGTCCATCTGTTGTTAGAGGTATGAGATTTTCACATTTTGAAATACTGATAATAAAATTGCCCTAACAATATTTGTTTTTATTTTTCTTTTATCTAACCATAAATGATAACTACCAAAAATCTAAAATTTACACTTTGTTTTGCAAGTAAGCTTGATTCTTTAACAGAAGAGGGTACAGAAAATAATTCTCATTTGTTTTGATATAATTCATCTAAAAGAGTGGATTTTCAGCACAAGTCAGTCTAACTCATTTTGCTTCCAACCAATTGTCATAAAACTTGAGCAAGTTGTGGTGGACTGATGAGTGGCGGTCACCTTGTAACCCCCAGCTGAAATGAATAAGAATAGTGCTGGATGTGGGAGGCCCACCCTGGGACTGTTGCCAGCAGCATAAAAGGCAGAACTGGAGGAGAAGAAGAAAGGCTGTGGTGGGAGCCTGTTGGAAGTGGAGAGAAGCTGTAAGGAGCTGTTGGTTCTCTGGGAAGAGCACATCATGCTGGCTTTCTTGATTAACTTGGCTGTTTTCATCCTCCAAGGAGCTTGGGACCTTTTCGTCACCGTGTGTGCGTGGCCTCCGTTCACTTTGGAGGAGCTCTGGTCCTCACTTTGAGCATTGCTTCCTGGTTCCAAAGGGGAAGATGGTGCACTGCTCAGTCTCCTGGGGAAGCTTCTTACATTGGCTTTCCTGATGGGAACTTGGCTGTCCTGATCATCAGAGGAGCTTGGGACTTCATTGTGGTGGAGAATGGCTGTGGTACTTTTCAGGGGAGCTCTGGTTCTTATTTTGCATATTGCTTCCTGACTCCAGTGCAGATCCCTCAGCCTGCTAGCACAGATCCTTCATCCTGCTGGCACAAACTTTCTAGCTTTCATCACCGACCTTGGGTCTTCCCAGTGCACATCTGTGAATCAGGCCTGCATGAGATACTGTTATGGGCTCTAGGCCTCCAGTTGAACTCATGAGAAGCATTGTTAGGGACTCCAGGTTTTCAGCTGGACTTGTGGATGGATATTATCATGGGATCCAAGCCATCAGCTGGACTCTTTGGTCTTTAGTGTGTGGAGAGATTTCATGCACTCTCTTGTATATGATTCTTTGGAGGACCATAATAAATAGTCTTATAAAATATGTGTCCTGTATTATATTATTCCTTTTGTGAAAACCTCAAACTATGACAAAATCTTTATCATGCAGTAGTTCCATTTTGTTCTATTCCATTCATATTCCAATTTAAGTGAAAATATAACTGTAAGTCTACTTTGACTTTTCAGACTCCCCTTA
The DNA here is from genome assembly GCA_004027595.1 of Dinomys branickii. Lineage (NCBI taxonomy): Eukaryota > Metazoa > Chordata > Mammalia > Rodentia > Dinomyidae > Dinomys > Dinomys branickii. The sequence goes on along the minus strand of PVLD010000029.1, from coordinate 315,582 downwards.
CCTATGTCCAAATACTGTCTGCTTTCTTGGTTTCATTTTGTTTTTATTATTTCACTTGTGGGAAAATTTAGCACTTCTCACTCTCATTTGTTATCTCTTCAGATGATGCGGTGCTTCTTGTTTAAAAAAAAGTCATGTTCAAATAAGTTGGATTTTACTTGTCTCGCTATCTGCAATATGTTTGAAAAGTAGGGATTGAAAAGACCCAGGTAGAGTTCAAAATCTGCAAATAATCATCTCTCTTGCCACTGGATCCTTGCCGCACTGTATAATGGTTCTGTGTAATCTCTTCCCTCGCTGTACGCCTTAGTTGTTTAGATAGGGCTTCTGTACCCACTTTGATTTGACCAGTGGCCTCACCAACTGTTGACTCATAGACGCAGGCTATATTTAAGAGTTAGGATGAACAGTTTTGCTAGCACACTCCATAGTGTCACACTTGCGGGCTACCTGGGTACCTGATGAACCTTCCCACTCCTACTGTGCTTTCAGCCATATTTGGAGCAGGTCCCAATTCTCAATGAGGCACTTTCTTTCTGGGAAAATATTGTTCCTGACTCCTTCGAGACTGCCACTGGTAAGGATCCCAGCCATTCCTGTTGCTCCTTACTGGTTTGTCTAAAAGTTTTGGCTTCTCGCAGAGCTCTGTTACTCCAAGCTAACATCTCATCACATGAAATGTGAGTTATTAGAATACACTTCATCTCTAGTTTGCTGAAAATCCAGTCTATAAGGCTTTAATTTTCTATTTCTATATAATAATTATGATTTGAAGAAGGAAAAGTGGAAAGAATCATAAACAAATTGCCTCCCTATCCACATCAGAAGTCCCTTCATTGATGTTTGGAAGTAAATCATGTACTTCCACTTGTATATTAAAAATGTGAAGATGACGTTCATTACGAAAACTCGCACATTCTCTTCTCTGTTGCTGTCACTTTTTGTCTCTTCCATTTTTTCTCTCTCTCCTTCTTTATCTAGGATGTCATCTATTTGGCAAAACTTAAGGAAGGTTATGAATGATGACAAATAAATAATGAGGATTTGGATATTTTCAAAAATATATAGCATGTTAAAAAGCTCAGCAAATCTCAATGTCATTGCAGGCTTCTTTTTTAATAACCAGAGGAAAATAAACATGTATACACTAGCTATGGAGAAAAAAATGCGCTTTAATATCCTGTGTTTACTAAGCATAAAAAGGTCTTCCACTGTGTATACCTTTTAAAGCATTCTAATGAGTTTTAATTTTAAAACATAATTTAAATTTACTTCTGTACCATGCATTTTCAAGTCTATGCACAAAGCACTGCATAAGATGCACTAAATATTAATGAATTGCACTAAACCTCAAAATGAATTATCAACCTGAGGACATAAACAGGATGTAAGATATATTATATAGTTTATTTTCTCAGTGTATATTTTCTTTGCTCTACAGAAACAAAGTCTAGATAATCTAAATTATTTAGACAAAATGCTTTTATCATTAGAATTCTTATTAAACTACTGAATCTGAAAATTGTTCTGTTTTCTAGAGAAAGTTCATATTTTTATGCAAGGGATTGTTTCACTCCAATGTTTTGCAAGTCTCATTTGCTTCACTAAGTGGTACTGTCTCTGTCCTTTACTCAAATACTTAGGGAAGGTTGTGTTTCACAGCTTAGACTTTTTCTATTTTAGAAAGATAAATTGGCATTTTTACTCTATATTACTTAACACTTCAGTAAGGTCTTAGTAGTACATAATAATAATGCTGATATAAAATGAATGAATAATGTCTATGTTAATTGGAATTTAGACACCAAAGTAATGTAAAGGAAATATTTTAAATAATTTCATGATCACTGAAGTACTGTTTTATCAGCCAAATAAATTACTTTAAAGCTATGGTTTTATTTAAATGTGGTAAATAAAAACAATCAGATTGTAGTGGTGGATAAAATTTTAATAAGGTGGGAACCATGAAAGCAGTGTACTAGGTAATTCAAAGCACCTTTTCAAAATGAGATTAGACAATAACTTTAACAAGTAGTACCCAAATAGCAGGGGATACATACCTAGCTATAGGAAATATAATGAGAATCTGTAGATTCATATATGAAATGTGGGTGGCTTCATCTTGTTTTCCACTTGATGGGAATTTTCTTGTGTTCTTAAATCACTCGAGCAACCCTGATGATGCACCTCTGTGTTTCCTCCTTGGCAATTGAATTTAATTTTGCCCCTTAGGTAAAGAAATATAGCTTAGAGAAATAGTTCATGCTAGCATTAAGAAATGTATATTTGAGTGTCAAGTGGGAATTTAAAAGCCATAAATTCTGAAAGACTGCAGAGCTTTAGAAATGAGAGTGGTACATGTTCTTCCAATTCTCTCACTCAGCTTCATCTTAGAGGAGGTATTTGGTTAGTAGTCCCCAAAGTTCCACAAGTAAAGCAACACTGTCTTTATTGATGATTGCGGGTTATCATGTGTGTGTAAGATGAATAGGAGATAGAAATTAAATCATTTGTATTCTTCTTGTGAAATTTAAGAAATAATGCTATATCAGAGTAGGATATATATTATGGACATTTTGTATACTTTAGTCGGGTCAACAATTAATACACTTATTTGGGTATCACTTTATTGCTTATTGTGTCACATATGATCTTACGACCGCAATAAACAGCAGAAAAATATGCTGGCACTTTGAATGGCTTCCATGCTCTTCAAATTGCAACTGTTAAGGAGCAAAAATAGCATTTGTTTAGGAAAGCCAGAAAGAGGGAAATTAAATTCAGCTCGTGGAAGAAGAAATATTCAATAAAAAAGTTATTTGTCATTTTTATGCTTTCCAATTTTCTCATAAGACATAAGTTCAAAGATTCTATATCCATTAATATTGCAATTCCTAATTATCTATATTTTTTCCAGAAAGAGAAAACCTGCTTGTCAGCAAGTTATTGTTCACATTGAAAAAGCATCTGTTCACTTTGTGAGGAGAGTTACAGACAAGATGCCAATAGACATCCGTGTAAATTTGTCTCTTGCACATTTCCAATGTTTTATTTTTATATGGTGCTTATGTGTGTGTTTTTATTATAAGTATCATCTGATTCAATGGACAAACTTAGACATGCAAAGCTTTACTCAAAATAAAAAAAGTGAGCACAATTTTGTTTGAAGAAGGTCCTTATATCTTCAATTTTCTATACTTTGAACCATGAATTGATGAGCTACGTAAGATTCGATAGAGAACACAAGTGCTAGAACTGTTGTCTGTAAAGTCTGCGGTTTTCAAATGATAAGAAATAAATCCCCATCAAATTTCTTAGCTGCATGTTTATATTAATTTGTAAATATGGTTAATATGACGTGGTACACTACTCTAAAATATATATAACATGTATCTATATGTGTATTTACATATAATTTTAAATATCCATGCTTACTGTTTTGAATCAAGATAATAGAAAAGTTTACTTAGCGTATTTCTGTAAATGTTTCCTACCATAGCTTTTTTTTTAACCTCGTTCTTTGCTATCCAATAACTCTTCAGCATTACCATGGGGCAGCCCTAGAGGTTTTGTGAAAAAAGAAATGCATAACACTGCATTCTATATTTTTGGCTTTTAACTTGAGTATTATCTACATGCACATATTATATATATATATATATATATACACACACACACACACACACACACACACACATATATATATATGCTTGAAATTGATTAGTAGTATATTAGTTTATGAATTTAATTTTTTTCAAATTAACCCAGGGTCATTAGACAGTAAATGTTTTCTAGCCTATGCTATGATAAATGAAGCTGTTCCGTGTCTGAGAGCAAAAATCTTCATTACATTCATAATGTAATTTTTAAGTTAAATTAGTAAAAATTTAGCATATATATATATATATATATAATGACTATTACAGGTGTACAATAATATTCTGTGACCTGCAAAAATCAAAATCATCAATATTTTTTAAAGTAGAAAAACTTAGTGTGTTAAAGGATGTGTTAAGGTGTGTTAAAGGATGTGTTAGGCTATGTTAAAAGGGAAACTCAGGGGGCTGGGGATATAGCTTAGTGGAATAAGCGCTTGCCTAGCAAGCGCACGGTCCTGAGTTTGATCCCCAGTACCGCCAAAAAAAAAAAAAAGGGAAACTCATATCCTTATAGGGTTTGTTGCTTAAAAAAAGAACAAAAGCAAGACAGTAAAACAACAAAATCTGTACCAAAAAGGAAGCAGTTAGGAAGGAATATTTTAAATGTGTCATTTAATAAAATTACAGAAAGAAACCTCAGGACTGACAGTACAAGAACTCAAGTTGGTGTGTGTATCAGTAATATTCTGCAGAAGGCGTAGTTATACAGACATGCCTTGCACAGTGAAGTTTCAGCAACAATGTCTGGGAGCATTGCAGTAGTCTCATAGCATTGTGACCATGCAGCTGTATTAGTTTGCGTAACTACACTCTGTATATTTGCAGGTGAAATTGCCTAATATGACGGTGTGTGTTAGAATAGTTGATTCGTGGTAGTGGAGCCTGAGAAGTCCCATGGCAGGTCTGCTCCAGCTGGAGAACTTGGATTGCTGATATCATGGTTCTATCCAAGTTGAAAGTCTTGAGAACCTTGGAGGTCATTGCTGTAAGTCCTGGAGACCAAAAGACATACAGCCTGGAATTCTGATGTCTGAGGCCAGATGAAGAACATATCCCAGCTCCAGGAGAAAGAAAGGTCAAACGCACTTCCCTCTGCGCTGTTGTTGCTGAACATAAGGGGGAAGCTCGCTAGCTGTCACTAGCAACATAGAAGTTAGAGCTTCTGCCTCAGTCTCTCCTGGAAACACACTGAACAGCATATCTAAAAGTAATGCTTTAGTAGTTTTCTAATTATTCCTTAATCTTGTCAAAGTAAACGTGCCTCACTTGGTGTTCAGTGTTCAAAATGGCTTATTGCATTGAGATTTCATATAGCTGTGTGAAGTAGATACTGTCTCCATTTCATATAAGGTACTAAGTGCCAGGAAAAGGAAGAAAGCAACAGATTGAAGTGGACAGTAACTGGTGACTGTGGAATTTAAACAAGTGATGCTTGAGCACATGCTCTCAGTAAATCATGTTTCTAATACACAAACATAGGCCAGGCATGATAGTACACACCTGTAGTCCCAGCACTCTGGAGGCTGAGGCAGGAGGATTACTGAGAGTTATAGGTCAGCCTGAGCTACAAAATGAGTTGAAGGCAAGCCTGAACTGTATAGTGAAACCTTGCCTCAAAAAGACCAAAAAATTACAAATATAGTGCAGATTCTTAAATAGAACAATGAAATATAATATTTCTTGGATATATTTTGGAATAAAAATGTTTCTGGTACTTTCATCTTCCAAATATATGGTTTCGCTCTGTGCCTTTTCAATCAAAGAAATACTTAGGGCCCTCTGCGAAATCAAAGGGAGCAAATTACAGGAAAAAAATCATGGGAAAGATTAACATAAAGCAGTAGATCATGGCGAAGTTTTGGTTTGCAAAATCTATATAGGCTAATTATAAGTGAATACACCTTAAAGAGTGGAAGTATGAGGTGATTGTGTTAGAATAAAAAGAAACTTCCTCTCTGCTACATGCACCTGAGGGACTGGAGCTTTAGCCAACATTTACAGCGGAGTAAATGGGGGAGAGATCCAGAAAATACGACTGCCGCCTCAAGCAACTGCAAGCAGAATCTTGTGCTTCCCAGCAGTGCCTACATTATCCTGCCATAGGTCTGAACCTTCCTGAGAAACCAAGAAAATAACACTGTGTGAGAGGACGATAAGCTAGAAATGCAGCATCTGAACAGCAAGTGAATGGTATTGTGCTGCTGCTGTTTAAAATGTATGCAACTGTATAACTCCTTTTTATAACTGTGTAGAGAATATTGTTAAAAAACAAGAAACCAGGAAGTGAATAATGGAGGGGGGAGGGAGTAAACGGGGATGAAAAACTCAATGAAAAGAAACAAGAACATGGTGTGAAAAATCACACACACACACACATACACTCACGCAGACACAGAGCAAAACCAAGTGGCCCTTTAAAACAGGGTGTCCGGTGATTTACCAGTCTCCTCGGTATCAAAGACCTGGAATTTATTTATTTATTTATTTATTTATTTATTTATTTATTTTTGCGGTACTGGGGATCAAACTCAGGACCCTGCGCTTGCTAGGCAAGCGCCTATTCCACTGAGCTATATCCCCAGCCCAAAGACCTGGAATTTAAACTCCTGTAAAATATCAGTATGCATCTAGTTTATCACCAAAAAGTGAATACTGGTAATTCAGTCACATCTGCATCAGGCAGATGTGATGAGGATGAGGCGGGGGTTGTTTTTTAAAAGCCAAATTAAAAAAAATAAAGTTTCACTCAAATACAAAATAAAATTCAAAGTAACACACAAAGGTCTGTGTATTAAATATCACAGCATCTCGATCCATAACAACAAGGGGCACACTGACAGGAAACAAAGGTTAGAAAAGATATCAACTAGCGTTCTCTGATAAGCCAAGTGAGACAAAGGTATAAGGAATTAAGAGCAAATCAGATTTAATGTTCAGTAGCCCCTTTGACTCCTTTATATATATGAACACATCCCAAGTGCCCCACTTACCGCTTGAAACTGAAAAATACAAACCCCTATGTATCCACTGTGATTTTACCTACGGTACATACATATGAAAACTTTAATTTACAAATGAGGCACTGTGCGGTTTGCATAAATTATTAATAAAAAGTAGAACAACTATAACTAGGCCATGTAATAAAAATTATATGAATGCGGTTTCTCTCTCGCAAAAGATCATCTTCCAAAGTCACTCTGCTTCCTGTGGTGCTATGAGGTGATACAATGCTGTGGTTGATTGTGAGTGAGAGCACAGAAAACGAAGCTTCAGATAAAGAAGGACTAGGGTCGTTTATTGTGTGTCTTGTAAACATAATATACACACTCTTCACCTATAAATAAAAAACATCTCTATGATTTTCTATCATTAGTTGGGCCAGGCCATCCGAGTTGGATGCCACTATGTTGGAAGAACGTGGTATAACAGACCTTCTCTTATAATGTTGGTGGCATTACAAAGGGCTGCAAACACATCATGGGCAAAATTCCTTTCAGCATAACAAATACACTTTGTGAGCAAAAATCCATTGAGGAGTGTATAGCTCAAGTTTTTTTAGAAGTTTTGCACGATGCTGAACACATCAACAAAAGCAAATAAAATGAGTTTGGAGATACAGTGCTTATAGCCCTAGAACAGCCAGGGGGAAGAAGACAAACTGAAAGGAAATGAGCTAAAAATACGGCCATAGAAAAAGCAGGGCGATGACTATTGCGAATACAGTGATATGCTTCATTTTACATAAAAGTAAACACCACATATGTGCGGATCTATCACTCTTCTACCTATATATTTCTTCATCTCTTCATTGGCCCAGAAAATATCTCTGAAAATATAAATAAGACCATATGATGGCGCGGAGGGACTGAGTGCGTCGGCACGGAGCAGGGAAGAAGCGCTGTGGTAAACCCGTGCTTGCCTTTTGAATTTTAATGTATTTCCTTATTAAAATCAGAAAAAGAAATCGCCAAAATCTAGGCAATTTTTGTGTCTTTTTTTCTGGATTTGTTGGTAAATGTAACACAGTTTATTCCTATTGAATGACGTCACAGACTATTGTTGGATGACAAGTGACGCATCCAACTTTGATCAGAATATGTTTGAAAGATTTCAGACGTTTAATCTGGCACATGAAATCCAGAACAGACAAAAACATCCCCTGCGGATGTCGGATCACAGACTAGTGCATCCAGAATCACCCTGACTCTTGGGAGCCTGAGGGTGGCTGCGTTCAAGTGGTCTCCAGATCTCCACTGACTCGTCAGGCGGTGAATGCGCCCAGGCAGACCAGGCGAGCAGTTCCCCTGAGAGTTCTAGTCCGGGCTCCCGAGAGAAGACGCAGACCAAAGAACGGCTGAGTCGGAAGCTAAGGAATCCATTCGTCAGCGCAAACTGAAGCAAGAGAAGTGAGAGTGAATGTCGGAGAAACAATCTGAAACACCTGATCAACCGACAGACGAGAATTGTCAGTTACAGAAGCCAAAATTGTAAGGAATCCTTTCTGGAAGGTAGACCATTCATTCATTCACTCTTTTGAACAAAGTTTTGAAAGGTGAGTAATTTACTTCAGCTGTTTAAAGTAATTTTTTTCAAATATATATATATATATGTTATATATGTATCTAATAAACATTTTATGCCTTTTCAGAGTTGAGCCTCAAAGCAGAGTCCCTCTGTTTGGACTACAACCTCCCTACAATATATTATTCAATACTGAATTGTAAGAGAATCACTAAATCTTCTTCACATCACATCGTTTTTTTCTAAATCTAAATGCTGTTTTACATTTGTATTTTATTCTTGATATATATATATATATTATTTTATGGGAAAATTATTTGGGGAAATTTATTTAAAGGCTCTATTTTCTACTTTATATGCTACGTGAATTAATATGCAATATACCGATATAAGATGTGATATGTTAGGAAAATTAAATTTATTATTCACCTAGGAAATATTTTATAAACATGTGCATGTGGTAGCACAGTATTTTGTATACTAAGAAAAAGTGTTAATTATCAAAAAGCAGGCAGCTGTGGAAATATTTTTCTCTGATTTCTTCGATGAGTAACTTCACCTCATTTGTTTGTATTGTAAAGACAGAGAGAAACAAAAAGCTTCCTATCAAATGGGAATCAAATGCATCTGTGCGATTCAGTCAAACAAATAAAAGTACTCCACAAATGCATTGTTTCAAGAGCGCCCTTGAAAGAATGTGTGTGGAAAATTCCGTAAGATTGTCTTCTCTAATTTGTTTTACGAATTGGGTTCTAAGCTTCTTAGCATAGAGTCCATACTGGTCTTCTTTTCCAATTTTATTGTTTTGTTTTAACATAGACACTTCATTGGCATTTAAACTTGAACATAATAAACACATTTTAAGGGCCATATTTTCATGGAATTATTAGAATAGATTAAGATTTAAGAATAACCAGTGAATTCCTATGTTGCACAAGTTTTTTCTTGTGCAGGCCTTCTTTATGAGGACATCATAGGAAGGGGAATTCTGTTGTGAAGATCAGTAAACTTTCAGTCTAGATGATTTTGCCAACTGTTTGACTTAGACCAACTCCAACTAGGTAGTCTCTCCATTATCATTTAATTTTCATCGCTCATACAATACTATATACCTATACATGCCACATATTTCTGTATATACTGAAATAACTTCAAATACTCAAGTGAGTATTAAGAATTTAAGCAAGTAAAATTTAAAAGTATGAAAAATTTTGAAAAATGGAAGTAAATGGAGAAAGTTGACAGATATTTAGTGTATGTCATTTGTATGTCAAGCATATTATTATAATGATCACAAATTTTTGTCAAGTTAACAGTCTATATAAACTAGATATCATTTTCAGAGGTAATATTGTGACAATTTCTTTTCCATACAGTTTTCTTTGGACAATCTTGAGAATTTATTTTGTCAAGAATGCTTACAAATATCAATTGTTTTAGCAAATAAAATTGTCTTAAGGTAACAAAGTACAGAATAATATGCATAAAATTTGAGGGTTAATTGAATTATCACTCCAAAATACCTCGTGGAATTTTGAAAGGGTGAAATAGAAATAGTTAGTATTTGCTGTATAAATAGCTGCAATTGCAGCCTGGACTGAAATGTCCAGCTCTGATTATAGGAAATAATATACAAAGTAATTAATTTCCTTTAAAATATTGTTAAAATAGTTCATATTAAGAAAAAGCCATGGATAAATTTCAGTGTCATTGAGGAAATTCCAAACGGCTACAGTTTTATTACATGTGCAAAGTTAACAGTATTAAGCTATTAAGCTACCAATTACATACAAAGATTTTTAGCTTGGGAGGTTGAATTTTTTTGTGTGTGTGTATACCAGGAATCGAACTCAGGACCTTGTGCATCAGGCAGACACTGTGTCACTGAATTAAATCCTCAGCCTTTGGGAAGTTGGAATTTCTAATTGCTTCATAAAAAATGCTTATACAAATATCATAAAGTAAAATATTGGCATATGATGTATGGATATACATATGTTGTTATTCATGTGTTTCTAAGTGTTTAAACCTTTCTTTATGTCCAAGATTAAGCATTAACAGATGTTTTGTCTAATCTACCTTACATAGCATGATAACAACATATAGACACCTATCTTTATACAGTTTCTATTTTTAAAAGGTGGGTAGAAAATTATCTTGATGTAAAATTGAGCTAAAAATAATCTTTCAAATTGTGCTCTTGGAAATCGTCCTTTTGATGATATAATTAATGATATCTCCACATGTGCAATGAAATCACAACACAATTTATATTTCTGAATCTTTACTTAAGTGTAGATTCATCATCACAAAATTTACACTATAACACATATGGAATTATTTTCAAAATTGACTCGAGAATAATATGAATTTTTTTTCCAACTAGTGAACGTATTCTGGAGCAGTGTGATGGTTATCATTGTTTGCTTATTTCTCCCTCAAATTTTGCAACTTTTCCCAGATTGTCTTTACATTTCATAAGCTCTTTCTTGCTTTTTGTGTGTGTGAGATACGTTTTGTGGGAGTTGGTAGAATATCTAGTATGCTATAAGTGTAATGTCATTAGATAATTTTTTCTGAAAAATCTAGTGAAAGAGACAGGGAGGGGCTTTCTAATCTATGTAATTATAATAATGAAATGAATCATAATGAAATCTTCACTTCTAATTCAACTGCAGTTTTGATTTTTAAAATATATAATAGAAGCTCGGCATGTGGCACATGTGTATAATCCCAGAAATGGGGAAGCTAAAGCAAGGTGTTGCTGCACATTTGAGGTCAACTTGAGCTATATGACAAATTCAAGGCAGCCTGAAATATATAGCAAGAACTTATCTTAATACAAAACAAAACATAATTAATTACCTTAGTGTTCCTTTAGAAGTACAGTGTTATACAATTTAGAGAGAACACTTAGTTTTAAGGGGTTTTTTTTCTATTCAGTTTTTAACTTAAATTATCTAAAATCTGTATAAGAGAAGCTGAATATTAAATTTTGGATTGAAAGTATTTATAAAAATCTTTTAAAAGAGATATAGGAAATTCAAATGCCAACATAAAGAAGGTTGAAAAATAGTTTAGATACTTGCTAATTTTATCCACTTCTGGAAAGGCCATATATTAAATATCATGTTTAGAGCACTCAGTAATTGTTTTGTGAAGTCATTTACTGGTAATTACCTCGATTCATGTTTGTAGATGTTTCAGCTTACTCTAAGGTAGAGCAACATGGTGGAGGGGCATTGCAAAGGAGCACTGTCCATGGCACGGCCAGCCGCAGGCAGCAAGTGGGAGGGAGCAGGTGGCAGCAGCAAGCCTCCCTTTCCCATTTATTCCATTCATGCTACCAGTTTTAGGGTGGTACCCACCACACCCTGAGTGGGACTCCCCATTATCCACACCCACAACTATGTTAAACCAATCAGTGGGCAATTTAGTTACCACAGACCCTTAATCCGTATTCACATACCCTAAACCCAACCGCTTCAGAAAACACCTATCTATGACCTCAAAAGTCTTCATGGAAACATCTAAAAACAAGCCATAACACCTCTTCTTTAGTGATTATCAACATATTAACCTCATGTACATAGGAAAATCATTTTTTTATATATGAAAATTTTTACAAATAAACATACATAAATATTTGCATTGCTATGTATAGAGTATGGTGGCAATTTAATTAATAACAGAGCCTGATGACTAATATTAGCTATTTTAATGAGCACCTACGGATTTATCAGTTATATTTTATTAACATTCTTGTCTTCTGTCTTCTGGACAATACCATGAAAACTTTCCAAAGTGAATTGTCAGGTGTTGTTCAGGATGATACTCTCTTCCAAACTTCAGCATAATCAGCACTGAACAGCCCTCTGAACTCACCATGACAGTCACCTCACCATTCTCACTCGAATATAGAATGAAATATATTATCAAATTATATTTTTGAACAAAATTATAAACATGAATCTATACCCATAAAAATATAAAGACTTATTATGAAAGGAGAGAGAGGACACTTCTTCTTCAAAGTAGAATGGTACATAATAAATGAAGAAGGAATGATTGAAATAGGAAATCCCCATTTGGCACTCATCACAGGAATAATTAATTCAGACATCGATGGGGACTAAAACCAGTGTATAAAAGTTGGACGAACACTGGGATATTTGCCGTTTCAAAGTACTTCCTGACGGAATTCTTATCAGTTATGAAGAAGGAAAGAGTAACATTACAGTGGAGAGCACCAACATACACTGAGCAGAATGATCAAAGTTAACATTCCCAGTAACGCGATAGACTGACAGTGAGAAGAAATGCAGCGTCACCTATCTGACATTCCTGCCAGAAATACGCATTATGACTCTCATTATTAAAAACATCACACAAACTCAAACTGAGGACTGGCCCATGTTTTTGAAAAACTGTTAAGGTCATGCTGATCAAAAAAGCACCAAGAACTACTTCATAATGAAGTAGGCTGAAGAGATATGTTGATTAATGCAAAGGAATCCGATTCTCCTAAAAAGATATTATTGAGACAATTGGTAAATTTGAATGTCGTGTCTTGGCAAAGAGTTTGTGGGATTACTTTCCACTCTTCCAGCAATTTTTCATTAAACTGTAAATTACTGCAAGACAGAAAATTTGTAATGATACTGCTACTAAATGAAAAGTGACTCTTAGCCTATTTGAGAACATTAAAATGAAATTATGATAAAGATTAGGGACTGAGATTACTTAATATTCAATCTTTTGTTAAGCACACTTCTATTCTAACTAAACTATGTGTTTTAATTTCTTGACTGGTTTAACAGACATGCTAACTGGGGAAAATTAGAATTTTTCTGTGAATAATCACAAACCTGACAATCCAAAGAAACTGCATTAAATGTATTTCTGCCAAAGAATTTTAATGAACTATTCATCTTCACAGTGTTATCACAATATATGTCTGTTAAAATGAAGCCTACTTGATTATTTTTCATTTATCATTATTAGAGATTCAGGCATCATCAGACAAATAATTATCTATTGTGACAATGTTCTTTTTAAAGAACATGGAGATTTTATTACGTCACAATTAAAGAAGAATCTGACTCAGATTATGTTATTCACAGTGTCATTGCTTTAGTTCCATTGTTGAAATTAACACATACTTAAAAACATCTTTTCTCTTAAAATATAAATTCTTTCTATCATATCTATTGTATAAGTTATCAACCTTAAAACAATTGTGAAATTATAAATCATTTTCCATGGTGCTTAATGGCTATCACAGGTATAAAGACACGTAATGTCTTAAAGAAGACTGAACAATAATGTAATTCTGTGTTTATTGTATAATAAGGTTCACACCATGAAATTTTACTCAGACCACAATTAAATATAGTTTGTTCACAATGCCTCAGAAGAGGAAATCACCAGTAAATCACTTGAATGTTATGTTTGTTTCAATTTGTTATGGCTGGAAAGGAAAGAGGCTTGTTTTGCAATTGCACTTTTTCCATTTCAGTAAAACGAAGTGAGATTATGCGAGTTACATGAAAACACCTGAGTTTTGGTACACAAGTCTTGCTTACAAAATGAAGCTCAGGTAGAAAGATATTTAAGAAATATCATTATCTTGTGCACTCTACCAAGATTTGGAATAAACGGGTTTGTAGCAATTCTTTTTCAGCAATTTGAATTGACTGAGTTTTGTGAAAGGCTAAGATTAACATCTGGCAGAGGAATCCCATAATCACAAATTCTAGTTATCCCTTATATTACCTTTTATAAATATATTGCAAATAAATGTGAAATATTTGTTTAGAGAACATTCCAGCTGCTTGTGATGTAGAAATTATATTTTTCTAGAAATCCAAGTAGACGTTTGTAATAGACTTCCATAGTGAGAGGCAGTTCCATACCTTGATTGCATTGTTTTATTTTTACCCTGAGAACAGAAGGATACCATTTCTGCAGGCTCCTTTCAGCGAGGCTTTGTCAGGTAACTAGTTCTGGACAAGCGTTACAGTTTGTGTCTGGATGTCCCAAGAGAGGCGGGCTTTTTGGAGGGGCTGAATCTTTGTGATTGGTTCACAGTCTAGTGCTACATAATGAGGCAAAGAGGCTTGCCCCTCCCCTACATTTTTGTTGCTTTTGCCCTCTTCCACCGCCGGGAACTGTTACCCTTCCGGCACACCACCCTGCCCTGGGGAGCTAGTTGAGTATAGACTGAAATCTCCACAAATTGTGAGCTAAACAAACCTCTCCTTTCCTAATTTTGAATGGCGGATATTTTGTCTCAGCAGTGAGAGAAAAGTAACTAAGAGCAATGAAATAGTGTATGGGCAAAAGTGACGCAGTGCTCTACCAGTTCTAAACCTAACGTCATACACACGCTTGCATTTTGTCCCTTCCGTTTTTAATGGCTAGAAATAGCAGTGGAGGATGATAAAAGCCAAAATGACACCAGAGCAAATAAAGACATCACCTTTTAAATTTATCCTTGATGGAGAATAACCTAGGAGTCTCACTTATATTATGAGTGAGAAAGTAACTTGAATGACATTATTCTTAACAGAATTCGAGTTGCTTGTTATTGCTCTAATTTATCTGATAAATACATCCTTTGACTAGAATCATAAGGTTATCTGAACTAAATGTAAGTAGAGGTGTGAATGTGAAAATGTGTTAAACTTTATAAATTTCCTATCAATTTTCCAATAGGGTAACTGCACTTCCAATGTCATATTTGCAGCCCATTTTCAAAACACAGTATGCATTATAAGTAAGAAATCTTATGGTGATTTACTATTAAAAGAATGTATATCAGTACCAATTTAGGCAAGCAATCTCATCATCTGTATTTATAGGTACCCTACAAATTATATATATATAGATATCGATATAGATATATAGTTCACCCAGGGTATTTGTACCTGTACATGATTGTCTTGGTTACTTTTCTCTTGTTGCTGAGACAAAATACCCAACACCCAAAATGAAGGAAGGAAAGGTTTATTTAGCTTACAGTTTGTGGAGGTTTTAGTCCTTACTTGGCTGGTTCTGAGGCAGAGTGGCACATGGCAAAGGGCAAACTGTTCAGGGCAGCAGAGCACAGCAAAACTAACCAGCCAAAGGGAGGAATGGCTGCAAGCAGCCTCCTTTCTCTCCTTTATCTTGTAAACAGCCTGCCCCCACCCAGGGGGTGTGTAGCTCTCACACAGTCTCCATGCCCTCCTCTTCCACAGGCTCAGGATGTATACAAAGTAAGCACCCTGGCTTCCTGCTGAATCACATAGTTCACCTTTTAAACTTCTCAAATTAACACAATAAACAACATCCCAGAAGGGTAAGGGCATGTCCTTTTCACCCCAAGATCTACAACTGCTGAGTTGCTCAGCTAAACCTCCAGACTCCCCAACTTGACACAATGTATCAACCATAACAATGATATATCTTGAATCTTCCTTTTTTCCCATTGCCCTACCTACCTTCACCCCTTCCTTCTCTTCTTATTTACAAAAGGTTTGTTTCCGTTTTTCCTTCTTTTCATACTTTTTCCTTTTTCCTTCCTTTCCTCTCCCCCTCCTGTATCTCTGTCCTATTTGAACATACTCTTCCTATTTCACAATATCTAGTATACATTTTGGTCCTTATTTATGCTTTGAGTTTCTCATACGAAAGAAACAATGCATATAGACAAAAACTTTATGAATGAAACTTGATTGTATGGGAGATATTACAAAGAATCAGTGAAAGGGATCTTATTAAAAAGCCTTTGCACAGCAGAAGAAATCACCAACAAAGAGACAACTCACAGAGTGGGAAAATTTTTTGTCACCTGTTCCTCAGATGAAGGATTAATATCTACAATATATAAAAAACACAAAAAGCAAAACACTCCAAATGGAAAGACCTAATCCAAATTTAGGCATCTGAAATGAGTAACACTTCTCAGATGAAAAAGCACAAACAAGTAAAAATATGAAAAAATGCTCAATATCATTGGTCAGTTGAGAGATGGAAGAATGTAGACTGTTGTAACCACTGTGGAAATCAGTATGGAGATTCTTCAAAAACTCAAATTAGAAGTTCCATTTGACTCAACTATTCCCCTCCTTGGCATCTTCCCAGAAGAACTAAAAGCATAATACCACAGTCATATGTGCACACCCATGTATGTAGCGCACTTCTCATCAGCAGAATTTGTAATAGATAAGTCTTGGAAACAACCCAAATGCTCATCTACTGATAAATTGATAAAGATGATGTGGCTTTTCACTTACACAATGGACAACCAGCAATAAAGAAGGATAAACTTGAGACATTTCTAGGTGAATGGATACACCTTTCAAATTATGAAAAATGTGTGTTATAGACCAAATATTATTATGGTTATTAATATCCACAGAAAGTACATGAAATTTAGTAATCAGTGGGTGAACAAATTAGTGGGTGAGAGGAGCCAACTACCTCTCTTATTGTTCCTTCATGAATATTTATAATTTTTTTATAATAACAGAATATAAAACTGATATTTATAGTATATTTGACAATATATGGGATGATTTACATAGATTATTTTATGTCATCCTTATAATTAACCTAGGAAGTGAGAATTCTGGTGGTTACTGCTTTATTGTTTAGGAAATAAAGCCCAGATACCATTATTCCAACACTGCATGATAGTAAGTACTTTGCTCACCAAGGTATCAATCTTTTACCCAGCCTCTGCTAACAATAATGCTGGGAAAAGGTTCACTAAAGTGAATAATGAGCAAAGATTTTTCCATATGCTCTATCCCAAAACCACCCTGTGTGGCAAAATCACTGACATCTCCACTCAGGGACTAGCACCATAAGTTAGTTGTGTCCATCTCCTGGGGCTTTCAAAGTACTTACTATACTGCACCTCCAATTAATGATAATAGAGGGCATGTGTTATGGTTGATATTGATACATTGTGTCAACTTGGGGAGTCTAGAGGTTTGGCTGAGTGACTCAGCAGGAAGCCAGGGTGCTTACTTTGTACACATCCTGAGCCTGTGGAAGACCAGGGCATGGAGATTATGTGAGTGCTACCTGCCCCCTGGGTGGGAATAGCCTGTTTACAATGTATGGGAGGTAAAGAGGGCTGCTTTCCGCCATTCCTCCTCCCTTTTGCTGGTTGTTTTTGCTGTGCTCTGCTGCCATGAACGTTTGCCCTCTGTCATGTGCTACTCTGCCTCAGAACTAGCCAAGCATGGACTGAAACTTCCATAAATTGTAAGCTAAATAAACCTTTCCTTCCTTCATTTTGGGTGTTGGGTGTTTTGTCTCAGCAACAAGAGAAAAGTAACCAAGACAGTCCTATATGCCATAAAACAATGGAATAAGTGATCTATTACTCCTTCTCTTTTGAGGAAACCTGGAAACTAAGTGTATTCTTATGACCTTATTATAAGTTCATACTGAAGTAATCTTAAACCGACATAAAACAAGCTGGTGCCTTGTAGTTTAACCACCTCCCAAATCAACCTCTTGATAGATACCCTGGGAGGTATTCTAATACTAAAAGACCAATGTGAGAAAAATTAAAAGCTGACCTCAGCTGACAGTTCCAAAAATCAATGTTCACACCCACCTAATCACAAAATGCTGCTTCAGCCTGGCTAGAACAAGTGGTGATCGCAGTGGGACCTTCAAGATTAAAAGAAAAACTGCATTGTCTGGGTTAATCAATAATTTTCTGAGGAGGAGCAAGCCACTCAGCTGAGCTCCAAGTAAGATTCTTCTGCCCATTACAGCTTTGCAAAGGGTGTGAAGTGTGTGAATAAAGGTTAGATCTTAAATACAACATTTTAAATGTTTGGCATTTGGTGGTTTCCTTTGCTGAAATCTAGGAAGATGAACAATGGACTGTACGCCTTTCCCTGTTCTTCTGTTTAAGGAAAAATAGAAAGTAAGAGAGACGCATCTTGAGGAATTAGGAAACACCAGAAAGAGTTGGTGCTGATTTTAAATCCAGTAGTTTTATCAATATGACTGACATATTGGGAATTGCGTTTTTCAGATGAGGAATTAAGTTCTTCTGACACATTGCAAATATTTACTTATGTTTAGTTTGATTTTCAGGCTGACATTTGTTTATGTTTTAGTACCCTCTAAATTTACAATACGTGAAAGGTATGTAGCTCACTTCTCATCCAATTCATTCAATGTTGAATTGCTTTTACTTTCGCTTTTTATTTTCTATGCATTAGAATTGGATGGAGATCAACTCATGAATTAAAAAAAATATTAAACTGCATCAGATGGTGATTTGTTCAGTTCAAATTGGAAGAAACTCTATTGATAGTTGATTCCTGTATTAAAGAAGGGTAAAAAAGAATTTAAAACTTATTTTCCTTTTTAGAATTTTGTATGTATTATATAATTTGAGACCAATGAAGAGCTCTATGAGATAGGTTTTAATTCTCATTGTTACCTTTCTGAGTTTTTAAAATGTTATGTGAATGAGGCAGAGATATTCAAGAGTCATGAAATAAGTTTAAGTACTTTCTTTAAAATGCTATGCATGTTGATTTACTCATTTTGGAATTGTGTGTATATGTGGACTCTGTGTGTGTGTGTGTGTGTGTGTGTGTGTGTGTGTGTGTGTGTGTTTAACAGGAATTAAATCCAGATCCTGTGCATGCTGGGCAAGTGCTCTACCACTGAGCTACTAGCTCATTCTTTATTTAATAGTCTCCTAGTATTGGAATCTCACAGGAACCTTGAACTTCAATCACTGAATTGAAACATTTTATTGTGAACATTTGTTGAAATATCACAGCTAGCCACAGAAATTTGGGTCCTAAATAGAAAATGCAGGGAGTAAATTATTTGAGGACTGCCAGCAGTTATTAAAACACACTGGGTGTAGTCAGCCAAACAAATAATAAACTGGATGTATTTAATAGAAGAGTGTAACATAAGAAATTAGAGGCTTACACAGTATTTAGAAGAGCTAGGAATTCTAAGATCTGAAAACTACTATGTGCATAGTATCTCCACTGCCTATAACACTAAAATGAATACTTTGCTTATCTGGACACAGATTGAGAAACCTCATATCTAACGTCTGCATACTTCCATGTGCCTGCCCGCAGAAGCTACTAAAAAATAATGACTATCAGTGCTCATCACAAATAGGGCCTGACCCCAACTCTTGTAGAACGGGATTACTTCCTTCCACAGGGAAAGGATAGGAAGGGGTGGGAAAGATGTTGATTAAACCACAAATATTCTGGCATGACTTCAGTTGCTAGGACTAGCAACAACCTAGTAGAAAAAATTATTCATAACAGTGACAGTTGGGATGAAAAATTATAAAGCACGTCAAAATATCCCATTTTTAAAGCAAACACATGGACTAACAAAAATCCTGCGAAATAGTATTACTGTTGTATGAAGTGATTTAAAACTGAGTTTAAAGGAAGTCTTTGTATATATGACATTTTGTGGAATAATTGATGATGATATTAAGCTACTATTTTCCAAAACATGTGCATTCAGTTAATCAATTTTCAAACTACCTGCTTATTTTTAGCAGGTATTTTTTACTGTCAGAGGAAATTTATTAGCAAACTGATCCATTATAAACCTGAGATTACTAGTAAAGAAAGTGGTCTTGTAACTGATTTAAACTCAGCGTTTTAAGAGTTTTCATGAGGACTAAGACTTTAACAAAAATTTCCAATAGCAGTCAATAAAATCTCTTACTAGAAAATGACACAAAACCTGGTGCCCTGGTTCTCCTTTCTCCCGGTATGTGTGAGTGTTTGTGAGTGTGTGTGCGTGTGTGTGCGTGTGTGTGTGTGTGATGTCTCTGTAAACTAGCAAGAAAAACCCGATTATCTTCCAACACACCAAAGTAACAATTAGTGGAGCAAAGGGACAGTTGCAACTTCACACAGTGCGTGCTTCATTAGCTGGAACCCCAAGGGTAGGACGAGCAGACACTGGCATATATCAAGGCACAGTTGCAAAGTATTTATTTTACCCGTATGCACATGCACATTCACATGCACAGACATGACAACAGGCCTTTAACAAATAAAGTATTCTGATTTACAAAAGCTATTGTCCTAGAATGTTTTGTGTTTGGTATTTTTAATATTTAACCTAGAATCTTTAATTGACAAGTAAGCCCAGTGTAGTACTTTATTTATTGCTCTCTTCACTGTGGTGTAGGGACTTGGAGTTCACCTAAGATTGTGAAAACACTGCTCCTTCAAACAATGTGAAATAAGCTTTCAAGTCAAAGATGTGTTTTTCTTGAGATACTGGTAAGCATTTTTTAGACCACAGAAATAAATCTACATTAGAAAAAAAAAACAACTGATTCTGACAGATTGTAAACATTTTTGCCAAAAGCTATATTTTGTAACAACATGTACTCAGAATAACAAATATTATAAGAGTTAAAACAATAAGCATTCTTTGCAAGCTACGCTTTTTAGCTGATGACAATTTCAAAGTAGATTAAGTGACAAATAAAGTTCTAAATACCAATTTTTCTCTTTTATTTTCTGCTTACTATTTCTGTTCGTTATTAGTTTTCATAATTAATTCCTAGTTTGTTAGTTTGTTTTTCGCTGTGAGGAAACATTACTTTTGTTTAGTTTTCTTTCCTTTGGGAAAGCAACGAGGTTTATTGATGCTTGTCATAGTATTCAGGGTTCTCCAGAGGAACAGAAGCATTTCAAATTATATACACAGTACACTTCCCACATAGAAGTGCTCGTAGATTTAAGTAGAAAAATTAATACTAAAATGGTAATATTAGGGGCTGGATATAGCTCAGTGGAATAAGCTCCTGCCTAGCAAGCGCAGGGTCCTGAGTTCGATCCCCGGTACTGCAAAAAAAAAAAAAAAAAGGTAATATAGCTTTACAACTATAAATCAGTGTGTCTTCAATTTAACACATGAACTATGAAATACTCCCATAAAAATAATGTCATTGGGTGATATGGAAGAGTTTAGCATTAGGGTCAAATCAAGCCATGTATATATATATATATATATATACATATGGCTTTCTGAGGTAAAACTACTGATAATGTGGAGCTATTGCTTTTTAAAACACACACACACACACACACACACACACACACACACATATATACACGGACAAAGAAAAAGAATCATTACAATAACAAGTTTACAGTACTGTGGAAGAGTTTCAAAGTGGTATAGTTCTAATCTGAATGTGAAGGCCTGAGACCCAGAAAATTCAATTATATAGCTCTAGTCTGAATATGAATTTGACAAAAGAAGACTCCTATTTGTTCTCAAAGGCAGAAAGAGCGACAGCATTCTGTCATACTGAGCACTTCATTCAGGCCTTCAGCAGAACGGATGAGGGTATGCACCGCAGAGGGGCCAATATGCTTCCCTTGGTCCACAGGCCCAAAGGTTAACCTCATCCAGGTAGTATATCCCACAGACACTTAAAGAAATTATGTTTAACCAAATATCTGAGCACTCTGTGTTCTGGTCAAGTTGATATATAAAATTAAGCATGACACTTGCCCGTATAACGAAGCTTGCATTTGCCTGGAACAACACTGAATTTTAAAATTCAAGTGTCAAGGTACCCTGCCAGGCTGACAGTTGATTAAATAAAATTTGTGAACTCAGGTACCTGGCTCACTTTTTCTTCGAAAAACTGATGAAAAGAATCATTTATAACATGATCAAGTTTGATATTATCATTCTCTGTACAATTAAACTTTGTAACTCTTACAGAATTCCAAGATTAAATTCCCTCCATTCTTTTCAAATCTGAGCTATGATAAAAGTAATGCTTTCAGTGGCAGGACTTCTCTTCAGCACATAAGTATCTATAACCATGCTTAGCATCTAAGAATAAACACATTACTCATTAAATAGCTAGTGAGTGCTTATTTTGCTCCAGAAACCTTGCAAGGATATTAACATACTGTGTTCAGAATTTTTTCAAATCTCCTTGAGGAGCTTGGGATCTTGTCAAAATTTTTCTCTACTGAAATGTGTATAATTGAAGTGGCAAACAGCACAATTTATTGTCATATGCTGATGAGTTGGCAGTTCTGCATAACCCACAAGTTCATTCATTGTTTTGACCAATACTATTTTATAATGTCATGTTCTAGCATAGTTCTAATTCAAATAGTAATTCTCTTTAATATTGTGGGAGGGGTTGTAAATCATTTGCTTTTTCTAGCCCTTTGAATTTGATCACTATACTTTTGTCCACTACTTAGGAGTCACTCAATTCTGAACACCAAGGGCCTTTTGAGACACCAATACGTCACCAAAACCTGGCCTAAGGGAGTTCAATATACCTCATCTACCCATCCTATGACTCAAACCTATTTAACGAAAGATGAGATGTTTGGACCTGAGCTAAATCAACACTTCTGGACGAAGGAGTAAATAAATTCTGGGGCTGGAAAGCTTGGTCGGCTCCTCCGTGCCGCGCAGTGCACCCGAGACTAGGAGAGCCTGGTCAGCAGTCTGTCCGACACAGCCCTCCCAGCTGTGCCTAGACTTTCTCAGCTCGGCTACCAGAGAATAATCTTACAAAATAAGTTTATATTTACACCAGAAATTAAATCACCAAAAATTTTATAGGACCCAGGCATGGAGAAATGTTACTTGTGCAGTAGTGACGGTATGGGTGCTGAAGAGCAGTTTCTCCTTTCCATAGAGAGAGCAGCCCTTAGAATAAGGTGTGCCTAAAGTGAGCTCTAGGTTCCACAGGTCAACAACTGAAACGGGAACGGACGTTTTTGTTCTGCTCACAAACATTACAAGGTAATATGGGAGCGGTTGTTTAGTTTATATAATTTATATTGCAAATTAAGATAAAAGTTTCCTCGAATTTAAGTTTCACATAGACTTACAGTCTCAGGCATCAATTCATATATTTAAAAAATAATGTGATTAGCATGAATACACCCAAATGCCAACCGCTGAATTGATTTACATTTTATGTAACTCTACATGAACAATTACAGTTGGATTTCAAAGATTATGACATTGTTGTAGTAGCAGATGGCATTTTTACTTTATTAAGCACCTCAATTTTGACTGCTATGAATTGGCACATGGAACACAGTTGGAAATCAACAGTTAGTTTAGAACTTTAAAATATATTTGCAGGATCTTCTCTAGCCCCCTTGATATTGATGAAGTTTTGCTGTGTTTTGTCCCTTTTGCTGTGTTTTCCTGGCTGGCTTCCTTACCTCGCCTCATGAAGTCTTCTGCATATTTTCTCTACATTTACACAGAGCTGAACAATGGGGAAAAAATATATTTTAAATATTCACTTGAAACTATTTTCACATACTGGTAAAGGTACAGACTAGAGAACATAGATGAATTTGTGCCCCACAAATCTGAATTTATGTTTCTTTTTGTTCTTAAGAAAGTAAAATTTAAAAGAGCTCCTCAGTGAAAGGAATCATAGCCTAAATTAAACAGCACTTCACATTATCAATAAAATGTTCAGCTTTTAACAGGTGAATACCAAAACATTTATTAGTAGTCTCTGCTGATTGCCATCGTCTGGTCATCCTCTATATGGAGACCTACGCATTCACCTGAGAGTAAAACGATTTTTTTTTTTAAAGACCAGAAGCTCCACTGTGAGCCATACTTACTTCACAGACTGACTCATTTTCCTCAGCCCTGACTCCATCCTCTTGTTTCTGCTGCCAGCGCCCCCATCAGCCCTCTCCTCCCGCCTCTCTCCTCCGTTCTTCTCCTCTGGCTCTTCCACTACCTCTTCGCCTTTTCCGCCTTTTATGTTTCTCCCTCAGCCCCTCTTCCTCTTCTGCTTTTCCTCCTTCTTCTCCTTCTCCGCTCTCCCATCTCCAATCTCACTCCTGGAGATTGAAATCAGATCTAGGTCAACAATATGCTGAACAATAGCTCTGTCTCTGCGTTGCCCCTTAACTCTATGATTACTTTCTCAAAGTTCCCCTGATTCTGCTAAACTGGAGACAAGGTTAAGAAGCCATGGGCCAGAGCAGAGTTTCCAAAATTTTAATACACGTGCAAATAGCCTCAGAATATTGATAAAGTGAAAAATATGCTTTAGTAATTATTGACTGAGTTGAAAAAGTATGAATTTATACACCATTCTTAGGTGATGCCAATACCTACATCCATGTACTCTGTGATGGGTGGACAGGTGCAAGAAGATGTGCCACAGCAATTGCAAGACCAGTAGAATGCCATAGCATATTTCTTATCATACTTCCAAATCCCAATCTTCTTTCTAAAAATAAATATTATGAGCTGTAAATAAATAGATATTTTGATTGCTTGTTTGTTTTCTAATACTTGGGACCCTTCACCACCTTGGCTCAAAGTTAGTTATGTCATCTACTCAGTTTTCTAAGATCCAACTATCAACAAATATATTTCCTGAAAAATAGTAACATGTCTATCTATAAATTTTGAAACATAAGGTTCCAGCTATTGAATATGCTCTAAGGTGAAAATAGAGTAAAAATTAATTAATGATGGCCTAGTCCCTAGGGCCACTGCTTAAAAGTGTAAGTTCATGAGCAATTACATGAAATTACTATATGTACATCAGGGATTATTTTTAATCAGGATTTATTGACTTTTTTCCTTTTTATTTTCTAAAATGTACAATTGATATGCATTGTCAGCTAAATTCTGAAGCATTTCAACCACTTTATGAAAGATGAAAGATTGAACAGCATATTACTTGAGCCAGGAGTTTTCCCTCACACTGATAACTTCATGACTGTAATGACTCAAACACATGAAGCATTTGCTTTAGCTTGCTTTTGTCATAGTGTTTACTTGGCGTGTTTCAGAAATAATAAATACAATAATTTGTGTTCAGCCTTTCCTTAAAATATTTTTTAACCTTATGTTCAAGTTTTTTAAGTACAAGACTGAGGTTTACATTTGTTGCATTTTTGCAAGTTCTTTTTATTGCTTGGTTATGACAAGATGTATTCAGAAAAGTAGTGAAGTTTCACGCTATCACTGCAGAATTCCTTCTTTGTCAGTGGTGTGTGCAAAGCCATCTGTTCTCTTCAGAGAGGCAGCGCTGACTTGGGACAGCGAGGGCTCGTCAGCACCTGGAAGAGTCCTCCGCATACATCATTATCTTGTCTTTAGTAGAACAGGCCTGAAACCCTTTTAGGTTGCTTTTCTGACTGAGGACGGCGTACACTTGGGGAAGAGTATCCACAGCTAAAGAGAGTTGCTTATTAAATTACTCATCTCACTTTTACAGAACAGCTGCTAAACCAAACTGGCTAAAATATCTTAGTAGTTATCCACAGCATATGTTTGAATACAGATGCTCACTCTAAGTAATTCAAAAGCTTTAGAGGTTGATAAATGTTCAGCTGTTTGAATACGAAGTCCCGGCTAAATGGATATGTCAGGATTCTTAGCTTCTGCTACTTTTAGGAGTAACATGAGGGTAGGCTTTCTTCTAATCCTAGCAGGTGAGAAAAGAAATTAATGAAAATACTTATCTATTGCTTTTTAAAAAGCATCAGCTCTCTTTTATTAGATATTTTGGTAATAAAAACCTTTTAATACTTCTTAAATCAAGATAAGTCATAAGATTATGTTTATACAGTAAGATGTACAAATATATATTATATATATATATAATATATACACATATATATAATATTTTGTGACTATTTTTGGGGACAGAGAGTTCAGTTCAAAAGGCTATTGATTAAAGGTTGTTACATTAATTTAATATCTGCCACAAGCATGAATTTGAGATATGGCACTTTGTTTTCAAACTTGGACTTGATATCGAACTGCTAGCTAATTCTCATGGGTCAGTGTACAGCCATCAAATTACAACAAATTTTAGTCATAACTTTTGTGATGTTTGTATTGGTGACCTAGAGATGAGAGGTTTTATAGTTCCTTACAAGTCACAATTTAACAAGTGGTCCTGATTTTAAGTAAGGTAATTCTATTTGTTTCTAAACAGAGGTTAATCCCTCCTAATTCTTGAGCTTATTTTAGCTGTAAAATGAAAAGTGAATAGAACTAGTTTTTTCTTTGAGCTCTTTTTGCCAATATAAAAATTGGCTCAGATACTTTCTATTATTTCTTTAAATTAAGAAAAGATTGAAAATTGTTCTGGTGCATAATTATATTTTAGTTTTAGTTTAGCTTCTGTTTCCTTATAAATCTTTATTAAATGCATTTGATAATAGTTCCTTATTTTTAGTCATGAGGCATACAAAAGTATTCTAAACTATAGAAATTTCTTAGATAAATATAGGCCCAAATAATCTCTAATATATTCTTTGATTAGCTAGATACTTAATCACTATTATCTCTGCTCAATCCTTAATATTACTATTGATTTGAAAAATTGTACATCTGATTTTCTTACATATTCTTATCAAGTCACGTTCAATTTTAAGGAAGTTAAAAATAATCCAGGATTGCATTATTCTTCAGAAGTATTCTGCAGATGTCACTCCAGTATTGTGAAAAATCCTATTGTGGAGAAAAGATTCATCGCATATGTAGGTTACTAAGGAATGTGAGACTGTGCAAGCAAGGTAAAAGTAGAAAATTAGAGTTGCAATTGTCCATTCTTCTCTTAAAATACTTACAATGGGGTCACTTTAAATAAATAGCTAAGTAAATCAAATTGTTGCAAGTAGACAACACATAAAGAATGGTCTTAAATCTTTGTAAAATTTTTCTTTAAAATTAATATTTATAATTTGAAAGTGTCCCTTAGAAGCATGAATTTTCCAAATACTCTTCACTTTCCACAGTTTTTTCGGGCTTTTATGAGGAGAGAAAATATTAATGAATAAATCGTGGTTGAATTTAACATATCTACAAATGGAATGAATTTTTTCTACTCTGCATCTGCATTTAAATAGATTGCAAAGGTTCAGTGTTGTAGTTTTCATTTCTTTTTCTCTTTTCTAAATCAGAGGAAAATGTTCATTGGGTTTGACAATGTTGATTCGGCTCAGTCTCTGAATCACTTTTATTGTAGCTATTCTCTCAAAACCTAAGGGCTCTTGACAATCTGATGACTGCAATTTATGTTTTGTATTATGATTTATTCCTCCTTTATACTATATTCACCGGTTTTATTGTGACATTGTTAAAAGATGAGGAATTAAAAATATTTTCATTCACATTTTCCATAATTCACCTTTACTCACATTTAAAATTCTTGACTGAATTGTATTCACTACCTTTATTTCCATTATAATTTCATATGATTATAAAATTTACTTTTCTAACATTTACTATGTAATATATTTAAAAGTATATTGTAGTTTAAATTATTGTTTTCTGTTATTGGAGTTTGTCCCCTTTATGATTTAATTTTTTTTATATTTTTGAAATAGTAGCATTGTAAATAAATATGTAAAAGTCTAAGCCTTCATGTGCCTTTTCCAGCATAATCTATAGATATTGTGTTAATTATATCCCTTAGTTATTATGAGCTGATCAGGTCCACAATCTCCTGAATGGGTATACAACGAAGGCTAAATAAAAAGAAGCAAATGGAATGATTCCAGGGCTCCAAAAGGATAAAAACCTCACAGAAGTTCATATTCTCTTAGGGTGAAGGCCTTCTCTGGGTGGCCTGTGTTTATTTGGCTATCAGAGGAAGGAAGGGGAGTATTCAAGCAGGGTGAGATTATTCAAGGTCTTATCCAAGTAAGGTACTAAATCAATCCTTACAAGGATTACATTAATCCACCCCGAAATGAGTGCCTGAGGCTGTAGTCTTCAGCTAGTTGCAACTGGATTCAGGTGTCCTTGGTTGTGATCTTGTCTTATCCTGTGATCTTGTCTTATCCCAGCTTCATCTGCCATCACAGGTCTTAGTAGGGGTTAATGACACACAGAGGTTCATTTACTATGTGTCCACCACTCATCTCCACACAAGGAGCCTGGGCCTTGGACAGACTCACAAGTAAACATAAAAAGCCAATTGGTTAATTTAAGTCTTGCTCAGAGCTGCTTCACAGTGGTCTCATAGAATTTCTTTTAAATTACCTTATTCTTTCATCACTTCATAAAATCTTTTGTGGCAAAGCCTCTCAGTTTAGTATAGACAAATCAAATATCTTTTCTCAAAATCTCACTTGAAGAGACTTCTCTGAATGATTATATTCCTTAATCTGCCTTCTTGATTTCCTTTACTATTTAAGTTTCTATGAGAATATGAAGAAGATAATATTTGATTTATCCAGGTGTATTTCACTTAAACAAGTGCAGAGGCAACCATTTCCTTTCATCTTTAACTCCATGACTCTCCATTTTAAAAGAGGGCAAACTTACTGGTTCTGACTATAATAAAGTTGAATTTGTTCATGGTGGAAATTCTTACCTATTAATTCACCTCTTCATTTTGTCCACATCTGAGCATCAATATCTCTTGTGTGGTCTTTAAGAACAAACACTCAGTCATCCTGCTTTGCTCCTTTCCTGTGTCACTAGATTGTTTCCCTCATGTAAGCTATTTTTTAGATAAATGATATGGACATAAATGTGCATAAATCATAGACACAAATCCTGAGGAATTT
The DNA here is from genome assembly GCA_004027595.1 of Dinomys branickii. Taxonomy (NCBI): domain Eukaryota; kingdom Metazoa; phylum Chordata; class Mammalia; order Rodentia; family Dinomyidae; genus Dinomys; species Dinomys branickii. The sequence goes on along the minus strand of PVLD010000029.1, from coordinate 286,811 downwards.
TAAAAAAATGAATGCACATTTGCCAGGAAGAATTTAAGTTTAAACCAAGATCATCATCTCTTGCTGGCTTTTAAAATCTACTTGCCTTGAAAGTGAAAAAGACTTGTGAATTAGAAATTTGCTGCTGTAATCAAATTTCTTTCACCAACCTTATTTAGGTCAAAAGTTAGTTGACTCTGAGTCTAAAAGGATATTCTCCTGGATTGGGTCACCTAATTGGACAGATTTCTCAGGGAACCCAGGCCTTCTCTGTGAGGAACTATTGGAAGTCAGAGAGAGTTTTCTACGGCCTTCAGGGATTACATGACCATCCTTTCCAGGAGGTAGAGGCTGCAGGCAGCATAGCAGTGGATACCAGCCCTCTGATTGGCCTGAGTCTTTCATGTGAGAATCTTTCATGTTGTCAACAGCCATGTGACCTGGGAAGAGGACCCTGAACTTCAGAAGGAACACAGCCCAGCAATTCCAGGTCTTGATTAGTGAAAGACCTGGAAACAGACCCCTAATAGTGAACCGGCTAAACCATGCCCAGGCCTCTGACTCATAGAAACTGGGCACTAACAAATGTTTGGTGTTGTTTTGCCTTGTTTGTTTTTTTGGCAATGCAGGCAGAACCCAAGGTTTTATGTATGCTCGGTAGTTCCTCTAACACACCACCAGCTTGTCAGCGCTTTCATTTCATGTCAGGGTCTAAGTTTTCCAAGCTGGCCTTGAATTTGGGAGTCCTCCTGCCTTGGCTCCCAAGTAGAGGGAATTATAGGTGTGAATCCCTGTTCCTGTTGGAGACACTCAATTTGTATTTGTTACACAGAAAGAAAACACTAATATAAAAGACAGTAAACATCATAACACTGTGATATATGAGCAACCATGTTTATAGTAGCACAATTTGTAATAGCTAAATCATGGAAGCAACCCAAATGTCCATCCACAGAGAACAGGATAAAAAAACTGTGGCATTTTTATACAACAGAATATTACTCAGCTATAAAAAAGACAAATTTGAGGCTTTTATAGGCAAATGGTCACAATTAGACGCCATACTCATAAGTGAAATAAATCAGAGGTACATGTGCAAGCAATGTATTGTATCACTAGTATAAGAACCTGAAAGTGGGAATATAAATTAGGAGGTATGAAGGGAATATTCTCAAAAGCAAAGCACGAACGGGATGAGGGGAAGGAGAAAAGGAAGAAAGGGACAAACAGGTAGGTATGTGTGTGTGTGCCGGACGGCTAACGTGGTTCCACTATTGTCTTATGTTGCTTTATGGTAAGAACGGTAGATGATTGGTTGTTTGATCAAGATTGTACATCTATATGTGTTTTCCTGAGCATACACTTTGAAGTAATCGATACGTAGTACAACAACCATTGCTAATTCCCTGTCAATTTGTCTATAATTCAGTTTTGATTGTACTGTTCTTGTGCTACTTTGTGTCTCTTTGTTGATGTTTTCCTTTTTTGTTGTGATTCTTTTTCTTTTATACTTTAAAAAATAGAAAAAAGACACTTAGTAGCAAGCACAGAGACCAAATAATATTACAGTTTCAGCGTTGCAGAAGCACTAGCTGTTCCTCCTCCAGGTACCATAGGCTAGATTAATTAAGGAGTTTATTAACATCGGAGGGATTCTGCTGGTTTCAAATTTTCTATGATTGGAATCAGACCCTGCCTAGGTTTTAAACTCTTAGTCTTTTCCACTCAATAGTATGTTTTCTAAATGTATTTGTTTTTGGCATAGCATTTGTTCCTTCACTCTGATTGCTCTGCAGAATTGCACTTTATGACTCCAGCAAGAGGTACCCATTCGGCAAACATTTGAGGGAAATTTTAAATTTTCTACTGGAATATCACTTTTTTCAACTATTCCTTGAAAACATCCTTATGTATTTTTGTTCTATATCAGAGTGTGAACTAACACAGTTTTAAAGTTTGTTCATTTTCAGCTTAACAAGGTGATGATCAACATTTTACCAAAAGGTAAGAACAATTCACATACTTAAGGCCTTTTTCTTCATGAATTGTACTGTTTACATATGTGCTGCTTATGTATGTTTATGTAGACAGGATATGAACCTATCAGTGTATCTCTATACTGCAAATTCTGGCAGCAATAAATGTCATTTTTATTCATTTGAAATTGTCGATGAATGGTATTTTAAATTTTATTAATTTCAGTTTAAAATTTTATTACTAAATAAATTTTATTACTATCTGTCACATTCAATGGACTACTTTTAGCCAGAGCATGGTGGTACATGCCTGTAATTCCAACACATGGGAGGCTGAGGCAGGAGGATCTGTGCAAGTTCAAGACCAGCCTGGTCTACAAAGTGAGCTCAAGGCCAGGCTGAACTGTATAGCAAGACCCTGTTTCAAAAAGACAAAAAATAAAATGGCTATTTCTGTGGGGGGGATATTCTGCTCCTTATTTCAGTCAACTTTTCTACATTTGTATCTACTATGCTCTCTTAATAATCATGGTTTTATAGATAGTAATTTATTTTTTTTATTTCTTCAAGAATAGTCTTCCCTAGCCTTGTCTCTTTTGAATTATAAATTTAGATTGAACTTTTGATACACATACTCATACCCACCACATGCACATGAGCTGTACAAAACTTGCCTAAATACTAATATGCAATTAGTATTACCATTGAATCTGCTTATTAACAGGACATGTCTATATTATTGAACTTTCCCATCCTTCTTGTTTGTTGTAGTCTAATTTATTTTATTCAATTGTGTTTTGAATTTATAGTTGCATGCATCCTACACATCTTTGACCACCCTTAGACATTTTATATTATGTGTTAAGTGGAAAGTGGAAAGTCAGTGGAAAGACATTCTTTTAAACTATATAAGTACTTTTTTTTTGATAAGTAGAAATAAATTAATTTGTTTGATTTGTGCAATTTTTCTGGTGTCTGGCATCCTAAGTAAACTCTTTAACTCTAAGTGTTTACTTATAAAATCCTAGATTTCTGTAAAACACGATGTGATCTGCAGTTCACTGCTATGCTAATTTCCATCTTCTAATTATTTGCCTTTTCTTTTTCATATTTACAGTGTGAAAACCATAAAAGTTTGAACAGAGTCATGATAGAGAGTTTATTTTCCACATATCTAATTTCCAAAGAATGCCTATAAATAATTTTTCATTAATTATGAAGCACTGTTCCTCAGTTGTGTGTGCTGTCTGAAATTAAAGAAGGTTCCTTCTATACCAGCTTGGTAAGAATTTATGTAATAAATACATGTTGAATTCTGGCATAGGTTCTCCTGTGTCTATTAAGAGAAAATGATTATTTTTTCACTTTTTAATTAAAGGTAGGAAATTATTCTTCAAATATTAGTTTATTTATCATCATTGAAATACAGCCTTTTTGGACTTTGTTTTATCCTCTTTCCTTAAAGATAAAAGAATTAAAATTAAAATGTAGTGGTGTATCTTTCTCTGCTCTGTTAACTGTTTTTGTATCCTGCATTTGGCAAATAACTTGTGAGTAGTATTTGTTGTGTTTATTTCTAACCAAGATGGGACATTTTCGACACTTATTCTGAGTATTACCCACATGTACATAATAATGACAAACAATGTATTTGTCATTCATATAAATATAGTCTTTCCACTTAATTCAGATATTTTTACTTCACTTCCTGCCGCTTCTATTGCACTGAGTGAATTTAAAATTTCAAAGCTACCAAACTGCTAGTTTCAGAGACACTTTTTAAATGGTTAATCTGATATGCATTCTTGATTTATTGTTGCTTTTAGAAGATTATTTTCTTTCTGAAAATTAACAACCACTTCATTATGTTAATTTTTAATTATTTGATTGTAATACAATTTTGTTTCTATAACATTTTTCACTTCACAATTACTTCAATTTAAGAGTTAATTATCGCCATTCAAAATCAATAACCATCTGGGACCAAGGATTAGACTCCCCTCTGAGCTTTTTTACAGAGGCTTGGAAGAGAAATAATTGCTGTACTAGAAAATGACCATCTGAGCTGGATGTGGTGGTTCTTGACTGATATTTCAGGTAATAGGGTGGGTTGATGTAGGAGGATCACAAATTCAAGGGCAACCTGGGCCATTAGCAAGACTTCTCTCAAAATAAAAACAGGAGAAGGATACATAGCTCAGTGGTAGAGCGCTTACCTACTATATAGGTGTTTTGCAAAACCTCAATTTACAGAAAAAATTTAAAATGTGAAATGCAGGGAAAAAAAAGAAAAAGAAAGAAAAAGAAATCAACTATAAGCAGGAATCAAGGGCTGGGGATATAGCTCAGTGGAATAAGCGCCTGCCTAGCAAGCGCAGGGTCCTGAGTTCAATCCCCAGTACTGCCAAAAAAAAAAAAAAAAAGCAGGAATCAAAGGGCAAAGAAAGAAAAAGACCAAGAAGAAAGAAAACTATTGTTTTGATATCAAAATACAGCTAATGTCCAATGTGCTTCTAGAAGTTTTAAAACATCTAACTAATGACCCAGAAAAAATCAGAAATATTTTTAAATTCTTATCTTACATGTTCCCCCACTGCATTGCACCACTTCATGGGGGATTGCTGGTGGCCTAGACACTTCTTTTCTTTTTTTATTTTTCTCTCTTATTTTCATTGAGACAATTTCCTTACCTTACTAAATTGCCCAGGATGGGCTCAAATTTGCATTCCCTCTACTTCACCTTCCCAGAGTGTTTTATTCTTCTTATTCTTGATCAATTCCAAGATTCTCAGGACAATTTCTATTTTTTTCTACTTGTAATTATTTCTGTCATCAGTTAGCATAGATTAAGCATTGTGTGCCCAATGAATTATTTGTATTTAAAATGACTAACCCAATCGCATTCTCAAATAGAGCCATTTTCCTATTGCCCCCCAAAAGATTTACTACATAGCAAGTAGTTTCTTCAGGGGAATAATGCAAATTACTAAGTGCACATCTCTTTCTTTTCAACTATATAACTTATTATGTTGCAATTCTTTGATTTGTCATCCTGAGCTCATCTGGAACACAAATGTCAAATTTTTGCAGCACAGCACAGAAATGTAAGGGGCCTTCCCTCTAACTGTTACGGTGGTAGTGGCGGTGTAGCAGTAGGTGTTCGTCTTCCAAAAATTAAAATTACACACTGTTTCCTCATATATAGGTTTCTCTGTTTGGCATTTACAAGAATAAAGGGTTTCTTTTAAAATACAAATGTACTGCTCCTGTATGATGCCATACTCCTGTAATCCCAGCACTCAGGTGGCTGAGGCAGGAGGATCCTTGCAGGTTTGAGATGAGCCTGGGCTACAAAGTGAGCTCAAGAGCAGCTTGAACTGCATAGTGAGACCCTGTCTCAAAAAGAGAAAACAACAACAACAACAACAAATGAAGAACAAATGTAGTTGGGGACTATGAATTGTTTACCAACAACTGCAGAATGTCTCAACATCAGTCACATTATGAATTGTTGTCAGCAAGTCCGAACAAGAGCTCAGCACTCTAAACTGTGTGCTAGATTAAAACTTGGTGTGTCTGCATTTGTGTTAGGTACTAATTTTATCTCTCAATTCTGTTTCCTGACCTGCTACTTCTTTTGTACTTTATAGATTTCTAAAAAATTAACTGAAATTTTCAAATAAATACAAAATTTCTATGAAATGTTCTTTTAATAAAAAGTATAGATTAGCTGCAATTAGCATGTAAAAGCAAGTTTATCAATGCATTTATCACTTATCCTATTACAAATTAAAATGGTTTTGCATGGGAAATTATAAACAATGTCTTATAACAATTCAGAATTCCATTGACTTACCAAAAAGCAATTCAGTTTGCCTTTACATGACACTTGCACATATAAATTATGTAGGAAGCAAAGTTGTCAAATTTAAAAAGACCACAAGTACTGTACAGAAGATACAAATTTTGGCAACTTTGTATATGAAGTCTCACATTCTCTCAAATTGAATTAGTTATCATGTTCTGAAATTATGATTTCATTCTTTCTCGGAAGAATATGGTTCAAGTTTTTCACAACCATTGCAGATATGTGGAAGTTAAAATATATACCACACATCACTGACATGACCAAATAGGGGGCAAGTTATGCTGATTTTTAAAATAAAAATAAATCTCAATATTCTGATAAAGAACTCAAATTCCTATCACTTTCATTGTTTCCTACTGCTATACTCTTCTATACATGCACATTACGAATATCAGCGCTTGAGTGCCTATAAATATCATAATGCAAACAAGAAAAAGACTTTCTATTTTGATGCTTTGGATAAAACTACAAAATTAGCAATTTGACTGTTATTTATTTTCATGAACAAAGATATTGGGTCACCATATAATTTGACAAAGAAAGTTAGTCCCACCCCAAGAATGTAAACATTATATAAACACTGCAACATGTACAAATTCTATAGATTCATATTACTTGTTACTTTGAGGCCCAATTCATTAATTGCCTATAGTTTTGACCAAGATCAATCATCATTTTTTTCTAAGTTTAATCCAATATGGGGCATGAAAATTTAATTTTCTACAGAAAAGTGAAAAATTGAAAATTGTCATTATTCTGTCTTACAGTGCAAACCTAATTCCATCAATTTCTTTTTAAATTTTTAGTTGTTTATTGGTAGAATTTAGCTATACATCATGATCACATTCATCACACGGAATTTGAACCTATATGTGGTATAGCTTGAGTCCTCTTTTTCCCATTCCCCTCCACTCCTTGTAACCCCTCTTCTTCTCCTTATTTGCAAAGCTTTGTTTCTATTTTATCCACTGATGAATGGATAAAGAAGATGTAGCTTTTTGGTTCAATGGAGTACTATTCAGCCACAAAGAAGGATAAATGAGACACTTATAACTAAAAGATTGAACCTTGAGACCAAACTCTCTCATTTTTTTTTATCTTTTTGAGACAGGGTCTCGCTATGCAGTTCAGGCTGGCCTGGAGCTCACTTTGTAGCATAGTCTGGCCTCCAACTCACAAAGGTCCTTCTGCCTCAGCCTCCCGAGTGCCAGGATTACAGGCATTTGCCACCATCTCCAGCAAGACTATACTCTTTAAGAGAAAAATATTGGACAAAAGTGTGTGAATATATCATTGTCTCTCTGGTGTGAGAAAATCAGAGTGTAAGGACCAAGATGCATTCCAGATATTGTGAAACAGTAAGAAATTGCTCCAAAGGGGAAAGAACTATGGAGGAGGAGGGGGAGAAAGGGAAAAGAAAAAATGAGAAAAGAAAGATAAAATGGAAATTCAATACCTTCAATTTCAGTGAATCTCTGATTGGAATCTAACAGTAAAAGACAGATTCATTTCTGGATATGTTTGCTTTTATATATTACTAGATAGTTCTTTTTAATTATGTTGGAGAACAAATTTTTAAATTTATAACTGTTGATGTTTTTACAAATGACAAAAAAGACCTGTCATCTTTTGTCACAAAAGCTCTCTTCTATTTCTGCCTTTACATACTTCTGATCATATTACAGGGAAACTGCATTTCATAATAGCTGAAGAAGTATGATAGTTCTTTAAATTTATAACTCAAAGTTCGCTTTTATTTATTTTTCAAATATAGAGCTGCCCAAGAACATACCAGATTTTTATCTTCTTGACTACTTTAAATTGTACTGAGAGGTAAGAAAAATAATATAGCAGTGTATTATTAAAGATAATATTTTTAAGAGTTTGTATTGTTGCATATTGATTACAGGGTCTTTGTTTCGTCCGCACAGAAGGGAATGGCCAAGTAGAGATGACTACTGTACTGCTTGTAGAATAATATGTATTTATTTTTTTTTAATTCAAGGCCTTTTAAAATCTTGATTTATAAAAACATCACTTAAGGACCACAAATTAAGTTGCTGGTTTTATTTTGAAGTTAAGTAAAAGTTCACAGTATGACCTGGGAGCTGGTTAAATTCTGCATTGTGGAGTTACCCCTGTGGAGCAGCCTACTCTGTAGAGAGATCTTTGCAGCGGCAACGCCTTCCTAACGTCACTCCTGAAGAAACCCGCCCACATGAAATTCAGTTAATAATCTAATTATTACAGTTCATGTCATTCTTTCTCTTTCTCTCTCTTTCTCTTCTTTCTTAATTTATTAATTTTTGTGCTTCTTTTCAAATATCTTATAAAAGCCAGAATTCAAGAGTTTGTCAAGTCTAGGAAGAACTTGCTTGAATCCTGACTCTGTGATAAATACTCTAGAGCAGGATCTAGCTCTGATTCAGCTTCAAAACCAGATTTTAAATTATGTCCTGTAAGGTATCTGTGAGAAGCCTGTCAGAAAGTTTCCAGTGCGGGTCTGCCTATCGCGGTGCCTAAAACAAGGAACGGTATACTAAATTCATCCTTCCTATGAGACACACTAAAACTTTGTTGTACATTTTCCAGCTCGTATTTGTTATACGGTGTGAAAATTCTAATGAACTGGTACAAAGTTTTGTAATAGGACTAATTTAAATCTGGGGGGACTGTTACTTTGTGGTAATTTTCTCATGTGTACAGAAGCAGCCTCTCGGGTCCTGAGATAAATGACAGATTTTTCAGTTCATTTGAGGAGATGGCAATTTAAGGGTCCTAATAACATATTTTTAATGTTAATAAAGCACTTTGAAATCAAAGGATAGTTTGTTGCTCTAATATGACTTTCTCAATTATTAAAATATGAGAACTATAATTGAAGAATAAGTCAAAATGTGATTATATTTATTCTATCATTTTAGCATGTACACAGACATGCAACTCAAAATAGATAAGGAATAATTAAGAGAGGTTAAAAGATATTCCAAACTAACATCAGCGGTTATGTCTCAAAGCAACAAATCTTAGAGTAACAGAGGGTCAGTGACAAGGTCTCACTATGCAGTTCAGTCTGGACTTGAACTCATTTTGTAGCCCAGGCAAGTCTCAGACTTGCAACGATCCTCCTGCCTCAGCCTCTTAACTGCTGGGATCAGAGGCGTGCACCACCATGCCTGGCTGAAAAGTTACTTTGAAACAAATAAAAAAATTAGAAATGGGCAAGGAGAGTGATACAGTTGATTGCTGGGTCACACAGCAAAGAACTATCCCCCATTAATGTTTACCTGTACATGGAACCAAGTTTAACAATACAAATTAGAATTTTTTGCTCAGTGAACTTCAGTTGAATCGATCTGTAGAATGAAGAAAGTTAACAGGCTTTGGAAAGTAGAGTTGTTGAGAATTTTAGTGTCTTAAACTTTTTTTTCAGGTATTTTCTGAATTTTTTTAATATCAGGGAACCAGTTTTTATTTGTATATGTTTTATCCAAAGAGCATAAAACATTATGGAAATAACTGTAGATATGTTGTCATTTGGAAAGAACTAACATGTATACAAGTGGGATAATCTGTGTGTGTAGAACCAGGCTGTTTCTGAGAGCCTCTCTATTAAGGATCTGGTCAGTTTCAGAGCATTATAAAAGTATCCAGGTTGATCTCCATTTGGATAAATTTCTCAAAAGAAATAAAACATGCTATCTAATGGGCGACACTACTGTCTAGACATAACGTTCTTCAGTGTAGTAGCTATGAGCCACCTGTAGATGTTTACATCTAAATAATTAAAATTAAGTAAAATGTAAAGTTTCTCATTTCCACTCATTATATTCCATGTACTAAATAGCCACAAATATAATCAGGCTGCGGCAATTATAGAAGGTTTCTATCATTGCGAAGTTTGTACTAGTGCTGGTCTAGTTAGGAAATGATATGGATGATTTTTATTCATGAATTGACAACAAAAATGTGATGTTCTAAATCTAACAGTTTTAGTTTTAAAATCTTTTTAAAAATTTTTACTTATTTATTTATATCAGGCATTGTATATTGTAGTGGAGCTAGAAGAAATGAAAGTGGAACACACCTATGTCATTGGATATACAAACCATAATCTACATTAATTTCTGTGGATAATAAAGTATACATTATATATGTATCAAAATAATTTTTTAAACACAGAGATGAAGATGGGGATATAGCTCACTGGCACAGCCCCTACCTAGCAAGTACAAGGTCCTGAGTTTGAGTCCCAGTACCAAAAATTAAATAAATAAATTAACACAGATGATTTTCATTTAACAATGTCTAGAGAAATGATTGATGTAAAACTTTAATAAACACTTGTCTCTTTAATTTTTAAAACAAACCCACAATGTAACAATGTTGGGAAGCTCTGGAGGTAATAACCTCCCCACAGCCCTACACCAAAGGACTGGGGACAGAACCAAACAGAAACCAACATCCCACTTTAAATTAATCAGGAAGGCAGGACCTTGGGACAGACACAAACCAACAAATACCTGCACACACAGGGCAGACGAAGTGTGGATTGTGCCTCCTTCAAAATCCTCCTCTTCTGAATGCTTTGCTGTGTTCATATGCATTAATGCTATAGTTGTAAGACTATAATAATTTAAGGCAATTTAACATGATTATGTATTTTACTTATAATTCAGGTCTACTTCTATCATTTTGCCCTTATATATGTGCTTTTTTAATTAGTTGGCGGATTCATCTTTTAACTAGTGTCTGCTGCATTATCAAACTGCATGAGACAGGATTATAATGAGCTAACTACAGACATTTTAATGTCCAGAGATTCTTCAAAGCCCAAGACACTCACGTTTTATAATGCTTTCCATTTGGCTGCCTATTGCCACACTTATGATGGCAGAGCTATTTTCTAAATTAGTAAATCCTGATCTCCTAAAGTTAATAAGCAACTCTTCCTTGAGATTTGACAGGATGACATTTAAGCTGTTCTGGTTTAGGTGAAAAAATGAAGGGCCCTGAAAGGAACTTTTACTCTGTTGCATGCATGTTCACAAATACATGGGTACAGTGCCTTTGCAAGGTGGTTGTTGAAAATGTTTTTAATGTTGTAACCTTGGAGAATGTAACATTTTATTTCCTCTGGCTGAGGAAATGGTTGAGTTATCTTAAAGTTATTACAACAAATAGCATTCAGTCACTCATCTACTGAAAATTGTTGTCCAACTTTGAAAAGTAGTGGCTTTCTTCTTTGAATGAATCACTGACTTCGGAATCAGATTTTTCATGTGCCCACTTGTTTATCCTGTTGAGTATTCTGCCTTGCACATCGCTGGTGTCTAGGGTTCTACAGTTGGAAATAATCTGGGTCATTGATGCATCAGGCTTGTCACCTCTGTCCAGATTGTAACGTTTTCGCTCTTGTTATCATTTGTCTTCATTCTTCAAGACAGTTCTCGATCCAAGGAGCTGTCTGCCAAGGGCCTCTGTAAGAGCTGACCTTGTAGATTTCATTTTCCATCCGGTCATTTAGCGAAGAAGTTGCACTGTAGGAAAATTATGTCCCCAATTTTATCTAACAACTGTATTATTTTATCACACAAAACACTATCAGGTTTGTCAGGTGTACTTGTCTTCCTATGATCCGGGCTGATTTTTTAAAACAATTCATCACTCACAGAATGATCTGTTTTCTCAATTCTGATCACATTTCTTGTTACTCCCAGTGTGTCTGAATTCAAGGAAAAATAAAACTTATTTGTAGTAAAAATACTAGGTTTTCCTGCAGTAGGTCTCTTTCTCCCTCTCTCTCTCCTTTCTCCTATTTCTTCCTTCCCTCCTTCCGTTTGTTCTTTCTCAGTTCTGTCCTCCGACTTCTTTGTCCCCCCCTCCTTTCTCCCTGCCTTTCTTTTCTTTTCCCTTCCTTCTCTTCTCTTTTCTTTTTGTCTTTCTGCCATGCTGAGGTTGATCCCACAGGCAGGTTCGTACTGAGCACGTGAGCCACTCTGTGCCCTGAGTATTTTTAAATCTTTTGAGAATGATTACTTGAAAATCTCTAGGACATGTTTGCAAGGACTTGGGGAACTGGTCAGCCATCTCTACATGTTTTATCTCCTTTAAATTTATACTTGTTTTGTGAGCTATCAGATAGTGTTAAAAGAGGATGTCCTGTGTGTCACTGTTCTCCATATTTGCAGATATTATAAATGATACATAATACAGGCTATGGTGACTTTTAAACATGACACATTTTTTCATTATTCATTTAAAATGTTTGATTTATAAATGTCAAAACAATTCAAATCATATTTTATCATGTCCTTGCTGTAGAAAAGAAAACTTTGCTTGTTAACAGGAATTACTAAGTGGCTTCAGTGACTGATAGTCTCTTAGGATCATTTCTTATCAATCTTATGCTTGAGCTGGAAAGGGTCTAAGATCTCATGAAAACTTCTACTTCTTTTATTATTGTATTCTATGGATTGTAATAAGCAGTACAGTTTCTAGAATCTTTTTTCTAAAATTAATAGTTGCATGCCCCTGGGCCAAGTATTTAATATTCATAAGACATATGCCTCATATGTAAGACAAGAATCAAAAATAAAACCTGCTTCAGCCAGGCATGGTAATACCCACCTTTAATCTCATAATTCTGGGAAGCTGAGACAGGAAGATCACATTTTCATCCCAGCCTAGGAAACTTAGCTAATTAGCGAGACCCTGTCTCAAAATAAAAAATTTGAAAAGTCCTTAGGATGTACTTGATGGTGACAGCAGAGGGTTCAATCCCAGTGCCGAAAAAAAAAAGAAAGAGAAAGAGAAGGAAAGGAAAAAAACAGAAGAATAAAAAGTACCTGCTGTGTGCTGTACAGATTTATTGTAACAATAACCACCACAAACTCAAGTTCCCGAGGACCTTTGCTTTGTGGATTGAGCATCCGTGAATTCACTTACTGTTTCCTGAATACAGCCAGCTCTAAGTGCATGAAGGAGAGTTTTGGGAGTTGATATTTTAAAGATTCTCCTCAATGGGCATAGGGCTTAATCTCATTCAAAAGACCCCTGCTCTACACCTACATATTCTTTGTATGAAGACTGACAGAGCTAAGATTCTAAAATGTTTCCAGTTATTGAATGACCACAAACATGCAGTTAACTCTCTAGGATTAAAAAAAAGGCACTGGAATAAAGAGCTGAGTGCTTCTTATGAATAGAAACAGGGCCCGAGGCAGTGCTCAGTCCCTCTCTCTACCAGGCTTTGGTGGACAAGGAAATGGGAAACTTCTGAAATTCCTTCACCTCTAATCTTTTCACACTGAGCTTTAAAAATAGTTTTCTTAAGGTCCTACTGATGTACAAACATCCAGCTATCCTCATTGGGATGTATACTCATTTGAATGTTTAGTTTGGATGTACGCAAACCCTCACGAACCGAGATCATCACAATCAGGATAACAGAATATCCAACACTTCGCAAAGTTCCTCACGCTACCTGAAGGACTCCAGTCCTACCTTCATCCCCCATTCTGTTGCAAAGTGGTGAACGGGAACACAGTTTTCAGACACAAACCGTTGCTGTGCCTTAGCGTCAGCTTTTGATCCATTAAAAAATCAAGCAGATAGAATAGAAAAAGGTGTGACACTGAGTTATCAAGTGTGAAACATTTTCCAAATAAATTATGAAGTTTTTGGTGTCACAAGTGATTAATCTTTTGGAAACTTCTGAGAATTCTGATGACTTGGAATGGCTTAGTAATGTGACACTGGGTTCACGCAGGCACAGGCTTCCTGAGATCTACTGGCTGCAGAAGGTGCTGACCACAGTGTGACTGCAGAGAAGCCCACGAGACTCAGTGCTGCAAATAGGCTCTGGTATGTAGTACAATGCTACATTTTTAAAACATAATGTCCATTTTGTTTTGTATTTCCCATTACATCTGGGTGCACATTTCAGAAGAGAGAACTTGTACCACCAGAAATAACCTAATAGTCTTTATCTTTGCAATCCTGCTATCCATTGAAAACACTGAGAGACGTTCTTCATGTAAAGGGAAAATACAGCTTATCATAACTCTTGATCTTGGCTAGCTTTTATTAAAAATGTCATTTCTGCTATTAACACTTTATGTTATTATCTGTACTTCCTTTCATGTTTTCAAATTTTATATTTTAATGAATCTCAATTCTCTTAAAATTGAATGAGTCACTGAGGAAAATTTTTGCCTTGACACTTACTTATACCCGGCTGCTCTTTAACCTCAGTCAGCTCCTTAGGTGGCTGCCATTGCTTATGGCTACATCCTGGCTCCTCAATGAAATGTTTGTATTCTTTTCCTCATTTGTTGCAACTCACATGACAATTTTTCCTTTTCACATATTAGCCATTTTCACCATGATTTGCCTGATAATGTGTCTTTATTTCATTAATTTTTCTCTTAATTTCTCTTGTTAAGTCAAAGATATCAGGAGAGATGTGGTCACAGGAAGAAATCTGCTCCACAGTTTTTTCTTTTGTAGCTGTGCAGTTCAAAAACAAGCTCAGATTTCCTTATTTCCATGAGAATATAATATATAATAAATATATTTAATAGATACATATATAATAAATATGTAACATCTCCGTATTTGCCAAAAAACCTAAAGCTCTGGGATAAAAGCTATAGTCGTTAACAAATATAGAAAGTATATTAAGCAATGTATAAAATTCCATTTTGCAGAGATTAGCATACATCATTTTGACATAATTTTATGTATAAAATTACACTAGTAAAATCAATTTAACTATTTAAACTCTTTCTTTACATAGTTTATCATCCTATTAATGTTTTCTAGGCTAGTGGCATATTTCTATATATGTATACACACATATCTATACTTGTACATAATCTATCAAAATGATTCTCCTGTTCTAAAGTTTCCATTATTTACATATTGATATGATTATTATTCCTATAAGTCTGCAATTTTTAAGAATATCAAATGACCAGTCATGATTCAGGTTGTGGCTTTTACGGTGAAATACAGACACATCCCAGCGAACAGTAGACACCGTACCCAGTGCTACCTTGGTTCATGAACCTAATTCTTTTCACAATTCTGGTCGTGAACATAATTTGTCTTTCACTGAGTCAAATTTCCCCACAAAGGTCAGTGTCACTAGATACAGTTTGCAACCGAGAGCAAAATTTTACAGAACGCTTGTGGTAGTGAACCGACATTTCCTGAAACAGACGAACCAAATCATCACCATATGTCACCTTTGCTCTTGGGATCACCATCCCAGGGAGGGACCCATATCTCGATTAGAAGTTCGGATTAAACAGCTAGTATTAAAACATGTTACCCTTTTTTTGGTCCTATTCAAAAATTCTCAATATATTTCCAATGGACTTCTTATAGGACGACTGCACGCTGTTAAGATATTATCAGTTCACTTCATATTGACAGTTTCTTAATTAGATGTGTGTGTGTGTGTGTGTGTGTGTGTGTGTGTGTGTGTGTGTGTGTGTTCTAAAATGGCAGGAATTGGCGAAACCTTTCCAAGGTGAAGGAGAAAAGGGAATTTACTTCAAAAGCAGGCCACTTCCAGACATAACCTGCTATAATATGAAAGAAAACATGGGAACTCAAATCCTCGTGCACTACAGGGCCTGATCCAATCAGCAGTCACGGTAGGAGGGCGCTCTCTCTCCTGTTTTCTGCCAGCGGCAGCCACCTGTTGTGTCTGACTGGCCGAGAGCGCAGGAGCTCAGAGGGGAAGCTCCCAGCACAGCTCCCACGTGAATTGGTTATACGGGTTCCTTCAGGATAACTGAATGCCGTACCACTAAATCTGCATGTAGTCAATGTACCATCTGCGAGCCGCGAACGCGGGAAAGGCCCCCTAACGGGGAGCGTGCACACATTATGAAAAATCACTGAAACATATAAACATGCTTTTCAACAGGATTGCAAAAAGAGATTATCAAAATACCTTTAGAGATTTTGCCTTATTGTTGGATATAAGGCATTTTGCAGTTTTTTGTACCTTCATCGCTAAGTACGTATAATGGTTAAAAAACAGGTTACAGTTATTTTAAACCAGTAATTTTTAAACAGAAGGATATATTTTTATAACCCCTTTCTTATACCAAATATATGGTGAACAAATGTGATTTTTTAATATATTACAACTACTATCAGTAACTCTACATTTATTGCATAATCACGAGTCTAGAATTTTTGTAGCTAACATTGAATAAGATCACAGGATTTGATTTTGGTTATATTCCTAACATTCATAGTGTTTAAAGGAAATATTTATTCACCAATGTCTAAATTAAATCCAGACGTGCTGCCAACAATAACTAGTAATCTTTTTTATCAGTTCATGTGACATAATTTTGAGAATTCACTTTATATTTCCATGAGTACAATTTTAAACTCCAAACAAGCAATCAGAAAATGCTTTCAAGGACTGTTTATACTTGCAAAGGTACTTTGAACTGCAAAACGTTCAGAATTAAACCGGGTGAGCGCTGCCTCCGAGCTAAGCAGAAAACAGCACAAAAACCAAATCTGTCATTGTGGTTTGTTAAATTTCCATGTACTATTTAGTTAAATAGTATTTCCTATTAACCATATTAAATCAAACACAGGCTAGGGCTTTTCTTTCCTGCTCACAGTGAGGAGCATGTTGAATCGAGGCAGGAATGTTTTATGTGATTCCCAGGAGGGTTTTTGTGACAGGCCAGAAGGGGCAAATGCAAGTGTGGAACATGGTAAATGCAGTGAAGTTACAGACACTAAATACAGACTCATTCAGTTAACATAGAGTGTATGTGGAAGAGTCTAAATCAACTTAATATTTCAATAATTGACAAAAGTACTTACTTCCTATCCTGTACTACCAAGCATAAATGGACATATGAAGAATAGTTTTGAGGAGTAGGGTATGTAAAATTTATTTCTGACCAATTGGTGGTATCTTCTTCTGTGTAACCATGACCCAAATGTAATCTGTCTGCCTGTCTGTCTATTTATCTATCTATCTACTTATCTCATCTATTTTGATGAAAGACAATGTAATGTACTAAAGAGAATCCTCATGAAAGAGAAAATGTATTATCAATACAATTACACTCTCTAGAGAAAACTTTAAATGTATCACATTTATCCAGTGGTTACTATATAGAAGACCAATTATATTCTGATAGCAGTTGCATGACATGCAAAATAATTTTAAATTTTACAATAAGGATACTGAAGATACAGGGAATTAAGGATGACCCTGAAAATCCCTTGCTTGGTAAGTGCTCCCAGTTTATAGCGTAAAATAGTCTTTTACATACTTAACAAATACCTCCCTGCTGTTCTTTTAAATCAAAGCACTGTTTTACTTGCCTACAGTCTAATAAAGTCTATTTTGTTAGAAAAAATGTGCTAATTTAAAAATTTACATGTAAATATTACCAAATGATTGATTGAAACAGCTACATATACATTGGTATGCATACACCTTTGTAATTAGTATAAAGTTTTAGCAAAAGCAGTACTGCTTCTGCTAGCTGGAAACATTTGTTCATCGTAAAAATTGCAAATTTAATACAACTAGTAGGGCTATTATTTGTTTACACACTTAGCTAAGAAGTAACATTGCAACAGTAAAGATCTCTTCCCACTTGACAGTGTTTTAAAATGTAGCCATCGGGGCTGGGGATATAGCTCAGTGGAATAAGCACTTGCCTAGCAGGCGCAGGGTCCTGAGTTCAATCCCCAGTACCGGAAGAAAAAAAAAAAAAGAATAGCTCAAATTTTGGGGCTGGGGATATAGCTCAGGGGAATAAGCGCCTGCCTAGCAAGCGCAGGATCCTGAGTTCGATCCCCAGAACCGCAAAAAAAAAAAAAAAAAAAAAAAAACCCTAAAATGTAGCCATCAAACATCAAAGAAATGAAAATATTCCTTAAGTTGTAAACACCCTGATACAATGCATTGTTGGTGCAATAGCAGATGAATTTTCCTTTTACCTTACAGAAGGCGTTTTAAAAGAGAAGCGAACTTGCGATGCAGAGGAAGGTGCAAGGGAGGGAGCAGAAACAGTGCTGCAGAGACAGTGATAACAGACTTTCAGAAATAAAATTAAACATTATTAATACATAGAATGATTGCAACAGAAAAACACATTTTAAATAGGAGAAAATGAGAGCGAAATTAATTTTTGAGAAAATAATATTATACTAAGTTTAGAAATCATTTTCAACAATGTATTCAAATGCCTACTGAACAGAAATTAATATTTACTCAGTAATTTGGAATCATACATTGCATGAGAAGTTATGATTGCTTTGTGACTGGATTAACTGTAAATAAAACAGAAGGCGTCTCCTGTCTGTACCACTGTGGAGAACACTACCCGTTTGTTAGGGCAGAATACACCAATGAAGCTAAAATACAAAATTTAAAATAGATCTTGTAACATTCATGGCAAGTACATAATTTCATGTGATGTGACACTACAGTTATTTTAAACCATGGCATCAGTTAGCATTTTAAAAAGCTGTAAGATAGGAATTTATACCTTTTTTATTGTTTAAAAGCTAGGACTCCAAGGGGCTGGGGGTATAGCTCAGTGGCATATGCGCTTGCCTGGCAAGCACAGGGTCCTGATTTCGATCCCTGGTACCGGAAAAAAAAATAATAAATAAAAGCTAGGACTCCAGATAGTTGAACTATAGCCAACAAACATCAACGGAAACACAATTAGCTCTCTTGTCTTCAGCCTGGTATGCTCATTTCAGAGAGTCTGTATCAGTAACGATCAGTGTGATGAAATGCTGGAATCTAGGTTTTGTTATCGCCAAAGGCTAAGTTAAAAAAAAATGAACCATGTGTGCTTTGGGCATTGTTTCTTGTATGCATCAGCTTTGGGAAAGTCTGAGGTGAGGAAAAATGGAAAACAGGCTTGGAAAGGGTTTCATCATTTATAAAACAATAAAACTAAATGACTAACTATGAATACTTAAAATGGGTATCTTAGCAAAGAAGTGAGAGGCAGCTTATGAGTTCCGCATACTGTACAATGAAGTTCACATCTCCCAGGACTCTATCGTGTCTCACATTCATCTTGTTTCCAAATCATTTTAGAAAACATTCGAAAAAACGCCCTTGCATTCTCTGAAAAGCATTCGAAATAATTTAAGAAATTGCAGTGCTAAATAGTGAAAATTTATGTTGCAGCTTATTTTTGAGCAATCCTTTGCTTTCTCTCAAGTTGAAGTGTGTTGGACGCACGTGACTATTAAACCTGCTTCTCAGATGACCAGTGGTGTCAGTTCAGCTCCCGAGAACAGGGTGAGGTAACTCGGGCTCCCTCTGGTGTCTGATTCTTTGAACAATAGTTGAAAGAGAAAAAGAAATGACCAACATTTTGAAAACTCAGTTTCTGTATAAAACTGCTATAAAAATAGGAAGAATAGCTTATATTTTTATATCACCTTCCATAAGAAGTCAGCATGATATTATGTTTACTTTAAACAAGAAAATGGGCATTCCCGTGCTAGATGTTTAAAACGCACATCGTATTGTTTACTAGAAATAAGACTATAATATAAAGGTAATTTAGGAATAGCCTTTAGGAACTTGGCTCTCTAAACTCTCTAATTTGTAGAAATAGATTTTTATTATAAATATTGCTTACTGTATTTGTATTTAATTGGCTAGCTACTTTGAACCATCAATAGTTATTTGAAATAAAGATATTCCTACAAAAAAATTACATGTTTAACACTAACACCTATGCCTTAAAACAAAAATCTCATCTATAATAGAAATAATTTCAATAAGTTACTGAAAAAGTAGAATTTGAATGTTTTGTAAAACTTATGAAAGACTCAGGATTTAAGGAAGGCAATTTAGATAAGAGGCAACAATTCACACCTATGTGGAAGAAACTGTATTTTTTAGAATTTTACTTTGTTTTTTTCTTTGGTTAAGCATCTTGTGGTGACCTGTCTTTCTAAATGTACTTGATATTTATTCTGTGGAATTTTTCCTAAATATTATTTGGTATTTTAAACCTTAGACATAATAATACATTGTATCCAATATTTCTTTTTATTAAATTTTGTAGTGTCTGATAGTAGAATATGATCTATCATTACTTTGGTTGTTTTTATAAAACCAAACTCGTATATATTTACTATTCAAAAAATAGTTATTGAATGTACACATTTACTTGCTGCTATGGTTTGTGCTGAATGTTCCCCCAAAGCCTCATGCAGTCGTGGGGCAGGCTTCTAGAGTTTATAATCGATCAGTGGTCCAATGCTGGGATTATGGGTGTGAGCGCTACACCTACCTTGGGGAGGGAAGCCTGCATACAGTATAAGGAAGGGAAAGAGGCTGCTTTCCCTGCCTGCTCCTCCCTTTTGCTCTTGTTGCTCTTGCTGTTTTCCTCTGCCATAGACATTCGCCCTCTGCCATGTGCCACTCTGCCTCAAAGCCAGCCAAGTATGAACTGAAACCTCCACAAACTGTAAGCTAAATAAACCTTTCCTTCCTTCATTTTGAGCGTCAGGTATTTTGTCTCAGCAATGAGAGAAAAGTAACCAAAACACTTGCTATAAATATTAAATCTCTTTAATGTGTATACAAATACAAAATATATAAGTATATAATTCATGTATATTTGTACAAAGCAGATATCATAAATTATACACTTATAGAGTATGAATAGTGCTCTATACTTCATAGAGTATTAATCTTTATATAAATTTTGTATAGTATGTAACAGAAGATAAAAATAGCTACTGATACTTCTTCATATGTCATTATTATCAATGTATCGCTGTTTCTTTTTTGTTCATTAGTTAACATTTATTGTGCATAATGGTTAGGTCATTATGGGGAATTTGTATTTTATTTATTTATTTTTTTTTGGAATTTGTTTTAAAATTCAAAATTAAATTTAGATAAACAGAACATAATGCAGTAAACAGAATATAATTTTCCAAATAAAAGCCAATATTGTCTAGACTAAATACCATTTCTCTTCCTAGAATCAGGTCATTGTTAGCTTTTAAAAAGTTCTACTCCAAAGTGCGAAGTAAATTCATAAAAGACAACAAAAAAAGCAGATAAGGACAATGATGCCAACAAAGTTAATAATGAACCCTAATAAAGAAGCTTGAAATTTTTTCTGAGACAAACAAAACTAGAGTAAGAGAAATTGAGTAGCAATTCATTCACTCACTTATTCACCCATTCATCACTGTTAAAATACATATTACATACTTATTATGCAGTAAGAATAGTTTACTTGCCTCATGGTGCTATAATTTTATCTAATTGACTTCAAAGAGAGGAAAAGGAAGAATGTTAATTTTATTTCTCAAAAGAGAAAAACTTCAGAATGTAGAAATAGTTTGAAAGAAATTCAAATACATTTGTTAGGATAGATGTTTAACCAGTGCGTTACTACTGCACGACGCTGGGAAGATTCAGTCACGTGGCAACTGCCACCGAGGAGAGGCAAACCTTGTAGCATACTAAGGATCGGCACAGACATGCAGAGAGGTTGAGCATCTGGCAACAGGGCGAAAGCGATTATTGATCCTGGTGACAGGTAGTTGTCAGCATGAGAGGGACAGGTACCAGGTGTGCACTCCACAGAGTTAGAAACAAGTACGCATATGTCATTTTAAAAAGATTTTAGCTAAAACATAACTTTGGGTCGCATAGAAAGATTCCAGTAATCAAGAATAAACATGATTGCTTCTCGGGATATGGATTTCATAGATGTGCATGGTATTAAATTTAGGGACAAGAAATTTCCCTCCAGGAGGATAAAGTCCCGCGCAGTTTTTTACACTAAAGGAAAAGCTGTGTATTCATTTCCTAATACTGGCGTCCAAATCAATGCAGGGAAAGCAGCAAGCTCAAGTAGGTTTGACAGTGCTGCTGTCTTCGTGTCACTAACTTCCTCCGGCTCAGAAACAGAGGCTGGTCAAGAAGCACGGACCCGGATGTGGGAGAGAACTGAAGGGGAGTCAGGTGATGTCAGCTGACATGGGAACTAGACATACCTTGCACATTTTAGGTTTTTTACTGAGATATGATGGGAATATTTCTCAATATATCAGTAATATAGGAAACATCCTTATCCACCAATATCAATGGAGAGTATAAACTTTCCATCTTAGAGATTTCAGGATAAAATTTATCCAAATCCAGGAAAAGAAACTGAAACAGTGCTTCATGACTTTTCTCGTCTTTCAATTGTTTTTACCTAGACTATATCCAAAGCAAGGATAGACAGGGTACAGAAAGTTTTATGTTCCTGACAGACGGGTGTCCAACAAAAGGAGTTCTGTTCAAAAATGCATGTGGACTTAGTTAGGCACTGTCTACATAGTTTGGCCTTTGTGCTCAAATGTGACATTTTTCCTGGAATAATGTTCAATGAGCTCTGCAGTGTTGCAAGTTCATTATCAGATATGTACATGAGTGAAGTGCTCCCAACAAAGAGTACACTTTGTCTTATGTAGCAATGAGGATTACAGCATAAAAATTTACTTTTCTGTCCTTTTGCTGAGCGAGAACTTAGAGATAAATGTGAAAATCTATTTTAATTTGTTTTGCTTTTTAAAAAGATCTATATTATTATTCATTATATTCCTGATCATGATTTTATATCTATGTGCTTATAGACATGCACATATAAATAGACAATTTGCGTTTTACATTTAAACACTACTTGAGTTGTAGGAACAAAAGATCCTTTAAATATGAAATAAAATGTGAATAAATATATTTCTCAGGTCTAAGATAAATCCTTTTGTTTTACATTGAGTGATCAATCTTCTTTTCTAGGTATCTGAAGAAGTACAGTTTTATGTTGTTGCAAGTATATGTTAAACACATGTAGCTCATAGAACTAATTAAAAATGAACAAACCAAAAACAGTTTGCAGAAAAATGTAGGTTTTTGGTTTGTTAACAGGTTAGTTTGTTTGCACATTTAGTTTGGAAAACAAAAGTTCCCTGACTTGCGTTTTGCAAACATGCCCATATTTTGTTCCCAGAACTCATACTACAGACAATCTTTATATAAAGTTATACTTGTCCTTAGCAAGTTAGCTGGCTAGACACATACACATATATTTAATCAGAGGAGATACACAATATATTCATGTTTGCATGTTTATAAGTTCATATACTTTGTTAATATTTTATAGTTGCATTATATAGTACTGAAAACCTACTTTATTATCGTATTGATAATGTGGGAAGTATTCCTGAAAGAAGGATCAAACATAGGCAAACAGTACCTGATAAAATCAAAGTGACCTCCAGCTCTAATAAAAGTAAGAAAAATTTTAAAATTTAAAATTCAAAAGGAAGACAAAACAAAACAAACAGAATGTGCACCCATACTGGTAATGGTACTTGCAAAGCAGGCCCTGTCTTAGCAGAAATCCACAGCACCAGTGCCCTGTGAGATGGCGCACGCCTACAGTCCTAGCACTTGGATGCCAAGGGGGACAGGGAAGATTGCTTGAGCTCAAGTGTGAAAAACAAGAGCAGGCAGCAGGAGGAAAACTAGCACCATCACCTCCTAAAAAAAGAGAAATGTAAAGCTACTTAAAGAATGCCATTGTTACATTAAGGAACCATATGGACGAGAACAGAGGCATGGCTTTTCTTCTTCTGAGACTATTTTCTCTGAAAAAAATATTTTTTCTGCAGAAGTATTTGCTTCTCACATTATCTAGTAAGAAAAACATCTCCAGATGTCTTGTGGGAATAGCAGCTTTGAGTCGCATGCCTACTTTGATTCTCCCTTGTTATGATTTAATAGTGAATGTCCCCCCAGCCCCTCAGATATCCCAATACATTCAAAGGGACACCACTGTCTTCATTGGATTAATCTGCTGAAGAGTTCAAACCTGAATGTTCTCTTAGCAAATAGGAGCTGCTAGGAAGAGGCAGTGCCCTGTGGGCGTGACCTGACAGGTGATGTTCCCCGCCCTAACATATTCCTCTCTCTACTTCCTGGTCACCAGGATCTCAGCGGTTTTCTTCTGCCAGATCCTTCCAACAGCTCTTCCTGGCTTGGAGTCAGTAATTCATGGACATACACTCTTCTAAAAGTCGTGAACCAAAATACACAACTCCACCTTTAATTTGTACATGTCAGGTACCATGTTCCCAGAGACAAGAAAGTGACGAAGACATCCCTTGTCCTGCGATTTCATCCACCATCTTTCCTTACAGATGAGCAGGGCACATTCAGCACCCAGGAGCTCTGATAGCATCAGACTCCAGGTCACTTGAGACAATAATGAGAAACTCGAAAAAGCAAGAAACAGTGTGTGGAAAAAAGTTGAGTCCAATTGGTGAAGCCATCATTTTAACTTCCTAACTCTAAAAGCATTACCCTTAATGTTAGAAACATTTGCAAATTAAAATCCCTACACCTTGTTCTTCTTCTTTGACAAGGTACCTGACACTGCAGCAATGAGCTTCATGTGCCTGGGTTCATGTTTTTAGATTAAAACTGTATAGGTCATTAGGTTTTTACATAGAGAACAAAGAAGGCAACTGAATAACCACACTGAATTTCCACAGGTCATTACAGCAGGGAGAAGATAAGCATGCAGGAGGCACATTTACCAATGCCACCTCCAGGTTCAATAGTAAGTTGCAGCAGAGTGAGGTTTTTCTACTAGTGAGGAACTGCCGCTAAGATCAAAAGCAAAGGCCCCTCCACCTTCTAGTTTATCTGCAAGTTGACATACATAGGTTGCTTAGTTTTTGTTTCCCTGACAGAACCTATGCTACGAATATAAAATACAGTATAGTTCTATTATTTTAATTCATCTGTCAATCTTGATAATGTCATCATGTTGTAGTAGATTAAAAACTTTGTAAACCTGTTTGTTCCAGACTCATTTTTCTCAGAGATAAAGATATTTCAGGGTATAAATGAAAATTTTAATATAAACACCGCCATGGCATTTTCTTTAGTCTCAAAAAGTACAATATAAGGTAAAATAATGTGTAAGTTTTAGAATTCTCCTGGTATCACTTAAGAGATATCAAGTCCATTTAGAGGAAGAATATAATTCCAATATATGATATATTAGAGAGGCAAAAGTATACACATCTTTATGATCCTAACTAGCTCTCTATCAAAAAGACAAAAGAAAGGTTTTACTGTGTTATATGAAAAAAAATCTACGGTAAAACAGTGTGTGCTGTTCTAACTAGATTTTCTTTTCACTTTTAGAATATTTTATTGTGTGTTTTGGTGTTTGTACCAAGACTCAAACTCAGAACCTTGTGCTTACCAGGCAGACACTTGTGCTGCTGAGCTATATCCCTGGCCTTAGATTACTTTTTTACATGCAATACTACAGTGTCATATTTTTGAATCATAAAATTAGGTATAGAGGGACAAATTATGAGTTCACAAGGAAAAACACAGAATAGAAATTACTTTAAACAATCTCCAAAAGAGGAAAGAGGAAAAGACAGTGTATAAAAATGAAAGCCAAGAATCGGATTTTTATACAGCTAACCAAAAGGAGTCTATTGAAAATGATATAACTTACAGTAAGTGATTTCTATATTCCATAGTAGTGTATTTGTATTTGTTTGACATCACTAACCTCACTAAATAAAATTTTGAAAACAAGAAATTATTATTAAGATAGATATATAAAATATACTTTTAAGTGGAGGGGTTTCTGTTTTTTCATGTGATATAAAAGTATGTGGTAATATTTGATCGGAAGAAGGTAATGCAGTGAAAAAGTGTATGCATGACTGGAAATGTCACTTAATAGTTCTGGATTTCAGTTTATACCTTAAGGGCTTTCATCCATCCTCCAGAAAAGCCTTAAAGCCCATCATCCTATGGCCCTAGGGCATGCTCTTCACATTGTCTTGTTGGCTGTGTGGTCTAAGAGGACAGAGCATGACCCATGAATGGCCCAGAGGTCTCTGTCTGCTTTGCAGATGTTCAGAACAGCCTTTTCAGAAAGCATTCGAAAACAGTATGTCATATGGACTATGATCTTTCTCTCTTTGGCTTACTTTTTTTTATTTGTTTGTTTATTTTCTGTCTGTCTGAGATTGGGTTTTGCTATGCAATCAGGTGGGATCTAATGTCACTTTGTAGCCCAGGCTGGCCTCTTTTTAGTGATCCTCCTGCCTCAGCCTCCCAAGTG
Source organism: Dinomys branickii (assembly GCA_004027595.1). NCBI lineage: Eukaryota > Metazoa > Chordata > Mammalia > Rodentia > Dinomyidae > Dinomys > Dinomys branickii. Next base: position 260,784 of record PVLD010000029.1, on the reverse strand, counting down.
CTGAGATTATAGGTGTGTACCACCATGCCCAGCTCGCTTTGCATTTTTTCTTATAAAACAAATGTGCGCTCAAGAGACACATGGAATTTCCAATAAATCAGAATGACATCAAGTATATAGTACATGCTTTGTTAAGCAAGTATATTTTTCAATAATTTCTACAGATAGTAATTAATTTCACTACATAAAGGCTTATAGTATTACTAATTTCTCTACATAAAGGCCTGTAGTATTAAACTGATGTCTACAGATTATTATTCAACACAGTGAAAAATCCAACCGCCTAACAGAGGCTCTCAGAAAACAAATTTAGTCACATTCTCTACCCAGTGGGCTTGATTCTGATCCAAATTAGGTAAATTAAACTGATATAAACACCTAAGCTTTCATATGCACAGTGGTCATCTTAGCAAGGGAACAAAGTTGTAAAGGGATAGTAAGTAACACAGCGCCCTTGCACCTCTAATCACACAAAATTTATCTTAAAGTAAACTTCTTTTATCTATCTTAAACCTAAATTAGGAATGATAACACAATTTATGGTCATATTACAGATTTTCTTACCAAGTGAAAAAAATGTGTAAAATAGTATGTAAATAAAATAGTATGTAAATATGTAAAATAATTTATGTTAGTGCCTCCTTAATTGCGTTTGCAGTATTCACAGGGAAGTATTCTGTTTGGATAATTACTCATTTTGGTGAAGATCAGTAATTTGGCTCATAAGCACTTCAGAAAATTACTCAAAATATTGCAAGAAGGGAATTTCTTTCAAACATTCAGACCTACATGGTATAAGTGAGTGCTCTTTTCATATGCTTTTCACTAGAATATTTTAAGAAATTCTTCTAAGCATTTTTCTGCTTCTAATTTGCTCAGATGAATGCCTTTTTTGGTTAGGAGAGAGCCAGTTATTTTCTTCTCTATAGGTTTCAATTATTATGCTATATACTTTTAACATTGTAAATGTCATGACTTAAAGGAAAATAAGCATTGCTAAGATTCTTATAAGTGATAAATAAATCTCATATCCATACTCAACAGAATTATTGGATATCATGTGTTAGGATATGTGATGGTTAAGTTTAATTGTGTCAACTTGATTGGCTGGGGAATTGTCTTGGTTACTTTTCTCTCATTGCTGAAACAAAATGTCCAATGCCCAAAATTAAGGAAGGAAAGGTTTATTTACCTTACAGATTGTGGAGGTTTCAATCCATTCTTGGCTGGTTCCAAGGCAGAGTGACACATGGCAGAGGGCAACTGTTGATGCCTGTGGAAAACAGCAACAGCAACACAGCAAAAAGGAGGAGTAGCAGAGAGAGGAAGGATGTTTCCCTCCCACTTATTGTGTACAAATTACCCAACAATTCAGCTATAGCACTCACATCCATAACTCCAGCATTAGACAATGGATCAATCATAAACTCTAGAAGCCCACCCCATGATTGCATGAGGCTTTGAGGGGGACATAGAGACACAAAGCATAACATTCTGCCCCGGGTCCCCAAAAGACCCATTCACATCCATTTATGCAAAAGACAGTTTAGTCCATCTCTAAGAGTTGCCAAAATGCTAAAAGTTTCAGCATTGCTGAAAAGTCCAAGTCCTAAGGTGTAAGGCAAACTCTTAGCTGTGACCCCCTGTACAAATGAAAGCAAAGTTAACCTTCAATGGCACAAGATAAGCATTACCATTTCAAAAGGTACGAACACAAGGATACAAAGCATTGGGACCAAAGCAAGTCCAATATCCAGCAGGGCAAACATTAAATCCTGTAGCTCTGTGTGGACCGTCTCAAGCAATCTGTGGCACATTATGAGCTCCAAAGGCCTTATGTGGTTCTGTCCTTATGGCACTTCTGGTGGGTGTAGCTCCCACAGTTTCTCTTCTGGCCCACTTTGCTCCCTCCTTGCAGCTTTCCTCAGACAATCCACTTTCCTGGGTTTTCCAAACTTCTGAAGTTTACATTGCATCTCTTGCATCACATTCACATCTTCAAACACTGCGCTCTCAGCGGCACACTGCCTGGCCTCCCAGGCCGTCTTCTGAAATTGAGGTGGAAGCCTTCTTTACCTCAGAACTCTTGTATTCTGTATATGTGGATAACCAGTGCCACGTGGATGATACCAAGATCTGCTACCACCTGGTGCAATAGCTAAGTTTTCCTCTGTCTTGGCCATAGTGTTATAGGCAGCTGAGTTAGTTAAAAATATTATAGGCGGTCAGATAGGGCTGTGCCCTAGAAGGAGCCAACACAAAAGATAAGACACCTGTGGGCCAGACCTCAACACAAGAGGGGCTAACCAGGTGCAGCCACATACATCAAAAACTGATAAATAAGTAACAATCACCTTCAAAGAGCCAGAAAGTCACTGGCCTGACCTCCCACAAAAAGCCCAGCTCTGCATTCATGCCCGCTTGCTACGTGACTTGCTTCCCCATTTGATCTCAGTCCACTCAGTCTTACCTGGACAATTATGCCTATAATCTTATTGGTGGACCATAGTGTTGTCCATTTCCCCTACCTTGGACCCGCCTCACCTCATGGTTTTTCCCTATAAAGTCCCTAAAAAAGACAGAGTCGGGGGTAACCCACTCGGGCCCTCCTTCTGTCCTTCTCTTGGATAGAAGCTTTCTTTCTCTCAATAAATATATTCTGCTCTTAACCTCCGTTGTTCCTAAAATTCATTCTTCGGTTTTAGAGAACACGAACTCGTCTGATATCAGTCAGGTTGGGAGATTTATTTTCCTGTATCAGTAGGGGTTAAGTGCCTGGCTTGCTGGGTGCTCTGATTCTGAAGAACAAATTCTCTATTCTGCCACCATTCTGGAACCTGGTGCGATCACTACCACCATTCCAGAACATGATGCTTTGCAGCTTTCTCCTCAAAGCAGTCCTTTACCTTGGCAGGTTTCAGGCAGCCAAGGCTGGAGACTTGCTGCTCCTAGTGCTGCCCTCAGGCCATCATTTACATTCTCTTGTTCCCCCTCAGCAATCAAGATCTCCTCAGCCCCATCTTTGCAATCCACAGCTTTGCTGGAGCTTCCTTTCTGGCCAACCTCACATTTTAAATCATCCTGCTGAGCCCTTTATTCTTGATTCTCAACATAAATCTGGCTAAAAGTCCCCAAGAACAGCCATGCCACTGCCCCAACATTCGACTGCCTTGAAATTTCTTTTGCCAGATTAATAATTTCTCTACCCTTAATCTCAGTCTCAGGCAAAGTCTCTGGACACAAGCAAAATGCAGACAAATTTTTTGCCAAGCCATAACATACATTCTCTGGAGTCCAGCACACAATGCAGTCCTTCCTCCCCGCAGAAACCTCCCGAGCCTGGGCTTTACTGGCAGGATTTCTGCCCATCTTTCTGGGCTCTGACCAGAATCTCCCACAGAGAACAGCCAAACGGGTTTGAGCTCTACTCTTTTAGGCACGTCTCCTTTCCAAACTCTTCCCACGAGCCACTTCCAAAGGCTCTTGAACCACCTGGTCAGGTGTAATCACAGCAATGACCTCACTCCTCTGGTGCCAAATTCTGTCTCGGTTACTTTCTCTGGTTGCTGGGACAAACTATCCAATGCCCAAAGCGAAGGAAGGAAAGGTTTATTTAGCTCACCATTTGAGGAGGCTTCAGTCCATACTTGGCTGGTTCCAAAGCAGGAACATGGCTGTGGAACACAGCAAAAGCAACAAGAGCAAAAGGGAGGAAGAGCAGAGAGAGCAAGCCTCTTTCCCTCCTTTATGTGGTATCCAGGCTCCCTGCCCCAGGGGGGTGTAGCACTCACACCCATAACCCCAGCATTGGACCATGGCTCAATCATAAACTCTAGAAGCTCCCCATGACTGCATGAGGCTTTGGGCAGGGACATGCCGAAACAACCCATAATGGGAACCTCCCAAAAATTTCACAAAGCACCAGGTGTATCTGGGAGGGTCAGTGGGGCATGACTTGGGCCATATATTTGTCCCATTCACGTTTACTAATGAATGCAAATATTAGTAAGTTCTCCAGTTACTTCTTGTTTAGCACTGCTGCCCTCCTAAGTTTTGCTGTCACCGTGAGTAACAGCTTTTCCTGGGGAACTTACAAACTCCTGTGAATGTGTGTGTGTGTGTGTGTGTGTGTGTGTGTGTGTGTGTGTGTGTACATGCTGTATGCGACAGTCAGTGTACCCAAACTTTATGACTTGCAGAAATAAGTACAGGAGCATCATGAAACTTTTAAATTTGAAGTCCTCTCCCTAGAATTATTAGTGATATAGTTGATAGTTTTCTTAGGCCTCTAGTGCATCTAAGTTGTTGTCTGTATTTAAATTCTGAAACTTTCCACTTTTATGATATCTTCATTCCCTTAAGAAAATTTAGTAAGTAGCTGGTTCATATATTAAATTTAAAAGTGACACCTTCAACTGAATAAAATGAGGGCTTCATAGTCAGGGATGCTTGGGTTCAATAGAGAGCTCTGCTGCTCCACGGCTGGCTAACCTTGTGAAATGGCCAGAGTTTTTTGTCGCTAGCTTTCTCATCTATGAAATGGGAAAAAGAATTTTCCTCATAAAGTGTCAGAAAAAATAAACGGATAATGTGTATGATGTGATCCAATTAGTACCTAGCAATCTTACCTAGGAAAAATTGTATGTTTACTAATGAATGCAAATATGAGTAAGTTCTCCAGTTTTAGATATTGCACATAATTTTACTATAAAATAATACATGTAATATAGTGTCCTTTCTAAAACTATAATTTGTCCTATATCCTATTTTTCTTGTTATATGGTAACCATCATAAAAATTTAGTCATTTTGGTAGTAGGCAAGCCAAATTTAACTTTTGTCATTTAGTAGATGCCTAGTGAGGTCCTGCAATCAATAAAGTAATTCACTATGTTACAGTCAAAACAGAAAAGGAGTTCTGTTCTAGGATGCTGCTAGTGTAATGTTTTCGGAATTACCTAGCTGAAGTAAACATAACTTTAAATTATACTTTTTCTGTTTCCATTATGCCCTAAAAGTTAATTATAACCAACACACATTATTTATTCAGTATTTTGTTTATCAGACACCTTTACTGAAATAGTTCTTTGGTGGTTCTTAGCCAATACATTTTTAGCTTGTGATGACTTGGCTCATTTTACACTTTTAAATTAGGTTTCGGCACTGGTGGCAATAGTCACTCTAACAATTAGAGATGAAAGCTGAATTAAGAAGATAGGAATCTATTAATATATGATAGTGGCATCAGAGTCACCAATAAATAAAACTATTCGGAAATCATTAGGATAGAATTTACCTTTACAAAATATCTTAATAGGCAAAACTCTCACACTTCATTTATGAAATAAATTATAGAATTATGTTATGTAGTGAGTAGGAAATTGATCTTGCAGTTTTCCATTCTTAAGCATTCTGTAATAGAAAAATCATTACCCTGGATTCAAGTCACAGCTTTGCTGTTGAAGCTTTATGAAATTGGGCAAGGCATTTAATCTTTTTTGATGTCATTTTTTATATGTAAGTTTACAGAGTCAGACTCATATGCTATCTACAAATGCTATATACTTGTGGTTAAATCACTATGGAACATAAATGATGGTGGTACAGAGAAAAAATTTTTAGTTTACAAGTAAATATGTGATTCCTAGTGAAGAAAAATCCATTTGTAAGAGTCTAATTAAAAATGGGGCATTTTTCCTCCTGTGTCATAAGATAAATTCAAGTAAATGGAATACAGACAGAAATATTAACATAGAAAATTGTGCCCTATCTGATATTGAGTGAACCCAATTTTACTGTACTTAGGAGTTACAATGATACTGTGTTTAGTTACTATCTGTAAATGGATGAAGAAATACTGAAAGGTGGGATTTTCTGAATGTTGATTTTCTTTCTTGTAGGAACAGTGAATTTTGAAGTTACTTTTTATGGCCACTCTTTATTATTGCCATTTGCTAATTTCAAGGTGCGTTAGGTATAATTATTCTTTTAATAAGGGCAGCAGTACAAAGTATATTTGAGGAGCAGGCTTCGCTGAAGTTGCCGTGTTACTGGTTCTCCTCTACTGCATTTTCCATTCTCTCCCTGTAAACAGTATTAACACCAGTTCCTCAGTAAGACAGTATTCTTGAATACAACTTATATTTCAGTTATTTAAAGAAAAGACATTCAAGTGTTTTAAGACAGTGCCATTAGCTATGAGGAAATAAGGTGCGCTATGAATTATATCAGAAGACCGCAGCGCTTCGTTAGAAGTGCTACAGGGTGAGCAAGAGCACTGCTTCGTCTGCAACTCTAGGGAGCTGGTCTTCAAGGCTGCTCGTCAATGGGATTATGGAAACCGCTATGAGAAGACAAGGTAAAGTGAGCCCTAGAAGAGGCCCAGGTGGGGTCTGTTAGCAAAGGAGGAAGCTAGTTTCTTAGGAAATGTCAGAGGACATGAAGTGAAGTGATGAGAAGGGGAGGGATCGAAATCAAAGATGGGGGGGTTAAAAGTGGCCCGCGCCTGTGATATGCAACATGTTGAGGAGCAACAGAGGTGAAAAGCTGAAAATCGGGTGGCAGTGAGGTTTCAGTTCAGCCTAAAGAAGATCATGGGTGGGTAGGGGCCCCCCGGATGTATCTGTTCTTGTTTATTGGCACCATGGTCTGCGCGTTTGTGTGCTCCGCAAAGCCACATGTTGAACTCTTAGCACCCATGTGAGGACGTTATGAGGCGGACCATTTGGAAAGTGAAGGTCATGAGGGCAGATTTCTTAGGACCGGCCACAAGGCTGTTGTAAAAGAGGTCCAGAGTGCTGTTCTGTTTCTCCTACTATAGGAATGCAGAGTATGTGGTAGACTCCTTCCTTCCACGATAAAGTGGTTCCTCAGCAGACAGGAGTCTGCTGAGATCCTAGACTTCGAAGCCCTGAGAAGGAAGACGAATAAATTTCTATTGCTTGTGAATTACCTAGTTTTTGGTATGCTGTTCTAGAAGCCTAAATGAAGGTTGGGTGTGTGTGGCATAGTGTTAAGTACACTCTGGAGAAGAAGGGATCATATCATTTAATGATGAAATATATTAACCATCAAGATTTTGATGAAAAATAAAATTTCTTTGAAAGATAATTAAAATGCACTTTTAATTCTGATTTGATCCCAAATGTGGGTTTCTGGCAAAAGATAGCACATTATATAAGCAGAATTCATCTTTATTTTCTTTCTCTTTTGTTACCAGATCTCTTCCATTTTTTTTTTACCTTAATACACTCTTTTACTTACTTTTTGTGGAATCTACATTATTCTCTAGATGCTGTCATCGGCCCTGAGAAATACATTGGTGCACAAGGTATACTATTTGCTCTCTCTCTCTTTTTTTTTAAACTGCTTGAAATAGCTCTTCTAAGTCCTTCTAGACACTGAGTCAAATTCTCATTCTTTTTATCACTGAACTATTCTTACACCACTGCTTGGAATAAAATAAAGCACTAAAGCTATTTTATTACCTCGGATATACAACATATTATTACCTTAGATATATAATAAAAGTACTTTTTTTTACCTTGGATATATAATAGTTTGTTGAGTAATGACTTTACCTAACACTTTGTAAATAGTCAAAGCAGGAGGTATTTTAAATGAATTTCTGTATCATTGAGTGTGGGTCATATGTATTGTTTCTTGGGATGATTCACTGATGAGTACATTTCAATTCATAGGTGTAAAACACGCACACCATTTTTTTCTGGAGTACTTTAGAGCAAATGAAGTCATCCACACGTTGTTGCTTCTACCCTACATGCTAATATGGTTATTTTGAAGCTTGAAATGAATATATGACCAGAAAGTCAAACTTTTTTTATAAATATATTTATGTTTTTATTTTAATGAAATGAGACTATCAAATTTTGCTCTAAACAATAAAATAATATAATGGAAATATTTCTGAGAAGAAAACATGACAAACTTTTGTTATAAATGCTATTTTTCCTCTTTTTTAGGATGACAAGGGGTTGTTCCTAGACTGAGCTGAGGAAAGAGAACCTTAGGGTCCCTCAGTCTAACATTTCTGCAGTGGTAACTGTTCACTGTCTCTGCATGTCTGTGCAGTAGGATATGTAGTAGTCTCCTGGGCCTCTCCACACTGAATGACAGAGCAGCTACCTTGTAGGCATGGCAAAGTCTGTGGATGTTGGCAAATGTTTCTTGAGGAACAAAACAGTCTTATACTCTGGTCTCTCTTCAGATTGAATAAATCTTTCGCCTTTTACAAAACAGTCTTTAGTTGTGTGGCACTAGTTCAGAAAATCTCTTCTTGAGCCGGTAACTGGTGTGTAAAAAATTCATGGTGCCAAGAAAGAATCCATTAAGAGATTCTATACAGGAAACAGAGAAGTGAGCACACTCTCTAGGAGAACTGATAGGTATCTATTATTCAGAGTTGGTTTTCCTTTTATCTTCTGCTATGTCTCTATTATTCTACACTTTCAATATGCTTTATTAATGCTTGAGCCCAAGGACTTAAAACAGGTGACTGTGTTCAGACTTTAAGGGAAAAGACATAGAAAGGTAACATGTTGGAAGCCTCTTATACACACACTAACATAGCCCTAAGAGAATAGAGAGGTGGCTGATAACACAATTCTATCATATTTTATGTGTAGGACCCAAAAGTAATCCTCAGTCATCGTCAGGTATCCCTGGCAGCAAATGGATGGGGCTGCTTGGACGACATTTGTGTAGATGCAATGGAGAGGAAAAGAGGAAATTTTTTCCTGGTGAGCTAGAGTAATTGAAAAGTGTGGCTATCCATCACCATAGATGTTTTCAACATCTTATCCTGTGAAGGATGATGGGAATTTCTGGATTTTGGAAGACAAAAATAAGGTAGAGGGGCAGAAGGTATTAAGGGTGAATATGGGTATGCAAATTTACTTGACTCTGATAATTCATTTGAAAATGATTAAAGGAAGAAAGGACAACTAGAAGTTCTCAGGAAATTTCCTGAGGAAGTATAAAATAAAATATGGATGCAATACAAATAGTCATGCTTTATGGCAAAGTTAAAAAGTTCCAGTGACACAAGGATTTGCATAATGTCTTCAAAACTTTATGGACAAAGATAGTTATACTCTACTGTCATTCATAATAAATAAATACAAAGAAATTCTTAATGCCTTGGTGTATGAAACTTGTTAATCTAGGGCCTGCTTCATGTAATTAAGCAAATTCACATAAACTTGTATTTTTAAAATTAATGGCAATGCAAAACTTATGTCCATTATAAACCAATTTTAAAAGAGGTTAAATAGTAATACTTCAAGGTGTATAAAAAGAAAATGTGAAATGTTGGGATAAAGCATGACAAACTATTCAAGGATATGCTCTTGCAGAGTATAGCATTTTTATACTTTTAACTTTCTGTCACGCAGGACTTCGTGAATAATAAGTATCCATTCATAATAAAATATGTGTAGATATGTAGTTTCATTTTTCTATACTAATTCATTTAAAATAGCCAGGCTATTTATATTCAGGCCAATTTCTTCCATAAATGTTGAATTTCTTGGTTTCTGGAAGTCTGCCAAAGCCAGCAACAGGTGTTAAATAGAGATTTATTTAAACGGAGGCTGCATGATAAAGAATGGTTGCAGGAGAAAGTGTCCCTTTTTTAAGTAAGTGGGGATCACCTCATGCAAAGGTAAAAGATAAGGTTTTTCTCCCTTAAATAATACACACTAAAATATATTATAATATTGAATATTGGTTTGTTATTAGGTAGAATATCAGTGGGGTTTGGTTAAAAAGAAAGGAATCTTATTATTAATGTGGTTATTAATAATAAAATTGCTCATCTGACTTGAAAATAACAGAAACATAACACAAGTAAGGGGAGAAACCCATAATTCTGTGCAGTAAGATATTTTTCCATTTAATTGCCAATTCTATCATGCTTCAAAATGCATTCTGTTAACCTTTTATGTTCTATCAAAGTTATACTTTTGTGGTGTCAGTTGCTAGGGATGAAGGATTTGTTATCTAGTAGGTAATAACTGTCCTCTTCATGATAGGATTTGTGGAGACGTCACCTTGCTCAATACTATCCAGTGACAAAAATATGATTTCAGCGTGTAGAGATCAATATCTGGGCAACCCGCACTTCACATCACGATCGTTGTCATATCAAATAGGTTCATTACTAGCCACTGCTCGGTTCCTTTCTCCTTTCTTACTTTGTCCTTAATATATTCTTGAAAGTGTGTCAATCAGTCTTTTGCCAGTAATCACAGGTTTGTTATATTTCCTGCCCTGTCCATTATCATGTTTTCCAGGGTTGTCTGGTGAAAAGAATATAATATCCCTTAGAGTTAAGAAAATATTATTCTGGCAAGTGGAAGATTATAGGCAGTTCTTGCATAATTTCCGAGCGAAACGAGCAGTTATTTGCCCACAGGGAACATGAAGTAGCCATGAAGGAAAATGACCCCATGTATCTTGAAAGAAATTAAAAGAGTAAGAATCTGTGACAATTAGGTTGCCTAAGTACCATAAATCTGGCTCTTCTATTTCTTAATTTCCAAGAGAACGTTTAAGAATGTAAGGCATTTACCAGGGAAGGTGTTAAAATATAAATTCTACCACCACCAAAAGATCTGCTGTTATGTTCTCAGAAATAGCCTGGTAAAATATCTAACATGTTGTTGTAACAAGAAAGTGGAAATTATTTTCAGAGACGTGATCATTAGGAAAAGTGGCATTAATGGAGAAGGGAAGGCCGTGGTAGGATCATCTATTTATAGAGGTTTCAGGCTATCTCTGTACATATGCAGTGGATATTTTTCTTCCTTTGTGGTAATAAAAAAAGCCCAAACAGGCAATTTCCTAGACAAGTAAATGAATAGGTATAAAGGTTTGTGACATTTTTAAAATATAAATGAACACATAGAATGTCCTATTTCTTGATAGTGCGATCTTAAGGCACATGAATTCTGTCACTATAGAGGGTAAACAAAAATAACACTAGGAATAGGGAAATAAAAACAATGTTTAAACACTACCCAGAGCACCCCATTCATGCCTGGGCTCTATGTGTACATTATAAGTCTGCACGCTTTTTGCTAGAACAGCTTGCAGATGTAAGAGGCAGAATCTCCGAGAAGATAATTTCCACGTATAATGCACCTTATCGTTTCCTATCTCTCGGCTACTCCTTCATGTTCATTTTATTGATTCTTCTAAATCAAATTTATCTGCTTTCATTTAGCCATGGCTCCAGTCCTGTTGGTATTTCTCACTACTCAGCTTTTCATAGATTCCTGAGTTCTGTTCAACTCACTCTTATTTTTATAAATGAAATAACTAAGGCATCAAGGAACCTCTGAAACGTTTCTGCAGGTAGATGAAGAAGCTGATACATTGTCTTAAGTGTAAATTATGAACCACCTCAAGGAGGGAAGATGCGTTGCTATATGTTTTGCATCACACACTGTATAGGACCTAGTCAGGGTCCTGGGTGTACTCATTTCCTGACGGCACTCCCTGTGTGTATAACAGAAACTGTGCTGAGAAGGGAGGATTGTGACCAGAAGCCTTACACCATCAATGTTGGGAAGAGAAGCTGATCTAGGCAAATGAAGGCAAATTACCTTGCCATGGGAAATGAGTGTATTTCTGATAAGAGCCCTAGAGAGGTGCTTTTTCCTTTGGCTGAAAAGCACTTGAGGAGAAAAAGAATTTTATGTACATATTTGACACTCTCATCTCCAGACTCGTCAAGAAAATAAATTTTGCTAATGACGCAGAAACTCCAAAAACACCTTGGTAAGTAATATTCCGCTGTGTCCACATCTTGCCTCCAGCCTCTGAGAACAATGATTACCCTCCCCCACCCTGGCGCTTTTTTATTTGTGGCTCTGCTGGGATCTAACCTAGCGACTTGTGTGTGCTAGGCAGGTGCTCTTACTAGTGAGCTACATCCGAACCTAGACACACACTTCTTCACTAAGTATGTCTGATTGACACGATGCATTCTACGTTTCTGTGTACAACAAAGTGTTAAATCCTTTTCCCAGCTCCGTCCCACCTTTATGCTGTTCACACTGTACTCTTTTCAAATTAGATTTGTCTGCTCTCCACACATTGCCTGCTTGCACATGCCTCATGCTTTGCTCAAACTCCTCTGTCCTGCCCACATTTCTGTCTAATTACTCCTGTTTTTCTGCAAAGATTCCAGAAACCTTTCTTACTTCCCTGTTCAGAAATGATCGCCTTCTCTTTTGCCAGAAGAGCAGCTGATTTGTACTCTTCTAAGGACAATTCTATAACCTCGGTCACATGGTCAGATACTGTGTTTATTCTTGACCATTTCTTCAATAAAATTGCTAGAAACTTCAAGGCAAGATAACAGCTGAAACACATTTGTATATTTTGCAGTAATAAAACATTGTTCATTCACCTCTTCAGTCTACACAGATGATCTCTCTTTCTTGGCAACTGTTATGGTTTATATTGAGATGTCTCCCCAGAATCTCATGAGCTCATAGGTGGGGCTTTGGGCTTTGTAGCTGATTTGCTGTTAGGAGGCGGCGGTGGCTAGAAGAGGCAGATCACTGGTGGTGGACCCGGGGGGGGGCCTATCCCCACTCTGGAGACCCTCTGTCTCTCTAGTTCCCTGGCCATTAGGTGACTCCATTCTCCTCCAAAGCCCATCTTTCTTCCATGCACTTTCTGCCCTGGAGCCCATCCATCAACTATGTACCGAAACCTCCAAAACCTTTGAGCCACAATAAATTTCCTCCTCTTTAAATTGTGGGTGATTGATACCGTTTCTCATCAACTAGCAAGTGACTATCACACACACACACACACACACACACACACACACACACAATCACACACTCAGAATGGATTTGGTACACAGGAAGGATAAAAACGTCTCTTTGGAAACTTTCCAAATGCCTGATGGATCACTGCGACCCTTTTCCCTAATTACAGCTTATTCTAAGATTTCCTGTCTAAATTATCTGTAGATTTAACCTGGCAAGGTTGAGGTCTCTGCTTCAGATAAAAGTAGTTCAACTTCTAAAAACAGGACAATCCAATAGTCACAACTGCATTTCTCTGAGTACCAGGTGGTGAGAGGGACTTGACCCTCAGTGTCAAGTTGCAAGACTGTAGACTCTCTAATGAAGGGGTTGTTTGGCAAAAAGCAGTATCTTTGCAACTGTCTTCTGTGATTGTGTGTGTGTTCCCTCGATCACTCTAGAGAAATCAAGAAATAATAAAAATATACAAGCCATTTTTCTTTCACACCTATAGAAATGCTGTTTCCGTTTTTTCCTGCCAAAAAGCTGAGCATGAGTTTACTTAAGTACAGTTGTGGCAACCTAAAACCAGTAATGGGTGACGAAGAGTGTCCTGGCAGAAGAACCCTCCAAATGCATTTTTCCCGTCATAAAATCAGGGAGCAAGAACGCGTTCTCCAGGTGTAGGGCAGAGACACCCGGCGATGAGGAGCTCAGCCATGGTGCAGGTTGACAGCCGCTCTTTCCCCTTAGATTCTGAGCTCTTCCGTTTCTCGATCTCATCCTATTTTTCTGTGCCTGGCGATAGATAAGGAAAACCCCTGGGAGCTCACCAAGCCTAAGGTGAGGCTCCTGATTACTCTCAGGAGCCAGAATTTAAGTGCATACAAGGGTCCACTGTGAGACCCTCGGCCGGGACGGCCTCTTTCCAAGCCCTGGGCCCCGGCTTGGCATCGAGTGACAGACGGCTTCCTCCTTCAGAATAATGGCCCGCCGCAACCTCTGGGCGAGGAGGGCTGACTCTGGGCGCTTGTACCGCTCATCACTGCCACTTAAGCCAGGATTCCCGCACAGCTCGCCCTTGTGCACCCGGCGGCCCCGTCTGGCCGCGTCCGGGGACCTGGGCCGTGCTTCGCCCGGGGACCGGACAGAGCCGGGTAGGGCGGCAGGAGGGACGCGCTGGGGCGCCGCCCTCCGCCTCTGCCCTCCGGGATCCGCGCTGAGCGGTGGCGCGCGGTGCACAGGGGGCGCGGGCAGCGCTGCCGCCCACTCTGCTCCCGCGGGCCGGCGATGTGGACGCTCCAGGTCCGAGCGAGGAGCGTGAGCCCGACCGGCCCTGAGAGCAGACTCCGAGCCAGCGCCCGCAGCCCCCTCCCCGCCGCCCAGCCAGCAGCGCGCCCCTCTCGGGTCCGGCCCGCCGCATCGTCCTCGCCGCCGAGGAGGCACCGGGACGCGAACTCGCGACGTGCGGCTCGGCGCGGACGAATCCCGGGGTCGCGCTGACAGGACTCGTCGTGCGACGCGGAGGGATCCGCCTCGGCCGCGCCTCCTCCCGCGCGCGCCCCGCCTCCTCCGCCGGCCCCGCGCCGCGGCCGCCGCTGCCTCCGCCCGCGCCGCCGAGCCGCCGCCGGGATATAGTGCGGCGAGCGCGGGCCGCAGTCACTTCGCGAGCGGCGCGCGAGCTGCGGCGCCGGCACCCGAGCGGGCGGGCTCGACGGGCGGCCGCGCAGCGGAAGGGTCTCTCCGGGCTGGACTAATAACTTTGGGACTGTCCGCCGGTGTCACGTCTGAACATGAGCCTCCTCCTCGCCTTCTACCTGCTCGGGTTGCTTGTCAGTCGCGGGCAAGGTAGGAGTGCGGTGCTTTATTGCGTTTACTTCCTCGTACACCCAACCCAGAGAGGCAAAGAGGGAGGCACAGGAGGAAAAAATTAAAAAGAAAAAAAAAAAAAAAGGAAAAAGAAAAAGAAAGAAAGAACTAAAGTTACGGTGACTGTTGTGATCCTTGTTATTTTAGCTCTGTCTTTTGGCTGTCCCTAAAATTGTCTGTGTTTTGTGGAGACCCTTCAGTGAGAAGAGAAAATGCAGATTTGCAGATGGGCATCAGTGAGCCGGAGATCCAGGCAAACTGCTTTTCCTTTCTTTCTTTCTTTTTTTTTTTTTTTTCCTTTGGGATTTTAGCTTTCTTTGAATTTCATTTTCAAGAAATTGAATGAGTCTGTGGGTGTGTATCGATACTTAAATATCAGAGGTGGTGGGAGGGAAGGGATTGATGATGTTTTACAGCGCAGCAGAAACTATAAGCATGAAACTCGTCTGTAAAATATTCCCGTTGTGTGCAGGAAATCCAGTTCTATGAGACTCTTATTTGCTTTTTTCCCTCTTTCCCGAGACCAATTCTCGGCTATGAAGCGAGCGATGATGGCTTATTTATGTTGCAAACTAAGAAGGGCCGTGGAGGTGCTGTGTAGGAGAGCCGGCGGATAAAACTGGAGCTGGGTTGCAGTCATTCATTTCAGAGCCCCATCTCCTCGTTAATACAGAAAACCAGAACTATTTCATAACGTGAGATTGCACTGACTCTTGCAAGGGATTTTAGGGTTATGGACAACTGGTAGGAGCTTTTATATCTTGAAGAGGGGGGAGATTAAGAATAGCCTTGTAGAATATCCGGGGGGAGAATTTGCGGAGCTACCTCTGTTGATCTGGGTAAAGACAGATCTGAATTCTTCTTGCTTGTATAGACAGCACACATTCATCTGAAATATTTCTACGATAGAGGGAAACATTTTCAACTGTCCACACAAGTTTGGACATGTAATTGGGGAAACAAAACGCTAACACATGCATTGGTGGAAGTCTTTAAAGGAGGCGATTGCAGTGATCTTGTGATGTGTGATAATTGCAGAAAATGTTGTATTGTTAGTGTAGCATGAATTTTTAAATAAAATAATAAATTGCAAGATAAGTTAAAATATCTTCACTTTATCGATTCTCAGCATTTCTGGCTTCTTCTGTGTTGCTGTTTTTCTCCAGCAGGGGGTGGTAGAATTCCATTTTAAGCCCAGAAATGATTGTTTCTGCTCTTACAGTCCTATCATTCTTCAGCAGGGCTTGACAGTTTGGATGTGAAACCTTCCCTTCTCCTCCCCAAAGCTATAGTATTAGTGGCTGATGAAGCACGATTGGGTGCAGATTTTATGTTCAGAAATAAATGCAAATGCTGGCTGTTGCTCTGGTTTGTAGTGTCTTAGTAGGATGCTGTTCATTCCCATGACGGCACAGAGTGTGTAGCATTACGGTCTCAGAGAAATTGCGGATATGGTCATCTGGAGCTAGCATTGGAGTGTTCTGTTAATTCAAACACTTTTGTGGCAAAGATGGGGATGCACTTACTCCCCTGAGACACACTGTTTTAATTTTTGTAGACCTGCTAATTGTACTTAAGTGTTCCTTTGTAAAATGGAAAGGCATTTCCCAATGCTGAGAAGCAGTCCTTGAAAATTGCAGTTAAAACACAACTGCAATTAAATAAGTGTAAGTGGTGTGGAGAAATATAAATCATAAGAAGCAAGGTTACGCAGACTTACGATTGCATTATGAGTTGTTTGCAGAAGAGAAACGTCTCATTCGTGGAGTCTGGGCATTTATCATTGCAGATGCTAAGTGTGGTGGAATTTAGAGATAGAAGGACCATCTAGGAACGTTTAAATTCTGGGTTTAAACAGTACACACAGGCGTGCACAATTTGGGTGGACGTATGTCACATATTTGAAATTGTGGCTCAGCTCATTTCTTATCAGAATAGGAAGTGGCTATAAAGGAGGCCCCTGACACAGAAGCGTGCCCACGGGGGAGCCCATGTCTCTAATGAGACGGGCTGGGAAAGGAGCACTGTTGTAAAGAAGATCTCTCTATCTCGTACAGTTACACAATGCGTGGCTCCCACGGGGGCACAGATGCGTATTAGAAGGACTCAGCTTTTGTGAAAGCAAACACGTAGGACTTCCTTGCCATGTGCCTTAATGAAGTCAGAGGCGCTTGGACATGGAAATCCTCCTCTTGGAGTCCAATTCCTTTATGCTGCTGTTTTGTTCTCTAATTAAGGATGCAGCAGCGAGTATCAGATACACCACGGGGAGCTGTCCCTTCTCCACAAAGGAGGGGGAAAGTGAACGCGGTGTAGCTCGTGATTTTGTTTATTCTTTGGTAAATGGGACCATGAAAAGCCGGCGTTCAGTGATCCCCGGGCTCGCCTTAGGGACACTAATGCCCCAGCTTGATGATTTGTGTTTCCAGCAATACACTTGGAGGGGATTTTATGAAGCGCGATTGAAGCTATGCCTTGGGAAAGTGGTGTGCAGTTAGGTGGGGAAAGGCAACGATTATGCATTCCCTTTTAAGTAGTCAAAACGTTTTGAGCTGCAGCCGCTGAAAGGAAGAAAATGACAGAAGTGCAAAACTGACTCTGGTGGATGCCAATACCATAATTAGCTAAGGAAGCCTAATAGATCTCCTCCCAACTTTCAACACTGTGCTGTTGTTCTACTGGAGCGAGAGCTTTTAGCACAGCAGAAAGGCGCCTTGAAAAGCCACCGGTTTCTCCTGCAAGCTTAGGAGCTTATGAAGTAAGGCTGGCGTTTGTCAAGTTTGATTTTCACTGTCCATGGAAGGGATTGTCTAGATCACTGTCACTTTTGCAATTACTTTTGCCTTCTACTCAAAATTTGGTCACAGCGCTTGTCATCCTAAATTTCAAGTGATACTCCGGTCTCAGACAAACAGTGTATTTGCTGTTTGCAGTTTTGTAAATACTGATTCTCAAGTGCTAGTATGTAGGGGTTGCTTTCCTGACACTTTTTTAAGTGCTTAACATTGTTTTCTTTTCTTTTCTTTTTTTTTTTGGTACTAGGAATCGAACTCAGAACCTTGCGCTTGCCAGGCAGGCACATGTGCCACTGAGCTGTGTTCCCGGCCTAAAATTATTTTCTTATTCTTTTAAAAAATCACCCAAGAATGATAAATCGCTATTCCTTGTTGTTCACATATGTACAATAAAATTATGGGGTGCTAAGACCTAAGGTCAGGAACAGAGCTGTTTATCTCTCTTGCAATCACCCCAAACAGTGAGAACATTTAAGGCAAAATCCTAGAATGGGGAAGAGGATTGTCGAGTTTGTGAGGGAAACCAAGCACCTGCTTCTTGCGCTTTCTGGGTGAGCACTTTTAAGTCATTGTTCCTTAGCGACAGGGACCTTCTAAAAATACAGCACAGGCGTGTGAGGGTCTATGGCTTCAAGCCCATCAGAGAGCTCTCCCGAAACCCAGCCTCTTTCTAGTTTGCTCGGAGTTACCATCTCTCTGACATCTTTGCTCGGTGTTACTGTCTTTCTTTGCTGCCAGCTTCTCTGTGTGATGTTTCTATTGAATCAACTGCATAGTCATTTGCTGATAGAGAAGATAGGGTCTTCAAGTCAGTATCTTTACTTTCAGTGAACAGCCCAGAGGTTTCCCTCCCTGCTCTAAGGCACAGGAGCTAAGCAGACCCTTTTCTCACTTTTATTTCTTGTGCTCCACCAGCACATGCAAAAGGAAGAGAAATTGGTGGTCCCAGGTGTCAGGTGAGTTTTTGCAGTGACACAGGGGCCCATGTTTTCCCGGAGGTTACCTGCTAGGAGAAAAGCAGTTGATGGAACAAACGAAGCTCATTCAGTGTAGGAAAAACGGCAAACTTGATACAATTTTGTAAATGCCACATTTTTTCCAAAACAGAGCTGGTGGTAATGGGGTCAGGAGGGAGCTGGGGGCGGAGTCTAGTAACCAGGCTGAGCACTGTGCTTTGTTTTGCCTGCTTCCTAGTGAGGGAAACAAACAAGATCCCCGCTCCAAGGCTCAGCAACTGGTGCTTTCTCTGGCTTTTGACATTTGGGAAATCATTTTAACTTATCTGTTTTCAGGGTCATCTCTTATAGCACTGAACTTTGGAGACTGGGAAGAAAGGGGCTCCCTAAGTTGTAGAGGGAGAGGAATTGTTTGTGCGTGGTTTGGTTTGGTCTAAAATAAAATTAATCCTTCGGGTTTTGGTGTATGCAAAATTAATGTAATCATTTTAATGTTATTACGAAGGGAATGTGATTGTCTTTCAAGTTTTTTATTGACCTAAATTCTAAATTTCCTGCACCCAGTCATTTTGAGGATAGGCCTATTTAAAAGATTATAAATTAGTGTCAATTTTCCAAATTACATGATAGGAGGACACTTTTTAAAATACAACCAGTGCTTCTATGGCTTTATTAACATAGGAATTAAATTAAATATTCCTATGTTTCATGGAGCTAAGGAATCTTTAATTGTTCGGCCAGTAAAAGTGCTTTGCCATGGCACACTGGTAAACACTTGAATAACTCATTATTTATAGCTGTGACAGTGGTACTGGAATCCCAATGAGCAGTGTATTGCTCAGCTTCACATGTTCACTTGTGCAGCTAACTAGTCACCAAACATCAAAGACGTTTTGGAATGCTACGATGTAATGAAACAGACTTCCCTGGACCTAAATAAGTCAGGGGCATGATGGAGAATTTGGGGAAGTTGATTGATGGGAGTTTGAAGGATTTTAAATTAATAGAACAAAATCTCCTGGGCCCCATTTTGTTTATTGAAAAATAAAAGAGAGTACACTTATTCTGGAGTACCATGACACGACACTGCTAAGATTCCCTTGATTTTGAAGAACTACTTAAACTTATAGAGCCACTATTTTCCATTTTAAAAATTTGATATAACATTACTTGGTGAGTTTTCTTTCAACCTCAGCCATGAGATAGAGCTGTGATAACAGACACATACAGGGGTCCTGTAAAATGCGAACCCTGCTATGCCAGTCTGTGGTCATCATTTTTAGTAATAAGAACAGAGGTGAATTTATTCATGCTTAAAAGTGACTCTTGGGGGCTGGGGATATAGCTCAGTGGAATAAGCACCTGCCTAGCAAGTGCAAGGTCCTGAGTTCGATCCCCAGTACCACAATAAATAAATAAATAAATAAATAAAATAAAAAATAAAAAAATAAAAGTAACTAATTTATTAAATTTCCAAAAATCATCTAAATGCTCTCTAATTAGGAAAAAAAAAGAGGGGACAGTGTTTATTTAAATACCTGGTGAGCCTTATTCATTCATCATTTACTTGTTGGTATAGCTCATATTAAGAGCCTGCTTTCCAGAGGCCTCCTTAGGCAGCAGTACTAGAAGAGTGGCATCGGTGGTGAACAACTGTAGGGGGCGCCACTTATAGTCGCTATCATAGAAAACATTTATCTTCAGAGTTTGCCAGCGGGCGGCACGGATGGGTTGCTCTTTTGTGTTATGAATTCTTTCAAAGGGCTGGCGTTAGCACCAAAAATCTTAGGGTGGACACACAATTAGGTTAAGTAACTAAAGACAAAGTCAGAGAGTAAAATGGTAGGAACTACAGCTTTGCCTTCCCAATTCTTAATTCACTGGAATTTATATCCATTGTAATTTATATGGATCAAGAATCCAACAGATTATTAGGTGTGTTTTATGGATGAAGAGCGATGTACAGAGAAATCATTTGACTTTCCTCTGTTAGTTCTAGTGAGTAGCTTATTGCAATTACTAAACTTTTTGAGTTCTATTTCATTGCCTGTTTTTTAATGTATGTGATGAATTGTTTGAAAATGGGCGTGTGTGGAGGGGCTGTACAGAGTACTACACTCATGCTGATGGCGGAGAAGGTGAAAATATGCATTAGACAGCCAAATCATCATCAATAAATCAACAAACTGTTGAGTAGGGAAGCGTTACAGTGCCATAAAATGAAAACAAAAGACTTCATATAACTGATTAAAAATTAAGTGGTCGAAGCGGAACCTGGTAAGCTCAGCACTTAGAATGAAAATTCACTGGGTCCTTACAGTTGTCCCAGTCCTCTCGTGGCTATCTGATAGGCACCCTCCATTTACGTCTGGTGGTGATGACACATAGACGATGTTAATAACTGCTTAAAGTTCCATGACCAAGACACAGAGATGTGAACTCTCCACATGTTCAAGGCCCCGCCTCTGAGCAGGGCACTCATTGCAGCAGAAAGAGCTTCAATATGGCAGGAGGGAGTGGGAAAACACTGCAATGCAGGGGGAAAAAATGGGTGAGCAAACGACAGGGCATGAAGCATTTAGAGGACAGACTGTATGCAGCTTAGTGAATCCAGTGTTAGAATCTATCACACTCGTTGGATTCATAGCACAGTTTTCATTAAACAACCTGGAAAGGTGACTTATGGCTTTGAGAGTGGAATGTTTTGAGAAGGAAAGCCAGAAAGCCTGTGAGGCCTCCCAGGGTCTGACTCTTGGGTCAATCTTTGGGAGCCGGGGTTTGGGTAGAAAATAACGAAATTGTAGTCTGGTTTGCTTTTAATAGTACCAGTCATATGTATAATGAACCTGGGGTAAATGAGAAGGGAGTGAGGAGCCGTGACACGTGTCCAAGGAATGGCTCTTAGTGAAGGAATTCAGCTTACAGATTGGCCAGCTGATGCCTGAAATTTGAATCTTTTTTCTGCTAGAAAGAATGGCTATGTCTTAGTAGGAATAAGGAAGTAAATAAGAAAAACCCAGTATTAGTGTGCATTTGAAAATGTATTTGTCACAGTAAAAATCGAAACTGATGGAGGGAGCTGTAATCTCAGCATACTGGAGGCTGAGGCAGAAGGATTAAAAGTTAGAGTCCCAGCTGGACAATTGAGTGACTTAAAGAGACACTATTTCAAAATAAAAACAAAAAAGGGTGGAGTGTATCTCACTGTGAAGGCCCTGGGTTCAGTTGCCAGTAGTTCAAAAATTAAATACATGGATCAAATCATATTATAATTAGGTTTGTCATACTTACGGGAGGTCTAAGTGTAAATAATAAATTTTAAAATGTACTTTATGGATTTTACTCTCATTTCTTGAGAATTATTTCTCTTCTTTCATTTGTCTTAGTTCATTGTTCCATCATCATTTTTATTTATTATGTAGCGTTAAGTTCGGGATTTGGGGTAAAACTTCAGAAGCATGTAGGTAAAATTTACTTTTATTCCATATTTTTCATGTAAATGAGTGTCTTTATCATGTTCTCCTTTTTTTCTTATTCCTAGGAGACTAAAACATAATAGAAAAGGTAAATAAAATTTTAAAACCTAAATTAAAATTTAAATAACACAAAAAGATTTTGGATACAAAACATATGTGGTTGAAAAATTTTCTGTTAATGTCCGGGGTAAGAGAGGCCCATATAACTAGGAAGTTGAGTGTTTTTACCCATTATCTCATTTAATTCTGATTAAATCACATTTCACAGATGGCATTCCTAAATTAGAGAGCGATTTGGTTGGAGCTCTTAAATATGTTATGTAGATTGATACCCAAAATTATAACCAAAGCGCATTAAACATATTTAAGATATATTTCAGTCTTTTCCCCACAGTGTGTATTTCTTTGATGTACTGTATCGTATGTGTGATTGGTATGTAGGGGACGGTAGATCACAGTGCAGGATCGTGTTGATCCGTACATAATTTTACTTTACCTGGTCAAGAGCAAACTTCTTCAAAAGCCTTAGCAATGTGTGAAGACTTTAAGAAAAATACGAAAAGTCAACATAGATTCTTCTTTGGTAGAAGAATTTAGTTTCTTTATGGCTTTAAGAAAATCTGGACTTCCACTACAAGATGTATTTGGGAAGCTGGCAGTACTGCTAATGGAGCAGAAAAGTCATTTTCCTGTGTGAAATGAAGTTCGTTTGCGTTTGTTTATTTTTATTCTATAAAGTGCCACCACAACTACTAGGACAGTCTTAACTTTGGTAGTTTTGAAATTATGATGTTATGATTTTTTAAATTAAAATAAACAGTATTTAATTAATTTATTTATTTTAAAGAGATTTTAAAAAAGAACAATAACAGCAAAATGACAACAACATAGATAAAAACAAAACAAAGCAAAAACAGTAAGAATGATACAGGGAGGGCTGGGGATATAGCTCAGTGGAATAAGCGCCTGCCTAGCAAGCGCAGGGTCCTGAGTTCGATCCCCAGTACCGCCAAAAAAAAAAAAAAAAGAATGATACAGGGTTTCAAAACAAATTGATAGGGATTAACAGTGGTTGTTCTATTACACATTGTTACCTTCATCGAAGTTGGTCAGGTTACTAGATGTAAGGATGCAAGATTAATCAAACCATTAAAGAGAACAAAAAAGAACAATAAAAAATTATAAACTATACAGAGTTTCACCAAACAAGATGACAGGAATTCCACAGTGGTTGTTGTGTTGCATATTGTTGTCTTCAAATTAGTTGTTCATGTTACCAGATATAAGCACACAAAATTGGTCCAGAAAAAGTACAGCATTGACTGTTCCTTCAGTAAATCATTAGACATCGGCATTACAGTTATTCCAGCCATCCTTTTATGTATGTATATATATATATATATATTCCCTTCCTTCTTTCTTTCTTTTTCTCATTTCCTTCATCCCAGTTACTTCCCCTTTTGAGCAGTTTCTCTCCCTTTCCTGACGTTTGTTACACGTTTTTGGTTCCACTCACTCTTTCGTGTTCTCACACTAGGGAGACAGCACAGTGTCTACACTTGTGGGTCCGGTTTTTCTCGCATATGAGTGTGGTCTCTATTTGCACCCATTTACCTATGAAAAGCCTCGAGTTTATCTTTTTTTATAGCTGAGTATGATTTCTTTTTAGTGGTTGCTTACAAATTTCTGCAGGTTTTCAGCGTTCTGCTGGCTACTCTTGTCTTTTCCCATAAGCCATGATTTTTTTATAGCATGTTTATAAACACACCATAGGTTTAAAGGATGTAGCATGTGCATGTAAAAGAGCCAGTGTAACATAGTTGGTATCTGCGTTATAAATAGGTTCCCATTCCAGAGTATAACTCCATTTATGCTTTATACCTTGTGGTATACATTGGAGTAGAACCTAACCCAATTTCCCCAGAAGGTCAACATTGAACCCAAGCCCTCAATTTGATTTGGTTCTCCTTCCACTTGGTTTGTGACCAGAATCATGGAAATAATTAAGTTTGTGAAAGGAGGCACCACTGTAATTATTATTGAGAGGGTTTGTAGCCATTTTTCTATTATTGTAATTTATCCATTCCTTAGGATTTTTCTAGTACCTGTTATATTGAGCTTTCTGATTATTTCTATGCTCATTGTTCCATTGAATCTATCTCTGCTTTCTACCAATAACAGTTATTAAACATAATACATGAGCAGAGCAGGTGCGTTTTTATTTGAGACATCCTCACTTAGATCTTTGCATTTGCCTTCTGTTCATTTGCAAAATCATGTTTTCTCAGCTTTAGTGCATGCCAGTTACAGTTGTACCATTGCTGGAGTTCTGAGATTTAAGATGGGTATGTCCACAGCCTGTGACTTTTATATTTCTCTTGTCTTTCATTGCCAGGATAATTTTTATTAGTTTTCTTTGCCGCTCAGCCTATCTCATCACTGAAGACATTTTTCATTTTTCTAACAAATATTGCATAAATTAATTTCTACTTTATCTAGTCATTGTTGAAGAGCTAGAGGTAACAGTGGAATTCTGCATATGAAAATCATTGTATTCTGACTTTCCATGTGAATATCATGAGTGCAAGAAAGCCTTTCCATCCCGGTTTCCCACTAAATGCTGTGAACATTAGTGTGTTTATCTGTGGGACATACTGGGTGCTTACCAAATATATACAGAGCCATTACATAACATTACCTAGCAGGAATAAGCCAAAAGGACAGATAACATTAAATACCTGTATTGCTGCATTGGGCTAATGATTCAGTTAGTAATATGTTATGCATTGATCTGGGTATTTGTTTCAAACATTTTATTTATATATCCCTGCCAAGTATGTGGCAGACTTTCAATAAATATATCGTTGTCTGCAGGGTAGCAACAGTGATTATTTCATTTAGAGTGAATAACTCAGATGCCCTACTTCATCCCAGTCTTATCTCCTTACAGAAAATTAATTAGCCTGAGAATAAAGCAAACAAGTCTTGCTATAAGATTTGTGTTTTGAAGCTGGATCTAAGGCACAGGAAATAGTTATGGAGGTGGGGTTTCAAAAGTCTTAACATAAAAAAAAAACATAGAAGTGAGGAGGATAAAGCATGTTGATAATAATACAATTAACTAGATTAGATGTTGTCAATAGTAAGTGTCTGATATGCCAATAAAGCCACTATTTAAAGTCCTCGAAATCAAGATAATCCCATGTGGTTAATTAAAAGTTGATTGTTCCTTCAGTGTTTATTGGAAACCAGTTCTCAACTGCATGTATGCAGAGGAAAGACATGCAAGAGAAGAGTTAGTTTTATTTAATTTTTTATACATACCCTTGGAATTTCTTTCTTTTATATGACTTTTCCTTTAGGTTCAAATAGCCTCTTCTGTCAACAAGCAATGTCTTTTTCCCTCATGGTTATTTTGCTGTTCTCTAGGTCTGACTTCAGTGATAAAAAGCATTTAAGTTAATTGGGCAAAATACATTTTCAGATGGTCCATAATATCTTTATTACCTGTTTGTCTGCTTCCATTTATTCACTAACGTTACCATTATTATGTATGTCACTTTTAACTTGAAATACAATATGCAATTACAGATATTACTAGTGTTTCTGATGTATCCATTTTCCCATTCCTTTTTGCATCAAATTTCATAATTCATAATCACCTTAATTGGTTATTTGGATGAGTCCTTTTATTTCAAAGCCCCCTGAAAAGCCTCATGCTAATGCCTTCCGCCTCCGCAGGGATTGCAGGTGGCCTGCAATTTAAAAACAATACTCAACATAGGTTATTAAGTGATATTATTCCATTGTCTATGCTTTATGAAAACTTTCAGGGCCATATCCAAAATGGGTATTAAATGTTCAACTTCAGTGTTTTCCTGTTCTGAAAATAACAGTTCTTAGTACAGAATTCTAAGCTATTATCCAGTATTCTAAGTTGCTAATGTATTTTCCCTTTCAAGTCCCTGTTTCATGCTTGTTATGATGAAACATTTTATCAGTGATACCTTACTTTCCCACACTATATTAATAAAAAGGAGTGCTTTAAGCAAATACACCTTTCCTCTTGTGAGGAAAACCCAAGGATTCTGTTATTCAGCACTGTGGGAAAGCCGCCATTTTTATTAGTGAGCCTTCCCTTCACACACCCTCTCAGTTTCCTCCCTTTCATCTCACTGAAAGTGTCCATACCTGAGGGGATGCACATGGATGTAGAGGTGCAGTGCGATGAGGTAAGTTTGCACAAGTCTGAAGTATCATGTTTTTTTTTTTTTTTTTTTTTGACCAATTTGCATTGGACTCTCCAAGGAGAAATACCTGCAAGGAGCTGAGGTGGAATGATGACCGAAAGTGAATAGGGAAGGTCCCTGATTTGTTTCTGGGAAGAGGATGCATCAGCTCAGAGAGGATGGGGAGCTGGGTTGTTGTTCCAGACAGTTGACAAGTTTGGATAAAATCTGACACAGTTACCTGCAGAAAAGGGTAGCAGGAGATGCCAGTGAATAGGTAGTGTGATTATGGGCAACTTTGGTTCCTCAGTGAACAGTGTCTGTGTGTGACTGGTGAACTCACTGAATGGAAGGAGAAATACCATCAGTCACTCTGCAAGGTGTTTTGGTAGGAGTTCTTTCGTTTCTTGTCTGAAGCACATATAGCTATGTGGTATACATTCTGGACTATTACATTAAAGATGAAAGAACTGAATTCATAACTGATGTATAGCATCAAATAAAAAAGAAACTATACAGTACTCATTCCACTGGCCAAATTGTCATCCCTTGAAGTAGAGAGGGATTGTTGACCAGAGAAAGCAATTGAGGTGCAGCCGGATTTTCAGACTCTCACTGTTCTCTCTAGTCTTTCCCAACCAGCATGAGCAAGGTAAAATTTCAAGAATTGCATTGAATAAAGTGATATTTTAATATGTGTATATATTGGGAAAGTATTCATAAAGCAACTTAACGTTCTCATATTTACCTTTTTTGTGCTGAGAATACTTAATATACAATACCTTAGCAGTTTTTGAGTACACATAACTTTGGTCACCGTGCTGTGCAGTAGATTCCCAGTGTTTATTCTATCTAACTGAAACTGTGCGCCCTCCAACACCTCATTATTGCTACCCTCAGCTCCTGTTAAATACTATTCCCATACAACTGTGATTTTCATTTGCTTACATTCCTCAGTTAAGTGAGCTCATAAAGTGTCTTATTTCTGTACCTGGCTAATATTAGTTAGCCAAATGTCCTCTCAAATTTATTTGCACTGCTCAAAATGACAGCATTTTTTGGCTGAATAGTATTCGTGTGTGTGTGTGTGTGTGTGTGTGTGTGTGTGTGTGTTTGTGTGTGTGTGTGTTCCTCGCATTTCCTTATCCGTTCATCCACAGACAAACATTAGACTGCTTCTAAAGCTTGGCTGCTGTGGGCAGTGCTACAATGAACGTGACAGTGCAGATGTCTTTTTGACACGTAGCTTTCATTTTCCTTGGACACGTACACCAAAGTGGATAGATGCTAGCTAATATGAACCCACAAGGCACAAGCAAAAGAAAGAAAATAATCCCAAATAGAATTCCATAAAATATCTTCTAGACAGCAAAGGAAACAGTGCACAAAATGAAAGACAACACAAAGATGAGAGGAAATTTTACAAACCATACCTCTGGTTAAGGGGTTTCTATGTAAAGTATATAAGGAGTTGATATCATTTAACACGAAAGGAATAATCTAGTTAAGATTTGGGAAAAGGGGCTGAATAAATATTTCCCAAAAGAATAAAGGAAAATGCCCCCAAAGTACACAAAACAATGTCTAATAGCATTAATCATCAGGGAAATGTAAATTGCACTTGATCTTAGCCAAAAGGCCGAGAAGCGATGGGGAAATGTAAATTGAAAATAATTTGCAGGTTTACCTCACAGCAGTTAGACTGGTTTTTCCCAAAAAGAAAAGGTCGCAACTGGTGATGCTGCGGGAACAACTGGGCATTCTCGGGGGGATGTGAACCAGTGCAGCCGCCATAGAAAATGATATGGAGGGTTTTGAAAAAAAAAAAAAAAAAGGAAATCTATACCATCTGGTTATTTCTCTTGAATGGGCATTGCCAAGTTAGTGATGGCCAATCAGTAAGTGAGTAAATGTTTTAGTGACATACAACGTTAATGAGTGTGGAGAATCAGCACATTTAGGGATATTAGAGCAGTGTTCAGGTGGCTGCTTAATTGTTTAGATTAGTATAATTCATTAAGGACTCTACAACATTAATATTTAAATATATGCTGTATCTTTAAGTGGCTTGCCTTACTGTGACACGCTATAATTATTAATAATTTAGTAAGTCATCCGTGTGTGGTTGACTTACAGAATACTTTCATTATGAACTTACATCAGTTTAGGGTGCTTTTAGAGGCAAGGAAGAGAACAATTCAAAAAGGCTTAAAAATAAAAAATCTATTATAGTATATATGAGGCCATCTGGAGGTGGATTTGGGTTTTATATTTCCGCTCATGATTTTGGCTGTTTTCCTTTACTTTGTGGAAGAAAATTGGCTTCAGAAATCTCCATGTATCACATTCTTGTGCAATCATATCTGAAGTTGAGAAAGAAATAAATATTTCTTTCACTGGCTTCCTCCGAAGGAAAAATTGCCATATGTTGTCCCTCAGATGTTATTGGCTGGAAGTGTTTCAGATGAGCACTCCACAAGCAAACCTGGCTGAAGAGACTGGTCTTACTGTAGTTCCCCTGGAATAATCAATGTCTGGTAGCTGACAGGCAGATCTGCTCCCCTTCAAGCCGGGAACTGACCAGTCAAATTCAGTGTCCCTCCAGGAAGGAAGAAGAAAGGGAAAAGAGTGGGAGACAGTGAAATATGTCTGCCCTGGGCCTGGGCATGATGGAAAGGCCCTTCTGGCAAAAATATGTAAACAGTACCAAAAGCCATCATTTTATACCAATGGTGTACTAATTTTATACGCTTCACTTATGTCATCTCATGTAAACTTAACTTTTACCAGTTGATAATGCACTTTCACATTTTATTTTATTTAGGTTTATTGTTACAATTTAGATGTGTAATGATCACATTCATTTTATGGAGCTTGTATTTGTACACGCTATGTCTTGATTCCTGTTTTTTCCCACTCCTGCATTCTCCTTTCAAACTTCCTTCCCCTCCCTGTTCACAAAGGTCTGATTCCATTTTATTTTTCTTTTCTGAGAGAAAGGAAGGAAGGGCAAGAAAAGAATCATGTAAAATTCTGAACTTCATTTGGAACATCATTCTGTTTTACGGATGGTGAAATGAGATTTCCAGGAGATTAAATCAATTACTGAAGTTACAAAGGGGCTTAGTGGCAAGGCTGGATTTTAAACCCTGGTTGGTTGGAAAAAGAGTTACCTTCTCTCTGCCATATCTCTGCATGATGGAGGATACCATTAACATCGTCCATTGTTTTAGCTTCCTAAGTGGAAAAATGGAGCGGTAAGAGCGGGTGGGTGTGTTGGTGTGCGCCTCCGGTGCCAGCATCGAGGAGGGGCGCTTGAGTAGTGCAGGAGTATGAGAGTGACCTGCACCACTGAGCAAGACCCCACCTCACAAAGACAGGAAGGAAAAAGGAAGGAAGGAAGGAAGGGAGGGAGGAACAAAGAAAGGTGAAGTAAGGATACTGAATTCTCTGAACAAGCTATGATGTGGGCACTGATGTAATAAGCTTATATACAATTACATGAAATTTTACATTTATCTCTTTGGAAGGCTATGGCTTTGAGTGAGTACCTAGAAAGGAATAAACATACAGAATACTTATCTAAGAAGCACAATTATACTGAATCTACAGTTTCATAAGCACTTAAATCTGATCTTAAACTACCTGCCTTTTACTAAACTGTGCATTTTGAGTAAGAAACTGTTTCATGGTGAAGAATTAGTGAAGCTCTCTGCTCGGTTTAGACACTGATTAATGAGTATACATGCTCACACACATCAGCATTCACCCATCTCAGGGATAAAATTTAAATCAGTACTCACTTTCAATTTCAAGTTCTACCTGTGAAGAACACCCTGTTTTCCACATTTCTGACCTATCTCTGTTTTTTATTCAATTCTTCCTCTTCTAATAATCAAATGAATTTATTTACTTAGCCTCCCTAAGTAAGAATATCATTCTCTTGTATAGTTTGGAAAATAAAATACAAGCAATTGCATGTATTTCTCTTCAATGTTTTGGTTGCCTAGTGTAAGCTGTTTTACTTCATTTCAAATCTGATACCCTAACTTTGCCATACATTGAGTATAGTCCTCAAGTGTAGGGCTGGAGAGATAACTCAGCAGCACATCGTCTGCCTGGCAAGCACAAGGCCCTGAGTTCAATTTCCAGTACAAAGAAAGAAAAAAAAAGTTGTGTAACAGTAGACAGATAAGCTGTCAAATTCAAAGCAAGCCTGTATTCAAATCCCAATTTGCTCTGTTTATTACTCTGTGACCTCAGGAAAATTGCTTTATTACCCTGTCCTTTAATTTCATCAGTTGAGAGTTGTTTTAAAAATAATAAAAAGTGAAGATACTAAATAAGCTCTAGCCTGTTAACTTTACAAATGTATGTGTAGCTTTGTATAGAGATATTTGTGTATATATAAGCATCTGTATGTTTACACATACATAATTATCTATCATACTTATGTATCATAACTTCGAAAAACCATTCCGTAATTAATGCTATATCAAAATAGTGGCTATATTTGTTTCATGTCTTTTGTGAGTACTGAAATTCTTGACTACTTCAAATGATATTCTTTGGTAAGTTTTTGCCTCTAACAAGAAGCTATATTCCACAATAAGACATTGGACTTACTATCTACACTTTTTGAAGCTGCAGACTGCTTAGCCAGTGTTTAATTTTTCAAGACTAGGAAACAATATCTTTTGTCTGTCTATTAATGAAGTGAATAACTGAACAGCATTCCTACCTTACTTTTTAAGGTTCAAAAAACCTCTCCGCACACATGTATCTATAATTGGTGGTGCTCGCCATCAAAACTCACTCGGTGAGTATAGATACAGTCAGCGTTCATCACATGAACGCTTTGGTTCCAGCTCAGAATGTGTGACTGAACTGCATGCACAAGCTTGAATTCTTCATTTTATTTTCCTTCCTTTGTAATTGAAGAGATGGAGGGCTGCTAACTTTCTCTTTGTGTTATGCCCTGTTTTACACTACATTGAACAACTGAATTACATTTCTTGTTAGAAAGCTGCAGAATAAATTGCTTAACATATTTGTAATATCACGATAAGGACTGAACCAAAAATGTACAGATCCAGACTCTCTTGTATCTTAGTGGTTGACTGTCATGTCCCTTTTGAAGATTATTAGGTAGATAATCTGCATGTTTCTGATGACAGAACAGATTCATTTGTGTGAAGAACATTTGAGAGATACGTTGGTTATATTTTCAATATGAAACATTTCCATATTTTCAGGTATTCAAAACAAATAAGTATACTTATTTTGAAGCAGAGTGTTGGAATTAGATAACTGCTATTAGCTTTATCATTGGCTGGTTTGAAGCTTCGTTGAGATAAAAATATTTTGAGAACAGCTTTCTTTTTCTCTTAATAAGCACCGTCGGAGGGGTCCTGCTTTAAAACCTTTCCTGACTTTCTTTTCCTGATTATAGTTTGGTGGCAGCAGTCAAAATTGTTTCTAAGGTGTTCAGAATTCACATCACGTGGCTAGCCATTGAAGCATTCTGGCTGAGTGATTGGATGCTAAATGGATTTGTGCCAGCACATGGCAGCTCCGGACAGAGGCCAATGGCTGCTTAGTGCTGGGGTGAAACATTTTCCCATGCACAAGTTTGTAGTTGTTTTCTGTGAAGAATTGTGATCCTGTAGCCTAAAGGATGTCTTCAGCAAAGGATTCGGTGGCTGTGTTTTATTTCCAATTCTATTCCATGCTCAGTAAAGCCTAAAGCTCTTTTCATGTCTGTGTATCTGAAAATCTTTTCTTCTTCATTCCTTTTAGCTTCAAAGCAAGAGTTTTGAAACTTACATTATTTTTTATTTATCTTTGTGAGCGCACAAGCATCCTTTGCCTTCAGTAGCAAGCCAGAGGCTGTAGGACGGCAGAGGCTGTAGGACGGCAGAGTCTGAAATCTGGAGGAATTTTATTCAAATTCTGCTTGCGTAGTTCCTTGATATTAGGTCTTCAAGAAAGGGCTCATTTCTCATGAAACGACTGACTTCTGTTTTACTTAGGACTATTCCTTAATAATCACATTTGCAAAATGAGGCTAGCTGGGCACTGTGGCACACACCATAATCCAGCACTCAGTAAGCCCAGCACTCAGGAAGCTGATGCAGGAGGGTCATTGCGAGTTCAGGACCAGCCTGGGCTACAAAGTGAGCTCAAAGCTAGCCTGAATTGCATAGCAAGACTCCAAAACCAAAAAAAAAAAAAAAAAAAAAATGGGGATAATAGTGCTAGTCACATAGTAAACGTTCAATGAATATTAACTTCCATCATGACTATTACACTACTGCCAAGTTATAATTACATATTTTTTGATATTTTATTTACCAAGCTTCACTGAAACACATTCAGAGAGAATTTGGACCTGTGAAGTAAGCTGAGTACCCAGGTAAGATGTCAGGATGTTTATTTTGAGGTGATTCTTAGTTTAAGAAAAACCATGTTGTTACTTTCCCATTCGATAGATTATCTTTTCCCCTGCTTTACAGAGCCTGCATGATGGCACTTGGTCCTTTACGGTAGCTACCTCTTTCTCCTCTATGTTAGCTGTGTACTATCACAGTGCAAGGCTTTATAGCTGAGGCAGAATGGATATTATTTAATTTACTCTTTGAGAAACTGAGAGCTGTTCAAATCCTCAATCTTGCGCAAAGGTTAGTCTCTTTCTCACATCTTCTGCTTTTACAGACCTGCCTTTCCTTTGCCTCGCTTAACTCGGGCTTGTCTGGATTCTACTGGAAGCCCATCGTGCTTGTTTTTCCCTTTGTCCTTAATTTTCCCTTTGTCCTTAATTCAAGTATAGGTGTTGGTTTCATCTGGACTTTGGCAGAATCAATATTACTGGCATTTTTTATGTTCTATTTTTACCAGAATGGTTAATATGTAATGGTTTCTACACACCGAAGAAGGCTTTACATAGGCTTCCTCTGACCCTGGTCATGGTCAGAAGCTTAGAAGTTCCCCCTTCATGACCTGGCTAGTAGCAAGCGGGGCCCTTACAGCCTGTGCTCCCCAGCTTCCTGTTTTGAGCTTTAGTAATCCTCTTAACTGGTCCACTGACCCTTTATTCTTTTCTAAGCCTTAATCCCAATAAAGGAAGGATGTGAACATTTTTAAAGGTTTTCCCCACATTGCAGTAAAACCAGGAAAGAGGGGAAGGAAGTGACTTATCTGCTAGGTGGCCAAGTTAGACTTCGCTTTGTACCTTGGTGCTCATTCCATGCTTGTATTCAGAAAACAATGAAAGAGTCCGGTTGTATCTCAAGCCTTTCAGTGGGGATTGTGGTAAGGACTGTGGTAAGGATGGTGGGGTGGGCTGGCCAGAATTGGAACAGAAGGAAACGCAAGAGAGTACGCCAAGGAGCCTTTGGCCGTCTGCATTTCCCTCCTAACAACTGGCTGTCTCCTTCCCCTCTTTCTCCCTTCATGCTCCGAGTCCTTTTAGGTCCACCTTCTTCTTCCCCTTCACCCTTTGTTCTTCTAGAATAAAACAGGAGCTTAAGGAAAGGCAATGGTGAGGTGAATATGATCAAAATATTTAATACTCATTGAAAATCTCATAAAAATACAGAAACAATGGAAAATCTGAGACCAGGGAGATAATGAAAAGGATAAAGTTACCATACATGCCTGTTGGATTTGGCCAAAATAAAAACCATTACTTTGTATAACCCATATGCACTTATGAAGAATGTGTAAAAATAACTTTTCATTGAGTCTTGGAATTTGGCTTTAAAAGCTGAATATTAAAGGCTGCCCCCGCCCCCCAAAAAAGGCTGTCCCTTTAACATGGTCTATCTAAAAGTGCTGTCAAAAAATCAAACCTGATGATAATTTTTTGGCTCTTGACATTTGAAGTCTGCATCCAGCAATGGATGACTCAGTTCATCAGATGCAAATCTAGAGAGAACTGCAACGTGTAAGAGACCCAGTGGGAAAGCATGTTAGAAAAATATTTGAAAACAATGAGAGAAACAAACTGTGTAAAAATCACTCCTTTTTCACTTGACAATTTTATGAGTACGTGTGTGCGGAATGTGCTGGTTAAGTGCATTGCGGGGAGTTGGCATATGTCTTTATTCTTTTCGCTTTCCTTTACCCTTTCTCCAGCGTTCCCTGCTCTCCCTCCACCTCTTGCTCTCCTTTCCATTTAGAAAAAACAAATATCCCTGTGACCTGTTACCTTTTAGTGTGCTCTTTAAATTATTTCTATTTTGGGTTTCTCATAGAAGAGGAACCATGCAATATTTAAACTTGCGTGTTTGATTTATTTCGTTTGACACTATGGTCTCCAGATACATCCATTTTCCTTCAAGTGATACAAATTTATTTCCTATATAACAGTAGTGCTCCATTGTGTTTAATACCACATTTTTTTTATCTGTATGAAAATGTAAGCTGCTTCCAGTATTTAGCTATGATGATTATGCTGAGACAAACATAAGTATGCATGTGTGATTGTTATATGATGTCCTTAACTTTAGAAAGGAGGTCTTAATGAGGAGGGGAATAGCTGGGTCAAGTGGAATTTCTATTTTTGGACATTTGAGGAATTTCCATAGTGGTTGTAATAGTTTATGCTCCCACCAACAGTGTGGAAGAATTCTTTTATCCCCCACATCATTTCCAGCATGTATTGTTTACTTGATTTGTTAGTAATAGCCTTTCTTTTTGGAGTAAGATAGGACTTCAGTGTTATTTTAACTTGAATTTCTCTAATGACCAGATATGCTGAATATCATTTGTGCATTTGTTGGCTGTTTGTACTTCTTCTTCTGAGAAATGCTCATTTCAGTTGTCTATTTTTTGATTGGGTCTTTTTTGGGGAATATTCTAATTGTTTTGAGTTTTTTATACATTCTGCATATTAGTCCTTTGAGGAATAGCTGGCAATTTTTTTTTCTCATTCTATAGGTTGTCTCTTTATCTTCATTCACTCTAATTGTTGGTTGCCTTTGCTGTGCAGAAGCTGTTTAATTTGATGTACTCCCATGTTGGTTCTTAATGCTGTTTTTATGACAGTTGGGATTCTGTTCCATTTTGATCTGCATGTCTGTTTTTGTGCTGGTATCATGCTGTTTTATCAATGTAGCTTTGTAATATAACTTGAAATCTGTGTTTTTAATGCCTCCTGCTTTGGTCTTGTTGCTCAGGTTTACTTTTGATACTGTGGGTCTTGTCTGCTTCCATAAAAATTTTAGGTTTTTTTTTTTCTAGTTCTGTGAGAAGTTTTTTAAGGTTTTGGATTGCATTAAAAAATAATGTAACAGTTTTGATAGTATGGATATTTTGACAGTATGTAGTCATTCTGCCTACCTAGAAATCCAGGAGCCGGATCTTTAGATATTCTGGTGGCCCCTTCAATCTTAATTTTTCAGAGTGTTGTAGTTCTCATTGTAGAGGTCTTTCATTTCCTTGGTTATGATAATTTCTAAGTTTTAAATTTTTATTGAAGCTATGGTGAGTGGTATTATTTTTCTAAGAAAAGCCAATACAAAATGGGTTCATCAATGAACTCTACAAGAATTCAGGGAATATCTAGCATCAATCATCCCCAGGATCTTTTAATGAAATTGAAAGGAAAGAAATGCTGCCAAACACATTCCTGGAAGCCAGTACTGCCTTTATTCCAAAACTGGAAAAGGAATCATTTGAAAGAGAAAACTACAGGAGAGTCTCTTTAATGAACATGGATACAAAAATCCTCATCAACATATTGGAGAACAGAATACAACAAATCCTGGGAAAGCTCATTCTTCATAACAAGGTAGTCTTCATTGCAGGGACAGTTAAGTATATACAAATTACTAAATCTATTATATCAAACAAATAGAAGCTAGGTCAAAAATTGCATGATAATCAACAGATGCAGAAAAATCCTTTGACAAAAATCTAACATCCATTCATGATAAAGAAAAAGCATTGAAGAAAATATAAGAAGTATTTCTTCAAGTATACCTTGAAAAAGAATAGGAAAGTCTTGTCTCAATCTGATAAAACATGGCAGAGTTGTTCCTAATATCACATTACATAAGGAAAAACTGAAAGTTCTTCCTTAAAAATCAGAAAGAAAATGAAGATGTCCACCATCACTGTCGTCTCCCCTCCTGTTCAGTGTAGCACTTGAAACACTGTCAGAGCCATCAGGCAAGAGAAAGAAATAAAGGGACATGGATAGGCCAACCGGTCAAACTCTCCCTATTCACAGATCACATGTTGTTTTGGTAGAAGACCCTCCAAATTCCACCAGAAGATGCCTCTTTCTAATAAGCACTTTCAGGAAGGTAGCAGAATACAAAATAAGTGCATGAAAAATCTAGAATAACTCAAGAAGGACATTTACAGATAACTTTGCAAGCCGGCATCATTGAATTCTGTCCAGTTACCTCTCAGTTTTTTTCTGTATGACGAAGTGTAAGCTCTGTATATTTGAAATTTTTAATAGTGTACATTTCTTCTTTTAGAAGACACTAAAATATTAGATTGTATTGACATTGAACTTTATGCCATCTGGTGTTTCTTAGATTAAAGTAATAAGCTTATCTTAAAATTTTACATTGTAAACTTATTTACAAAGGTTTAATGTTTTGATGCATATTATGGATGTTTAGTAGATAATTATTGAAAAGGAAGTGAATCACAGCACTATATTGCTGTTTATACTTAGATAAAAGAAAAGTTTTAAAACTTGAGCAAAGGGAATTTGATTTAAATGAAATGGTAACATTCCTTAGTAATCTTTCATATAAATTATTTAAAAAAACAAACAAGTGTGATAGTCAGGAGAATATTATGTTATATCACGAGCAATCTACCTAGGATGGCTCTATCTTGACTTGGCTCTAAATGTTACATAAGCCTACTTTAGTTACATAAAATATGGCATGGGTTTTCAAAAGAAACTATCCTGATGAACATTATTTTTGAATTATTTTATTGCTAAAACTGTTCTATTACTTAACTTTCAAATTATTTCTGATCATTCTCTGTGTATATAGAATACTTTATAAAGTATATAACATTTCTTGAAACAATTTAAAAATAAATAATTTTAAATCAGGTATTTGTATTACTATAAGATATTAATTTCTGGACAAGTACCACACACTGATTGCACCACTGGAGATCCAGGATATTAATTTCTGAGTAATCAATTTTTAGCATTCTAACTTGATGTAAAATATTAAAACTATGGATTTTGTAAGTTTGAACACTTCAGTACATGAGAAATGACTCTTATGTACCTATCTAATCATCCTTAACTACAATCACAATAACAGAGGCATAATCAAACAGTAAAAGAAGTCAACCACTGTGAAACTCAGTGCAGAAATTCCTCAAAAAAGTAGGATTAGAAGTCCCATTCGACTCAGCCATTCCCCTTCTGGATATCTACTCAGAAGAAATGAAAATTTCATACCACAGTGGTATTTGTGCAGCCATATTTATACAAGTACAATTTGTTATAGCTCAATCTTGTTTTCTTTTCTTTTTTTTTGGAATTGGGTATTGAACTCAGGACCTTGTGCTTGCCAGGCAGGCACTAATGCCACTGAGCTATATCCCTAACCCAATAGCTGAGTCTTGGAAACAACCCAAATGTCCATCAGTGGAGGAATGGATAAAAATGATGTGATATTTAACAGAATGGAGTACTAATCAGGTGTAAAGAAAGATAAACTTCAGGCTTTTATAGGTAAATGGGTGCAACTAGAGACCACACTCATAAATGAAATAAACCGGACTGACTTGTAAGCATCACATTGTCTCCCTAGTGTAAGAAACTAAAAAAGTAAATAAGACCCAAAAGGTACAATAGATGTAGTGAAAGAAAAACAAACTGCTCAAAAAGGAAAGAACAAGTGGGGGGGGGGTGCAAAGAGAAAAGAAGGAAGGGGAATAAAGGATGTGTATATGTGCACAAGGCAGCTAATCTAATCGTACTACTAATTTTATTGAAAGGAACAGTTAGTGCTCATATTGTTGGGTCAGTTTTGCATGCCTGTACCTGGTAATCTGAGCAACGACTTTGAAGATAACAATATGCAATATAAAATCATTGTTAATTTCGTATCATCTTGTTTGGAAATTCTGTATCCTTTTTATTTTAAAGAAAAACAACAATCATTTTTATGTTTTTTTTGTCTCTTTAAATTTAAAAGATAAAAATCTTTGATTTTACACATACTTGGTTACATATTTAACTTATTTTAAAATGATTTAAGATTTATAGTGTGCAAATGCTAAAGGCTATGTGTGATAAAACTGTGAAAGACATACAGTCAACAGTGCTCTTTAAAACCTGAGTATAAACGTGGTAATAGGAAATACAACTGAATAAAAATCTAATCTAGTCATGTTACTCCATTAAAAGTTACATTGATCTGGGTGTGGTGGCACAGTCCTGGAATTCCAGCGCATTGGAAAGCTGAGGCAGGAAGATTGCAAATTCAAGTCCAGCCTAAGCTACTGAGAGATTTAATAAGACTTATCTCGAATTTTAACAAAGTAAATAGAAGAGGTGGGAAGGTTGGGAATGTAGTTAAATGTGAAGGCCTTAGTTTAAATCCCAGTACTGCAAAACAAACAAAGAAAACACCACTAAATTTAATTCTGCATTCTCGTGAAAACACATGTGCTATATAATTTTTGGTATCAGTTAGGAAACTACACTATTTATCTGTGAAAATTTAAAAATAATTTGTTCTGTGATCCTTCAATTTGGTTAAGCAGTTTAGTAGAAGATCCTTTTCATACTGGTTTTAGAAAATATTGAAATAATTTATAGTATCTCTTCATATAATCATACTTGGATAGAGCTTATAGCATAACAGTATGTTTATTTATAATGCAGGTTACTAGTAGACAAGTATATGTCTACATATATACATATCTATACCTTTGTATCCATCTGTCTATCTGTGCCATGAAGATATAAGCTTTTTTGCTGTTTATGGTATGGTTTGCATATTTTAGATATTTCAATGATGCTAGGTTTTTTTCAATTAATGCAAGGTCAAAACAAAATGTAATTTATTTAAATCATGAATGTGTCTTTGAAGATTTTTATTTCTCTCTTATTCATACCTATTTGACAAACTCTCGTTTTCTGTAGCCGTTGAGGTCTATGGGTAATATAAAAACATATAAAAACTA
Organism: Dinomys branickii; assembly: GCA_004027595.1. NCBI lineage: Eukaryota > Metazoa > Chordata > Mammalia > Rodentia > Dinomyidae > Dinomys > Dinomys branickii. The sequence continues at coordinate 221,493 of PVLD010000029.1, read as the reverse complement.
GGTCGTTTTCTCATGAGGTTTACCACCTAGCATCAGTAATCATACACGTATTCCTAAAGCAATAATTCAAAGAATATGTGGTATTTCAATATAGGTAATAGAATTTGATACCATCCTGTGAGTGATGTCTGATTACATGGATGTACACAAAGGGGTAAGAATTCAGTTTTAACAACACAGTGAAAATAAATCTCTGACTCGGAAAGAATCCCAAAAAACTAACAAATTAACCAGTTTTTTTTCTGGCCTGTAGAATCAGTTTGAGTCACCACTACTGCTAGGGGCAGATGTCTAACTTTTTTGATCATGCTGTTCTTCCCCGGAGCAAAGAAGGATTTGTGTTTGCCAAGAAAATTTTAGAAAAGGCAGAATAAATTGAAAATCTTATTATAAAACAAGAGATTGCAAACTCAATGTTTTTATGTTCCATCACAAATTTTAAAAATTACTTAAAGGATAAGTGATTTGTTCAATGTTTCACAGCTGGCAGTTAACATTACTAGGTCCTCAATAAACTTTTTGACTTCAGTAGAAAAAACTTAAAAGGAATTCTCACTGTAACAGGATCCTAGAGACCAGACCTGCAGTTGCAGGATAAAGCTTGACATCTTGCCGACATACTTTATCTTCCTATATTACATTAAATCCTTGGGTCATATGCCTGCTCTGCTCTGTGTGAAGGCATGCTAATAAGAAGTGTCTGTCTAAAAATTCGTAACGCAGGGTTAATAGCCTTGAATTCACCTAGCTTATCTTGTGCTCTTCAAGACTGAAGACGGCCTGATTAAGAGGTGCTAAAGTAACTTTCAAGATACGCAGGGACATCCAACCGCCAGCTTTTACAGTGTTCCCTCCCAGACACCCTGGAATGCCTAGAAGTCCCCAGCTGCTGCCCTAAACCTTCAGTTCCCTCACATTCTAAGCAGATCCATTCACAGGCCACCTCATTATGAGGTGACACACCCCTCAATCCAAAACATTATCCCCTGACGGAACTGAGACTGCCTCCTAAAGGGGAGCCGGCATCTCATGATGGGAACTGCACTGCGCTGCACTGCACGTGAAGGTGACTCTCCTAGAGCCTCATAGCTCAGTCCTGAGCTACCGATCAACCAGACCATGACTGGACCAGGATTACACACTTCACCGGCTATGCAGAAACCCCAGTCGTGAATGCTCCAACATTTGCCTGTGTCTCCTGCCCTCTAAAACCCCAAAGCTTCTCTCAACCCCTCAGACACATCCTGAAGCTCTTCATCTGTTCTTTTTACAATTTTTTACACATTGTCTTTTTGAGGCAGGGTTTCACTATGAAGTTCAGGGTGGCTTTGAAATCACTTTGTAGCCCCCGGAGTCCTTGAACTTGCAGCAGTCCTCCTGCCTCAGCCTCTGAAGTGCTGGGCTCACGGGCGTGCACCACCACTCCCAGCTCGTTCTCCCATCCAAGTACTAACCAGGCCCGACCCTGCTTAGCTTCCGAGATCAGACGAGATCGGGCGCGTTCAGGGTGGTATGGCCGTAGACTCCCAGCTCGTTGTTCTTCCCAGCATCATCATGGCGATTAAAGCTCCTTTTCTGGGCGTGACCGCTGCTCACCATTATTGGCTTCATGGGACTGGCTGCCAAACCTGGCCTGTGAGAAACCCAAAGCCAGGGTTTTGCCTTAAAATTCTGGTAATCAGGGAAAGATGTACATTAGACCAAATTTTAAATCTTTTAATTGAATTATAGGCATTCTGTTTTATTACTTTATATATTCTGCCCGTGGCTAGATAAGGTGGTTCATATGTGTATTTATTTAGTGTAAAATATCTTTGGAAACCATTTGTCTACCAGTCGTTATGATAAATAGTAGGTATGAATGAGATTTGTCCAAATGAAGAAAGCATTGTCTTTAACACCAAGGAGATTTACTCTTTTTCAGAAAAGCCACTTATGCAGAGTGCTTCTATACAATATTATAATTATAATCTGTCTTTAATGCATGCAAATAATTTGGAAAGATGAAAGAATGTAGATGCATTATTTCCTCATGATGTTCCACTAGGCTAGTCACAATTCATAGTGATTTCAGCTGTGAAAATATAATGTAGCTTAATTCCAAATTTTATTTATGTTAGAAGAAGAGTGACAAATAAAAATGGTTAACTTAAGCACAGGAATGTACAGGAATTTCATATTACAGATACTCAACAAGGGCGCTTTGTTTAAGATCTTCACACTTTTAGAGACACTGTTAGTGTTACGTACATTACTTCTGTACTTATTTCAGAGTATTTTATATAGAAAAGCGAATTCTGATTATGTAATGCATAATTTCCTTACAGTGCCCTTTTTCTGAATTATATTTATTGCTTAAATCTTTGCTAAAATGTCTCATGTTCAATGGCTTGTTGATTGCTTTACAATCTTGGTATGTTTGTATGTATTCAATTTGTTATTTTGGTTCTTATTAGAAACAGTGAAAGTCTCCCAATCACAATCATCTTGTTATTGAACAAATAATATTTAAGTTATAATCCAATTCAAAAATTTGTTGTGTGAAACATACTTACTTAGAATATTTTTTAATGAGGCCACGTCTTTGAGAGAAAACCAAACACAGTGACTCACAATTCACAAACAGGCCTTGGATCTTAATGATTTTTGGTCATATTGGAGGTCACTTTGTTGTTGTCATTGTATTTAATCTTTCCAGCATCTCATCGTTATTGCCAGAAAGCTTTGGTATGTAGCCTGCGTATAATCAGGAACAGACAACTGCAGCATAGGCTACCTTAGATGAATTAAAATGAGACAGAGTAATGAAATACGCAGAATGGTAGAAGACAAAAATGTGAAACTGAACAGAAAATTCCCATGGTCCTCTGTTTTTTGGCAATCGAAAATATAGATGAGCTGTGTATAATATGTTAATATTGCAAGGTAAAGTCAACACTTTCATGTGAGTTTACCTGGTTGTACTTAATATTCTGTCAGAGTATAAGAAAACCAGCGTGTGGGTGCAGGATCCAATGTATTAACATTTTGAAAATTATGTAAGCTACCATCATAATTGTATCATCCGTATTCTTAATGTGAGTGTTTACAATTACTTTTGATATGAAAAATCAGTTTGGAAGAAGTAATATTTGAGGGTATTTGAATAAATATATAGCTGATTTGTTGGCTATCTTTAAAGATGGTCTTACACATAAAGGAAATTGCTTAGGTAAATTAGATCATATATCAAGGTTATTTTGTAATTCATAAACAGAAACACAGTTTCTGATTTAAGTAAACCAAACTCTTATTATCAAGGTTGGCGTTTATATACACATGTATGGTGTTCTTTCTCTATTTGATTATTGTATTGCCCTAAACCTGAGTTGTTTTCCTTTGCAGATGAAGTTCATGTTAGTCGTCAAGGTGTAATCTGACTTAGTGGGAAGCATTTAATGCAATTGAGAGAACAGTAGATTCTTTCTGATGTAAGATTCTTGGTTGTCATGTTGCTAGTATGCTGAGTGTGACTGGCATGCAAAGTAGTTTCCATCCATACGTCCTTTTTCCTGTGCTGGGATGTCTGCCAATTCTATGTCTGCAATTAACTTCTGAGATTGTCAGTTTGAGACAAATGTTGGGGCAAGAGAACTTAGGACAGAGAATTTGTAGCTAATGTATGTTTAACAATTAGCATGGGCTTTCATAATTAGAAAAACAAATAATTACTTTCATAAATTAATCCTTTGCTTGACAGTGTATTTGTTATTTGAACTTCCACATGCTTCTAAGGCAAATCTACAGTAATTTTCATGTAAAGCGTATACAATTGAAAACTATTTGTTAACATCATATCATATAATTATTTGTGATATCTAACTGTCTTGAACTACCTGCTATTTAGCAGGGTGAAAGTCCACAACATTCAAAATCACTTTTCAGTTGGTTTATTTTAATTTGTTTTTGTTGAGTGAGAGGTTAATATTCTAGTAAAAAATTGTTGGGAAAAACAGACCTTTAGGCTTACAAAGATAATTCCTGGGTTCAAATTCAACACTGATTTAATTTCTCTGGGTTTTTATATCTTTATTACATGGATCTACTTTACTTTTGTTATATTCCTTAGGTTATACCCATTGTTAAGACCACTAAGGGGAAATAAGAAAATCCAAGTTTAATGAATATCACAAGTTTTATCCTATAATTACGTGAGACACCTTGCAGGAATACTGGTAGGAAAGTTTTAGAAAATAATTCACTTTACATAAATCGCCCGTTAAGAAAATAAGTCTCACAAAAGAACCATTTGTCCATTGCTATTCAACAGATATATAAGTAGAACCTGGACTCAAAACTAATTTGTCACTTCCTATGGCTCCACACAGTCCTAACTCCACAGACCCATGGCTACAGTTTCCATTGTTCTTTCCTTTCACGCCCATCGTGACAAAAGGGAGGAGTTGTGTTGAATATTTGGGAAGATTTCCATGAACATGCAGCTGTGCCTCTTGAACATTACTGTGCCAGACACTGAGCTTCGACGAGTCGTCTCCCTGTACTCTAGGGATACCTGCTGTGCTAAAGCCCACTCTGGACACATTTTACAAACGACAAAAACAGTGCCCAGCAACTTTCAGTGGTTTTTCATTCAAGACAAAGTGGCCTGACTTTCAAGGCTGTGTCTGATCCCTGTTTTATTAGTTTCTTTTTGCTACTGTAATAAATTACCTCAAAGGTAGTTGTGTTTTACATGGTAAGTGTTCATTCTGTTACTCTCTGGAGGGCAGAAGGGTCAGAATTTAAAATTAAGGTGTCAGTAGGGTAGTGTTTGCTCTGGAAATTCCAGCTGAGAATCCACATTCATGCGTCTTCCAGCTCCTACAAGGCACTTGCAGTTTCTTGGCTCATGGCCTTTTCCTTTGTCTTCAAGGCTAGCAGTGTGGAATCTTGAAACCCACCCTCCTCACTGCCCCTTTCTGTGGCCATCCCTTCTCCATTTGAATCAGCCTCCTCTTTATAAAGTTCTTGTGATTAACGTGAGCTCAGCCTCATGATTCAACAGAATGTCCTCACCTGAAGATTCTTATCTTCTGCAAAGACTCTTTTACTGTGTAAGGCAATGTGTGCAGGTTCCAAGGATTTGGAAATGGACATCTTGGTGGGGGGGGGCATGCTTCTGCCCACTGCTAACCGAACTCTGCAGTGTGCTTCCCCTTACAATGAGCAGCATTGAGGAAAATAAATTGGGAAATGTATTACACACCCACTGTGAGCGGCTCTACAGAAATGATTCAGTATTAATTGATTAGTGAGACAAAGAGGAGTGTCATTTACACTTAGCAAGGAAGATTCTTTGCAAGTGAGATAAGGCAGAAATAGAAGATAGGGTGGGCTTTAGAGCTTTATAAGGTACATTGCAGAGGTATACACCAACAATTGCAACTTACCAATGTTAGTAGATATAAGAATTTAACAGCCAAAAGGTAATGACAAGGACTAAGTTGGATAGAGAGCTTTTCATTTTTACTGTTTCATTTTCTGTAGAATGAACAAACACTACATTAATAACTAATTTAACTGCATATATAGTACTTTCTCCTTTTTGAAAAATGTTCCGATCTGTGGTCCCCTTTAATTTCATCATAGACATAATAGAAGGGAAGCATTCTACAACTGCTTTATAAGTGATCACTTTCATTGAGCTTAGTAAATAACACATATAATTAGTTTTACTATTTATGGTTCTGCTTTTTAAATGTTGAATTTGCCATTTTATATAGAATTGTTTCATAACTTGCTGTAATAGTTTTAGTGCCTAGACAGTGTATTAATCCTAAGAAATAAAGTGTCATCCACGGAGACTTGGAGAGTTTTAGTCAATTACCTGGAGTTACGCAGCTTATTAATTATAGAGCTGTGCCTGCCACTGGATCACTGGCCTCCAGCTTGAAACTGGCCTTGCATCCCCTCACCTCCCAGATCTGAGAAGGATTAATGAGCCACTGAGCTTTTGATTTTACACCAGTGCAGGTTCATTTGTGTCATGTAGTCACTGGCACTAAATAGTTACCTGCTGGTGTGATCTACATCATCTTGATTTTGCAAGAGGGAAAATATGTTTTGAAAGACTTTGAAATATGTCTTAAGTATGTAAGATAGTAGTGGTAGCATTGGATTTAGAACCATATTTAGTATTCTTACATAATCATTTTAAAATTGTGTAATATTTGTTACTTTAGGCTTTATTAAATAACTTATCTATCCTGTATCTGTCTCTCTCACACACAATTTCTCTATGGTAAAAGTAAAATTTAAATATTGTTTTCTACCTTTTTATCACACAGGTAGATTTTCTTTTTAATCTTAATGCAAGTTACTTCACAGGAGGAGGCCCACAAGAAAGGAAATTTATTGAATAGAACTTAATGTCAATTAAAATATTTTAATCCAATCAGTGATTATCAGTCACTGTCATTAATGTTCTGTCAAATCAGTGGTGAACATTAACAATGCAAGGAAAATTTCTAACCATTGTTAATACTTTTAAATTTATCGTTTTTAAAAACAATGATCTATTCTGAAGAACTCCATCGTTAATCTCTCTTTAGGAAGTGATCTCCACCTGGTGGCAGCATGCTATAAGCAAGTGATTATGGAACTTGAAATAAAGCTATCGCAGTGAAAATGTTTTCATTTATTATTTATTAAGCAAATTAAATTATGTCATGTTTTCTTAAGGGTAATATGTAAAATGATTTTTAAAATTGGCATGATCTTTCCTTTGTGATGTAGGCCAATAAGACTATAATTTCTTCTTCCAGAAAACCACTGACATTAATCTGTAAATTACAGGGTGCTACACATTAGCAGCAGCAAATGTTATTGTAATTTCTAGAAGAAGCATCAGTAAAGTAATACTAATGTCTATGTTACTTCATTTTGAAGAGAAAAATATGTGTTGACTACAACAAATCAAAATAAATCTCTCAGTATTTCATATCTACATTCTTTATTTTGCCTTAGTTCTAAAATATGAATCAGCTCTTAGTGGCTTTTTTTAAGGAACATAGCAGCAATGCATTAATAAACTATAAAAACATTATGCAAGTACCTATTTACTCTAACAGTAGAATAGTTGATTGAGAACTATTACTTCTTTTCAAAGGTAAAGCATACTGGTAGCTAGGAATATGTTTGTCAATATTTAAATTAATCCACACCCATGACAAAATGCTATTTTGTTTCTGTGGGTGACTTTATTTGTAGAATCACATGTGCTTTTGCTTTTTGCACAAGGTTCATACTGTTTTCCATGTTTTTTCTGTTGATTAGGTGTAGAAGCTAAGGTCATAGAATCAGAAAATTTTCACATCTTTCATGTCTTGGTTACTTTTCTCTCATTGCTCAGACAAAGTACCCAACTCTCAAAATGAAGGAAGGAAATGTTTATTTAGCTCACAGTTTGTGGAGGTTTCATTCTGTAATCCACTGTCTCTAGGCAGGGTGGCGTGGCAGAGGGACAGCAGTTAAGGCAGCAGAAGACAGCAAGAGCAACAAGAGCCAAAGGGGACAAAGGAGGGGAGCGAGCCTCATTCCCCTCCCTTACAGTGTATACAGACTACCTGCCCTAGGTCTGATGTAACACTCACACCCCCAGTTCCAACACTGGACAGTGAAGCAGTCACAAACTCTCGACTCAGTCACCTCCAAAAAGCCCTCCCCCGTGACCATGACCATGTGAGGCTTTGGGGGATATCCAGACACAAACCATAACATTTCATGTCAGTGAAATGGTATTTGTTACAAAATTCAAATTTATTTCAATAGTAGGGTGTATCTTGCAAGTATATTGTGTGTTGTTATGATACTAAAAACTACTGAGCCAGTTACAGGTTTCCAGGAAGTCAAATGACTTCATGGATGACATTTAAGCTGTTCAAAAGGAAAGAGTTAGATGATTTACAGTTGATTAGTTGCTTACAGTTGTTTCTGTTGGATATACTTAATAAGAAGCTCCAGTCATGAATTGTATTTATAGTTTTTTATATAGCCTACTTTAGGCTACCTGTTCAATAAGAGACTTCAGAGAGTACTGGGTTGTTAATTTGTAGACTATGAGTAATTGTTAAGGCTTCATGATTACCTGGGACCAAACAACAGTGTACAGTAGAGATGTTAGTATAACTCACGTTTTGTCAGTTAAATGTTTCTCATTTGCTGTTCTCTTTAAAGTAAAATTTAAAAAATTAAAAAAAAAACAAAACTGAAATGGATAGGGATTAGGATGTTGGTTTGAGAATATTCATTCATTTTGATATACAGTTTCTTTTTATATAATATATATTGAAGTTGGTATCTTGTGGTTACTTGATTAAATTAGAAAACTCACAGTAGAAGTATTCAGAACTCTGAAAAAGTTGACATTTTGATAGGGTAAGCCTTTATGTTTGACAAGTCCAGTGTCCATTTTGATATATTAATGTAGATAATATTACTTTTTAGAAGTTATTAAATCACCTTATGAAATCAATTTAGTCTTTTTTCATTAGATTATAAACAATGGTAAGAAAAATATTAGAGATGGTCTGTCCTGTTTTTTAGCCACAAGTTATAATTTTTTTTTGAGTTAATTCTGAATTTTTTTGTTCCTGCTGCTAGATTATCATTAGGCATGATCCAGGCTTAAATTTGTTTTACCAGCTCCCAAGACTGATATCTATGTAGAATACAGAGAGAAAGAAGCACTCAAATAGGTATATTGAAAATTATTTTCAGTTAATCATTTCCCTTCCCCAAAATATATGCCACTGTTCACAAACATTGTTTCAAAGGAATTTTATATTAAAAATCCAGATTAGTATTTCTAAAAGCTTTATTCTATGAAAAATAATTGTAAATTTCTTCTTTGTAAGAAAATGTGAATGCTGATTTTTACTGTCCCTCCGGAAAAATACAATTATATGTTTCTTCAGGACAAAATACAATCCTTTCCATCTCCAGTCAATTAGGATGACTCTGCAGAAGGGAAGTTGGCAGTGCAGATCCCCTTTCTTCCAGAGGAAGGCTTCCTATCAGTTCCATACCCTTTGAAGCTTAACCAGATTAACCACTCCAACAATGTCACTAAAGGTTGCTTTTTGGTTAGAGAAACGAAGACCTCATAAACATAAGCTTTGTTTGTTCATTAAAAATCTCCATAAGGAAATACATTTCTTTTACTTGTTCTTTATGCCTTATGATTGTTCTATTAATTAAGAAGTAGATCTAGTGGATACAGTTCTGTAAACTTTTTCTTTGACAACACTGGTTTAAGGAGCGATATTGTTTCAGAGGGAACTGCACACATCTTGACAAAATAATGTAATTTCAGCAAGGAAAGCAGGACTCTGTGTGCATATTTTAAATTAATGTTTGAATAATCAGTTTGATTTGGGATGTGTGGAAACATTAAAAATTAAAATGAGAACCTTTTCCCAGTGCTCCTGTAAGGATTTTTTGCTGTAGAAACATGCAAATCACAACACTTGCCAAAGGGTCACTTGTGTGACTCCCTCTCAAGTGCAGCACTAGATGTTAGGTTACTTGTGGATTCGTAATCCTTGGTTAACATTATAAATCAGCGCTTGTCAGATCAGGGAAGCATATTAACTGGAGTTATTATATTTCAAAACAGTTGGGAGTGTTTTTTATTCTGACAGCTTCCCAGAGAGGAGACTCTGTGATGAGTAGCTATAGATATTTCATACTCGTGAGGAGGATACACATTGCCAGTTATTACTATTAAGAGCAACCTCTGCTAGCATGTCATAATTCTCTCTACAGCCCTCTATTTTAATTCCTGTCATACCAGAAAGTCTTTTACTCCTCTTAGCAAGCTAACAACTGTCAGCTATGTGCATTTTTTATAGTTATAGTATTCTAGAAAGCAGGTGAAAACTGTAGAGCGTGTCCTAGCTGAATCTTCGCTTTCCTACTGAAGATACGGTTGTTTTTTTATTACTGAGGCCTCACTAACCTCTGTCCCAGAGAAAGTGTTCTAACAGGTTTCTTCACAGCTACACAGTGGACTCCCTGCTGTCCCTTTTAGTTCCATGTATTGTATTTATTCTCTCTCTCCCTCCTCTCAGAGTGCACACACTTACATTTATAAATGCATATTTATGTATAAAGGTAAGAAAAATACTACTATGACAGACACAGTTATCTCTTGATTTTGAGTAGGGCTTGGTTCCGGGCATCCCCAAAGCTATTAAACTGCAAAGATGTTTGAGACCCTCAGAGAAAATGGCCTAGGATGTGCATGTAATCTACCATGTATACTTTAGATCATCTTTAGTTGTCTTCTAATGTAACACTGAGTGCTAATGTAGAGGCTGTTTAAATTGCTCCGATTCTGCATTGTTTAGGGAACAGTGACCCGAGAGCAGTTTGTGTATGTTCAGTAAAGGCTTGATATTTTTGAACACCAATTTTTAAAACTCATGTTGGTTGAATCTGTGGACTTGGGAAGTTGGGAGTACAGAGGGCTAGTTACATATAACTTTGCCAGTTTTGCTGAACTGATCTGTCTTAGAGAATTATACCAGTGGAAACGTGACATGATATAGTAAACTTTTCAGAAAGATTATTGAAAGTTTTTCTGATTTTTTTTCTTAAAAGCACCGTCTAGCAAACTTAAATAATAAAAAGCCAGAAAAAATAGGTCCAACAAGGAATAGTAAAATTAGGTTATTTCAATAAGATTATTGCAAAACTGTAATGGTCTAGAATAATGTGAAGCTTTTGGAGAGTGTGGACAACAATAAAAAGTTATTTGGGGCAATCCAGGGTGTGATGCTGTAACTTAATTCTCTAAATAGGTGGTTTTAAGTAAAACAACTGTAGGGTTAGCTGATGATTCAGAAAAGGTCGATATATACTTCCCTTTCGCTCTTTTTAGGACTATATTCTGAAGAGACAGAACAGTACTACTGTTTGTGGAATTAGATGAGATGTCTTTGTTAAACAAATACCTCTTCTCAGAGCTTCTCTGCTTGTTTATCTCAATAGCTTCTATCCCAGAAAATACCTGACCCTAGGTCAGAACATTTTATTATGAAGCCATTGAAGTAGTTAAAGTAAATGGTATTGCTATAAAGATGTAAAGCTTTTGAGTTTTTTACTAAGTAGTTACGGCAAACCAAAGGAGGTGGACTCAGTCCCTGGGAAGGTGTTTGGGATGGACAAGGCCTTGGACAGACTGTGTGAAGCTAGAAGTATTTCTGAATTCATTGTTTCAAAATTTTGCAATATTTTCACATATATAATGTGATATATTGAGAATGAGACCAAAACCTGACACAAGATTCATTTATATATTCCTGTGGACAGAGGCTGAAGATAGTGTAATTCTTTTTAGAGGCATGTGCTTTTAACTGAGACGTCACACAAGGTCATGTGTGGAATCTGGGTCACTCTGCTGCTAAAAAGTGTTCAGCTTTTGGCATATTTGAGATTTGAGAATTTAAGGTTAGGGATATTCAAGCTATCGGTTATTACATGTGTGTGCACAGGTGTGCACATGTGTGAGACAAACGGTTGTACCGGAAGAGAGGGAAGAAGTGGTAATTAAGATTTCAGTTGTCTTTTTCCTAGTCAACTGGGGAATTCCACTAACTTGTTTTCTGTTGTTGTTTTTTTTCTTTTTCTTTTTTTTTTTGGTACTGGGAATCAAACTTAGGACCTTATGCTTGCCATGCAGGTGTTTGTGCCCCAGAGCTGTATCCCAGGCCCTCACTAACTTGTTATATCTGAATTTGAGCACAGCATGTGGGAAAGATATGGAAATATGGACAAAATAGTCACTTGATAGCAGGTTAAATGACTTTGTCAAATTTCATTATTTCTAAGTGCAGTGGAATCATTTTAACATATTTTAGTATGTTTACTAAGCAGTAACATATTACCTAAGGCAGATAGTTTGCTAGGCAGACAGTTTTAAGAATATATAAAATGTGGAAGTTTTCAGAGATTGGCAAATCTAGCTCTACACTAATAGACCTGTTTTATGGAATAAATAAACACTTACCTCTGCTTTCTGGCATGGCCTCTCCATTTCTAGAAAGTAATTTTAATAGAAAAATAAAAGTCACCTTTCCAATTTCAGAGGCAAAGTTAATATGCAAAGATCTCAGGATTCCTGTTTTCCATTATCTTAAATACTTTTTTAAAAAAATTGCCACCTACACATGAGGAATGTTGCCAACTGAAAAAGAAGTGTGAATTATTCTTCACATAGCCTTCCTCCCATAGCTTCTGTTTGTACAGCATTGATGTAACACACCTGCAATGGAGCAGAGGCACTGTAGTAATGAAGAAAAGGCCTGTCTAGGTAAATTGAATGCAAGTTGGATGTCACTCTTGTCTGCTACAGCTGTTCTTGATCAATAGATTTAAATAACAATCTAACCTACTTTTCTGACAGGAGGTACTACTGAATTATTCTTCTTTGAGACCTTTATAAGAAGGCAAAACAAACAAAGGAAGATATCTGAAATCCAAATATCAAAGTCATTACTTAATTTCATTGTATGATGTTCTATGAATACAATGAAGCGAAGCATTTCTGTTTCTTAAATCATTTGAGACAGGAGGCTTCTTTCTAAAATGTCTGTGTTAAGCTAATTACAAATGTGAACTATTTCTGAGTAAACCTTTACATATTGAGCTACAGGATGACTCGGGGGTACTGATTATACCTTTTCCAATCCTATGCCCTCACAGAGGCCTTTCTGCTAGAGTTCATGCCACTGTCAGAAACCAACAAATAAGGATAATATAAGAAATGTAGTTCAGTGGCTAAGAACGGTGGCCCTGGACTCAGTATAAGTAATGCAGAATTCTAGTAACACAAAGTAGGATCCATAATGAGTAATTTAATCCTGTATGAAAAAGAAAATGTTGTACTAATGAGTATTTCATGGGTTTACTTTGATGCATTACATTGGATTATATATCTGATGTATCTGATATCCAGTAAATAGATTTGTTGTGAAGACAAAAAGAATTTTTAGAGAAACATTGTATGTAATGTTGGGAATTTGTATTTTATTAAGTGATATTATAGAATTACATTTTAAAAGGTAGATATGTGTTTGTGTGTATATATATGTATGTGTGTGTGTGTGTGTGTGTGTGTGTTTGTTTGAGTGTGTGCCTGAGTATGCAGAGCTGGCATGAGGGGAAGGAGAAGAGAAGGAAAGCAAGAGAATGCTTATTAATTACAGAGATATAATGCAGTGGCAAAGTGTACTAATTTGTTTTTACCCAGCAATATAAGAATCTCAGTTGTTTCCTAGTGGTAGAATTAACATCTATGATGATCTTTAAAGATGTGGTCATCTTGAAGGTTTGCATTTGAGTTGGTCTTTCTATTCAATGCGGTAGAGATTCTAGAAAACCAAAAGGCAGTATTTGTAATAGATGGTTCCCAGTGGTTTGTGAAGGTGTTTTGTATTTCATTGTTCAATTCAGAATAATCAACTTCAAGTGGGGATCATAGGGGAGCGGATCAAGCCCACTCCACTTCACTTTGGATTTGACTTTACTATGCTCTTAAAAATAGTATGTATATAAAGAAGACCTAGTGTGAAATACTAAAAATGTCATAGGATCAGTGTGTTTTCGGTAAGATGAACATTGTGATACTGGCCTTTTTAAATGAAAATAGTATTAAGTTATTCCATATGAAGAAAGTTAATACACAAGCCCTGACTCACAGAGTATAAATGTTAGTGGCAATGAATAGATCAACACTTCTGTTACCAGATACGTTTGCACTGACACAGTAGGTATCAGTAAAGGGGAAATGGTAATCAGAACCCTTAGCTTCCTTCAATTTAACACGGTAAAGGGTGTCACATGATGTCAGCCTTATCCTCTCCTTTCATATCTATCTACAGAAGCATTCCATGGCCTAAGACCATTGTCTCTTACCTGTCTTACCAGATGCACAGTCTTTATAAATGCTGGCACTGTGTGGTCTGGGTTGATTTTGGTAGTGTCACTTACTGGTTTTCTGAATTTGAACAAACTATCTTTTCTGGAACTCACTGTTATTGCTGGGAGCATCGGTGTAATAATAGTGCTGCATTCGTACAGCATATAAACTAAGTGTAGTGATATGTGCAGTGCACTCAGAAGCGCTCTGATCTCAAAAGATGTTACCTTTTTCATACATGATAATATCTCAGGACACTAGCTTCTGATTCAAAAGGCTACTCCTTGACAGGAAAATATTGTTACTCATCTTTCTGTATTTCTTTCTTTACTTTCTCAGAGCAAAGAAAATGGCAGGATATTAATATTTTGGTGTTTATTCTTAATTTTGGAATAGTTCCATGTAATTTGATAGATAAACATTAATACTGTAAATTTGCAAAGCCAGATGACTTTGACTTTTACTCAGATGCTACTTTGGGTTAGATCATAAAAAGCTAAAATATTTAAATCTCAAAATTCCTTGACATGATTGTCTGTGAATATGATTGCTTGTTTTTTTTAAAAATGTTTTTAAAATAAACTACTTTCTCCCTTGCAATCTACACTCATCAAACTTACTGCCATACTTTACAGCGTGTATGTGCAGGTTTTCCTTTGTATTTATTTATTTTCTTTTTGCAGAACTGGGGATTAAACCCAGGGTCTCCTCAGTGACCAATGGGCTATATCCCTAGCCATTTTTTTTTTTCAAAACCAGGTTCTCACTGAGTCTAAATTTTGCAGGTTGGGCTTGAACTTGGAACACTCCAGCCTCAGCCTTCCAGAATGCTAAGGTGCCTGGCTGCAGATTTTTCTTTTTACCATTTCTGATTGTTCTCTTCTCACAGTTTATTTTTCTCTGCCTTCACCAAAAAGTTGTTTAGCGCATTTTTCCATTACCTGTGTGCACTAATATTGTGACGCAGGAAAAGCCATTCTTCCTTGTTTATTCTTTTACTTATTTTATTATAGCAAGAGCTAATATCTAAAACAAATTTTAAAACCTAAACTGTAGTTTTTGCTGACTCAGAGGTGTAGGAGGAAACACCAACAAAAAAAGCCTGGCAAAATATCTAAGAAAATTACTAATTTTGGGTCAGAAAATGAAAAATTTCCTTTGCTTTGTGTTTTTCATATATTAATTATTTATATTTTTATGATGTTACATTAATCTCTAAGAGCATATAGTTAATATATGTCACTAGGGCTAATTATAAATTCTTCCTCACCCTTTAAATGGGAGAGTGTATTTAAGTATCTATATCCTCTTTATGAAGTCATTTTTTTCCCAGAAAGGCGTTTGTAACATTGTTCGGTTTGTACAATTTAGAGAAGCTGAGAGTTTTAATGAAATAGTTTTATTAGATCTGTTTCAATGGAAAAGATTATACTTGAAAGTGCCTTAAAGGAATTCTAATTTTTACTAGGGCAATTAAGACTATTTGTGATTCTTCAGTGATTTCTTTGATAGAATGAATGAATTTTGGCCAAATGCATATTATTAAAGTTGCAATTTTTGGAAAGTGGAAAATACACTTGTACATGAAACTAGTTTTGTTAATGGGCCGCCACTTAGATTCTAAGTATGCATTAACCAGGAGGTGGCTAATGAGCAGATGTTTACTGAGCAGCAGAAATGAATAGACAGGTTTTCTTTTCTCTTGTTTTGCTTGCTTATTTCATACTGACTGAAGGTGTAGATATGTTGATAAAACAAACAAACAAAATCCTAAAAGCTATTCAGCCTCATGAGATGTTCTAATAATAGAATTTAATATGCAATGCATGCTTACATTAAAATTTAATAAAAAAACTATTATAATTTTAGAAAACATCAAACTGATATACAAAAAGCCCAAATAAAATTATTGAAACAAATGAAATCAGCATATACCAGTCTGTTATGTTTGTCTGTCTATTGTTTTTTGTTTGCCATTATATCTCATTGCAATCCATTTACAGAAGCAGGAAGTTCTACAGATTTTTTATTTTGTCTTCAAATATTCATGTGTTCTATTTTGGTTTAATGTTTACTGACCTGACATTTCTCATATACTACCCATTCCTTATAAAATAGAAAGAAAAAACCTAGAAAAACATATATTTTTGATTTACTATAAGCATTACTATTAAATGTTTTAATATTAAAACAATTAGAAACATATACTAAATGAATTTGCATTATACGAAAAGACAGTATCTGAACATTCACGTGAACTTTGCTATTTGATATTTCTGTTTCTTCACTCTCTTCTTCTGGCCTATCATTTAAAACTGATTTTCAGGTGCTGAGGTCTGAATTTTGGCTTCTTATGTGACAATTTTCAAAGGAGCAAGTCATTAGGTCCCTGGCTTAACGAAACCCTTTGCTGGTCCATCTGTGCAGATGTCTTCCTTTTGTGGGTCCTTAAGCAGCACAGTTTTAAAATGATCAGATTAGTTCTACTTTACCTTCCCACAGTGTGCACCAAGCAAAAATGAGTTTTTGTGCAAATTTTACTTTTGCCTGACTGATGAGCCAAATTGTTTTAGCTTTACGAATCCCTTCTCCTTCTAAATACTGGAATTATTTTTGGGATTACTGGAGTTGGATTAATTATAATTTATCTTATAGTTTTTGAGAAAATTTTAGAATACAGTCTTAGGTTTATATGTTATTTCTTAAATGTTGTGATTTTTTTTTCTGGTCTGGTACAACTAATTTATACATGTACTCTATAATAATTAAATTGTAATGTTATTTTCCATGTCCATAAAATATTTCTACATTAAATTTCTAATTGCACTGTTTCTTTTTAATATATTTGTATTTGATGACATGGACCCTTTTGAATTAGCTGTTGAAAAGAAAAAAGCATGAGAAATGCAATCAGCCACAGACTGTCATGGTGATTCTTTTCTCTCCTTAATATTATGAACTTATAAAAAAATCTTATGTTTCCAGTTAATATTGTTATTATCACAAATGATTATATATTAATGGCTATTTGAAAATGTCCATAATATATATCAATAATAATATATTCAGGTATGAACACTGGACAATAATTTGATTTGTTCCCCTCATCGATTTCCTTTAAACAATTATCCTAGACTGTCCCTCAGACAAAATCTGAACAAAAGATTCCTTGCATTGAATACCTGGACCATGCAGTATTTGAATGTTTGATTAAAATCACACTGAGTGGTAAAAAGCACAGTTTTATTCCTCTCAGTCCATTTGCATTTAACATATTCTTTAGTTCATATATTTTCTTAATTTGTACCACAGTGTTAAAAAAAAGAAAAGAATGCAGAAAACTTCTTAAGTGTGCACTGGAGAGATGATCTTTTAGAACTCATTGTAATTCAGTGGTACCCAAGACTTTTGGGGAAGAGGCTAAGCCAGAGGTGGTGTGCCGTGCATAGGACTGCTCAATTTGGGCTTGGGGGGGGTGTTTCATTTCAAGTGTTAGCAGATCCCCAGTGTCTTGGCATTTTGCTTGAAATAATGAAGGCACGCTAATTTGTATTGCTCTTTGTGTTTGGCTCAGGGTTGTAGCCTCTGCACCTCGCCGTGTCTCATTCCATAAAAGGCTTGCGGCAAACACTGGTGTTGTAAAAAAGCATTGAGGTATTTCTGTGAATTTGGCTACAATTGCTATTTTGTAATTTCAGTAAACCATATCCCTTTCTAGTCATCATTTTAGATTCTCAAATAATTCCAGGTATTTTGTATGCTTTACTGTAAACTAGTAAATTCCTATCGTGCTGCTTTCTGCAGCTAAGATGTAACAGAATTAGTGACTCAGGATTGATTTCAAAGACCTTTTCCCACCAGTATGGTTGTTGGTGTCACGCAGTTTGCCAACTGAAGAGAATCCTTTAACCCTAACCTTAGTGAGCTCTATCATGGGGACTAAAACTGATCATGTCCTTATTTCTTTGATTTTTTCACAGGTTACATTCCACATTCCATTTCAGGTAGGACTCGTACTGTTCTCTGCAGCATACAGTACAGATTCTATGGCGCCTAGGCTGTACACGAATCTAAGAACCGTTCCCGAATATGCAGCTTTTCAACTTCATCCCCTCTTCCAGACCCATATTCTGCATTTCCTGGGAATTAATCTTTCCCAGAAATGCCTCAGCCCTCAGGCAGACAGGCCTCTGGTGACCCACAGCACAGCCCCGCCAGCAGACAAGTTCAGACAGATTTGAAACCCTTTAATGAGTCCAATTTATGCTCCATCTGGGCTTTCTGCTATAATTAGAAAATAAATCATCATATAATATCCAGTTTATTCTTTTTTCCCAAAACAAAAATACATATAGATAATATTAAATGATTGAACAAAGAATTCATGACTTACTAAGCAAATTAAAAATTTAAAAAGGATATTTAACAAACAGGGAGTCAATTTTAAGAGTTCGTCTTGTCTGTTGGCCTATAGTTTGCTTAGCTTCAAGAGTACCTTTACCATTTCTCCATTTATGCATTTTCTACAATTGTGTGTATAATTGTTTATTTACAGCTCTCATTAATAGCCGCAAAAAGGTAATGTTATGATTGCCTGCATTGATAAGCGGTTATTATCATTCTATAGTATTAAATTTATGTTAATAGGATTTGATTAAACATTTAAATATTTCTCCTGAGTAAATTTATAGCACAATTGTACATTTAGGTGTTGAGAGGCAGCTGAGTTTGTATTATAAAAATTCCCAGGGCTGGAAGAACAGTTAGTAACTTTTTCTATCATTTATGTTTTCTGTATTTACAACAATATTCTATTTTTTAAAATGTCTGTGTATATTCCTCAGATGGTATGTGATCATGTATTGTGTAAATTACAGAAAGTTATCTCGTGGTAGAAATTGTGACGAAGGTTGCCTATGAAACTTGTGGAGTTCTTATTACTATTTTAAGCTGATTTTCTTTTCATTTAAAACATTCTGGGGCTAGAACCCAGGGCCTTCATACTGAGCTCCACCCCAACTCCTTTTTAAATTTTCACTTTTTTTCAGTTTTTATGTTGAGATAAGATTTGTAAAGTCACTGAGTTGTCCAGTGTGGGCTTTGAGTTTCCAGGCACGCGCCAGCAAGGTCAGCTATTTCTTGTTTTTTTTTTTTTTGTTTTTTTTTTTTAGCATAGAGGACTGAGCCCAGAACCCAGCACGTGCTGAGCATGCGCTCTGCGACGCAGCACGTCTCCTACCAACTAGGACTGCATTTTATGGGTTTTCACTGTTTAGAAGTTTTGCGCTGTGAAGGTTGACTTTGTGGACTGTTCAGTGATCTTGAAAATTAAATTTTTAATATTTTGTATTATTTACATATGATATTATCTTACAAACTTTTTCCATGTGTGTTTATGTCCCTTAAGATCATTCCTAATGCTCCCTACATGTTTTCTAAGTTCCTGTCTTGGCTCTGTTCATTTGAAGGAATAGGTTTTGTTTATATTCATCTTCTTTTTATCATTACATCTTTTGTTTTTCTCATATGCTCAATAAAGAGAAAATATTCATTTTACTCCTACTTTTATTGTCTTTTGCTCTATATTTTTAAATAACAAATTTTATTTTATAAATTTCTCTGAGTTTCGATTCTTTCTGTAAATTTAGTTTTAAACTGTTCATCTCTTTATAATTTGTCATCTCCTTGTTAATTCCCATGATCTTTAGAAACATCAATTGCTTGATTCAAATCATATCTAAAAGGACTCTTGACTTTTACCTCAATCTGTAAGTCTTACTACTGCATACCTTGTGGTTTAAAAACTCATAAAATGTTGAGGTTGTAACTATGCCTTAATACATGAAGATATATACAGCTCAGACCCTCATGTATTAGCTCAGTTAGAGTAGAATGGTATTTCATGGCCCACTTTATAATCACAGATTGAATAAGATTTATCAAGATTATTACCAGATGTAATTACTTAAATGAAAACACACAAGCATATATAAATTATATATTTGAATATATTAACCTTTTAATAATAATATTAAATAATAATTGGAAAATTTGGATGTTCCTCCTGTGAGCATGAACATAATTAGAAATAAATAGATTAACCGAGTTTTAAAATATGAGTGAATGAATGTGTCCACATAATTCTATAGCTAAGAACTTCACAGTGGTGATTCTATAAGTTGGTTTCCCAGAATATCAACTCAAATTCTATTTCTAGTTGTTATAAAATATGATGAATTGAAAGTCTGACAAAATTGTTTTGGTCAAATTAATTCAAATAAGATTTTATATTTTGATTCTGAATGGTAGTTTTCAAGAGAACATGAGTATGAGGAAACAGAAAACCCTGAACACTTAAGAATATTCTTTAACTTTTTTAGGTTCTAATCTTCCAGCTCCAAGATATCATCCAGGATATTGCTTCTGTCTCATAAATCTTTGCAGTTAAATGCTTCCTTGGAATGATTTTTTTAAATGTAGAAATAAAGAAGTTATTGCTTAAGACCCTAATATGAGGGCAATTTTCTTCTTCTTAATGTCCATAGAGATAATGTGTATCACGAATACTATAGGAGAATAATGAAGCTTAAAAATGTCATCTAAAGGAGCAAAGTACAAGTACGACATTTTAATTTGAAATATCTCTTAATTTTGAGACAACCAAACATTTTTACCTGTTCAATATTGACATGTATTTGATATTCCTAGATAAACTACGAAAAGGGATTAACATAGACAAACCGTTAGTTAGCTATTATCTACAAGGTACTTTTCTACACTGACTGTGTGACTATCTTTTGAAGCTATTTAAGAAAAATGTGTCTGTGTGTGTGTGAGTGTGAGAGAGAGAGGGAGAGATAGACAGGGAGAGAGAGAGACTGATGGAGAGAGAGAGAAGGAGAGAGAAAGAGAGAGAGAGTGTCTGCTGGATACCTTAGAAGGATGGTTTTTAAAAATCCCTTTATTATCTATCTCTCTTTGATTGAGCAAGTAGTTATTTCTGGTAGGTAGTAAATTGTAAGCTACTCTGACCATTTCCTTTACTCAGATAATGAGTTTTTATGTACTTGTATGGCTAGAGAGTGGTGATGGGGAATCTGCACGGCCCTGAGAGTGATCCTGCTGACTGCTGTCTTCTCTAACATTAATGTGCGGTGTAATGAATTCTTAGTGAACAAAGAGGTCCTTCGTGATACGTGAAGACAAAGGTCCATCTTGCAACGAAATGGAGAATGCTAGAGGAAATGATGCTCATGTTAGAATAAAACTAAGGGCCACCGCTTGGGGTTTGTGTTTAGACTAATTACCACATCACTTAGTAGCTGTAATTGCCAATTTCTAACCTGTAATTTCTTCATTTGTGAAACCACCATAATAATGGCGTGTCTCTCATAGACCGGATGTGAGAATTGGAAGAGAAAAGCCACATACATACAATGTTGGCACAGCGCATGCTCCAGGATTAGTAGCCTGTAACAACATTCTTACCACACCGAAACATCCCTAAATGCACATTACATATTCTGTGGGAGTAGATACCCATTAGGATAAGTAGATGACAAGATAGTACGTGTATTCTTAAAGTAACTTATGTTAGCTGTATCTTCATAGTCAATTAATAGTTTTTTCCTTGTGGAGAGAAATTTTGGTCTAATTTATTTATTCAGTTATTTAGACAGGATCAAACAGTGTATGTAGCTCAGGATAGCTTTGAACTCACTATGTATCAGGTTGGCATCACATTCACAGTGATCCTCCTGCCTCAGCCTCCCGAAAGCTGGGATAATAGGCATGCATGACCACATCTGGCCTAAATGTTTTCATTTGTACCAAATTAACTACTGTCCTTACACAGAGTAACAAAATAATTGAATGGCAGTATCTTATTTGTAGTATTTTATTTGAAATGCTATGGAATACTTATATGATTCATTTTATAATCTAAACATGGAGTCAGGGAGTCATATTTTCTCCAGTTACTTTCCAGTAGCATATACTTTGATCAGCGCTGTGTACTAAAAGTAATTGTGAGGTAATGTGGCAGAAACATTATGAAATTCCACCTATTAATGTGGTAGTTAATTTTCTTTTTCGAATTCTCTAGTTTAATTTTATATTTATAAAATGGTGCTGTGCGTTTGGCCTGTTTGTTGGTCAGGTTGCATAAATTCCTGCGGAGACACACTGAACTAAATGCATAGTCGCCTTTGGGGGAAAAATGATAGAGATATTTGTTGTTTTGGTCACAAAAGTCCTAGTATTACTTCTCCGAAAGGAAAATAAAAGTTAAGTGTGGCCTGCTCTCTGGACACCATAAAATGCTCTGAAAGACAAGGATCAAATCTCCTCAGTCACATTGAAGTGTGGAATGCTGTCCCTGGAAAGTCACGCTGCAGTTTTGTGAGATTAAACACTTTCAAAGCATGAACAAACAGAGACAAATACATTACGGTGAGGGTGCCAAGAGCAGCCCGAAAATGTGAGAATGACACCCTTTCATAGTTGGGGCTGGGGCTGTGTAAGAGTAAAGAAACCAAGCTCGTGACTCTGTAGCGTTTTCCCCCCTTTATTTCATTGGCATTAAAAGGCTTTTTAATAGGTTGAATGAAATAGGTTCTTTTTGTTTTAATTTATATTGTCTGTCTGTCCTATAACCTCAACATCTGTCTGTCCTTCTGCCCCTTCCCCAAGAAAAAATCCTTAAAGACCCATAATACTGAAAGAAAAAGGCAGTGTTTAAAAGCAAATTCAAATGCTCAGTTCCAGAACATTGTTAAAAATCTTCCCTTTATAATGTTAAACGTTATCTTTGATACACTGATTAAACTCTTATGAAAAGAGTTCACAGTAGCAGTTACCTGAAGTTTGTTTGGAGAACTGGGAAGAAAGGTTGCAGTAAGTACAAAGAATGAAGTCGTCGGGGAATGGGCAAAACACGCAAATTCTGCTTTCATAGCTTGACGTCATTTTTAATTTGAAATGTTTTACCATATGGTGACAGTTTCACTTGGAAGCTATTATGTGTGTAACCTTAATATTCTCAAGGTTTCCAGACCTCAGAGGAGTAATGTGAACTTTTGTTGTGCGATATCTAAGCACTTAGGTTTCACAAGTATGAGTGACTCTTGCCTGGACGGAGTGGTCGCATGCCCTCCAGACTGTTCTTGATGGTTATTGCCATCTTTGGTCTGAGCTCCGCATGAACAGGGATTATTCAGGTCAGAATGTTAAAGGTACCCAGCTAGAGAAATTCTGCTATGGAAGTGGTAAGGTGCTCATGTGGGAATAATTATTTTTGCCAACATGTTTGTTCAGATATAGATGTGCCCAACTTTGTATTTACTGTAATTATAATTAATTTGGCAAAATATGCCATTTACATACTTGAACTAATTTGAGAATGAGGTGAGGATTCTCTTTGTATATACTTAACATAAAAATATAAGTTAATGGCTATTATAACCAGAGCAATAAAAGTATATTTAGTAAAATAAATTTTAAGAAATTTAAGTTGATTTCTTCTGCACAGGGCTTAGTTTAAAATAGTGATGTTTTGATGCATTTCAATTTAGAACATTACCACAAAAACCTAATAAATGATCCTGCCATCTGTGAGGTCACCAATGCTTAAACTATGTTAAATACAATTCTATTATTTAATGATATATAAGTGTATTATGTTATGAGTGCATAAGACACATATTTATGAATGCATGTCTGCATTTTTCTTGAGTTAAATATTTTAGTTTTTCTATATTAAGGAAAAAAGAATGAAAACACCTTAACAAACACATACATTGAGAAAATAACACTAAAGAAATACAAGCAATACAAAATCTCAGACAAGGTGATAGGAAGTTAACAATGGTTGTATTGCATGTCGGAATCCTCAATTTGGATACTCAGATAAACAAATATAGACATGCAAGATAGATCATACACTTACACATCAATTGTTCCTTTCAATAAAGCAATCAGTCAGTAGTACAACTATGTTAGCTATCCTGTGTATACATATATATTTTTCCCCTTCTTTCTTTTCTCTTTTCCCTCATCCCATTTGTTCTTTCCTTTTTACATACTTTTAAAACTTAATTTACCCAAAGATAAAAACTATTGCTATGTGTTGAATTATTTCTTCATCCTCTTAAATTTTCTATATGGTTATTCAAAATAAAAGTAAGCAGTTTCTGACAGTTTCAGAAATCAAACTATCAGCTGGACATGGTGGTGCACACCTGTAATTCCAGCACCGGGAGGCTCCCAGTACATTTAGTTAACGGTCCCAGTGACGGCAAAGTGGAAGGGTACAGTGGGAGATCGCAGTGGAGCAGTTGTTTCCATCTGGAAATCATGGAAATGACTGAACCTTGTCAAATTCCAGGGATTGTTTTCAAAGATTAGAGGGACATCAATCTCAGTCAAAGAAGGAAGCTAATGAAAGCTTGAGTTGTGAGAGTTCAGCAGTTGTTGAAAATAAAATTAGTTTTGCGTTGGTGTAGCGTAGTGAGGACAAGCCTGGAGGAGCGGGCGAGGGCCAGATTGCACTGGCCTTGAAGGACAGGTTGAGGACTGTGACTAATTCGGGTGCAGAACCCTCTCAGTCTAGGGTGCCAAGGGGGACACTCAGTTGTCTTGGTGAACACTTTTAGCCAAGGAATTTTATTGTACGTACTTTGCAGAAATCTTTGTAGATTCTTTTTTTCTCCAGAGTTTCAGTGTTGGAACTCATTGAAAATTGTGCCATTCCCTAGTACGGATATCTTGCAGCCCTGGTTATGGTTTCTTGACATACATTTTCTTCTGGTCTGCCCCAGGCATCTTGCCTTCCACCTGTGTTTACGAGTGTTGCCACTCACTGTAGGATATGTAGCTGTACCAAGATTCTGTAAGGTCCTCTGGGCTCACCACTTTCTCCAAAGTGCAGATTTGCTGGCAGTTTACTTTTTCTATGAGAATTTCACATGGAAGCTTCTGGCAATAAAATCTTATATGATGTTACACAAAACTGAAACATTAATACCAGGTCTCAGGAAACAGTTTTGTTTGTTATAACATTTACGTGTGGGACTGCTAGCTATCAAATCTGACACATGCCTGTGGGCAGTGAAATTATACTGCCATCGCTTCTACAAACAGGAACTTGCTTCCAAATAATAGAAAATTACTGATGAATGTTGCTTTTTCTTTAGCTCCATTTAACATAAAATTACCATGAAAAACCTACCATGGTTTTTTTTTTGTTGTTGTTCATTTAACAAAGGGAGTGTCAGCCTTAAAGATTTCAAGGCTTATTACTTTTTAAATATCTAATCTGTGAATCATAGTAATTACTGAGAACAACACTACATCTGAACACATAGAAGGTATTTGGCATTGCATAAAACATTTTATTCTCCTTATTTCTGAGCGGGTAAATCTTTACAAAGCATTTTCCACTCATATAAATACATTTTGTTATTAATAGTAGTGGCTTGAAATGTTATTCCTGTAATCAATATACGGTAGATTTTTTCAGAATCCCAAATCATAGAGGATGGCTATTCAATATTCATAACTTAAATCAATTGAGTCCTAAATATTTTTCAAGGTTACAAAAGTGCTTAGTTATTTGAGAGGGATTGTATGACATGACTAAAATAGTTATTATTAAGCATTTACAAAATGGTTTATATGTAAGAGTTTATGTCAATAAGTTTGAACAAATCAGAAAAGGAGTGCTTTGTTTCAATTCAAAGATCATTTTAATTCACTAACGCTTAGCTAGATTAATGGTCCTACTAAAAATTAAGTACTCTCCAATGCACAGTATGTGTACCAAATGACCTCATTAAGTAGGTATATGGAGAACAGATGCCTCTATGACCTGTCTCCAGATTTACTGAGCAGGGAGTGTCCTTGTTTCATTGTCCCTATGATCAGGGAATGAATTTCAAATTAGAGACACAAGGACGATATTTCCTCATGGGATATCCTATATATAATTAGGACATTTCTCTTTGCCATTCTATATGCACTTTGGAAGAATTGAAAATGTTGAAAAGGATTCATCTTTTGCTGATGAATTCTTGGAAAATATGAATTCATATCAATGCTGTTGAAAAACATGAATATATCACTTTTTTTTAGTCAAAAAGTACTTGTTTTTCTAACCAGATTTTGTATTTAAATATAAATTTTCATTCATATATTTTGCCTGACTATGGACATTGGTCTCTAACTTTTTCATTATTAGAACCTTTAAAGTGAAACCTGATTTGAGTGGTGGCATATATGGAAGCAGTACTTATGATGTGTTATTTTTATAACATATATATGACTTTTAAACATGTAATGCCAGACATTATTAGTTTGCCATTGCTGTGACTGTTGCTTCTGATATTGCTATTAATGTTTTAGGATAATGTTAGCTACAGAATAATGTAGTCATGAAACCAATGTTTTATATTTTGTCACACGGTAGCACATTTTACAAAGGAAAGTTAACTTTAAGTGTGAAGTAAATGCATAAAATTAACTTCCTAATTGCATATTTCAGGGGCTTAGTTTTTCCTGTTCTGTGTGTTTAACTTAGAAATGCAAAGGAAATTTGGAATGAGTTTAGAACTGGAGTTAAAATTTAAATTTATCATAAGCACAGTCATGTTTAATATGATAATTATATGAAACAAGCTAAAGTGATGGCAGTGTACTTAAAGCATTGTGGTTATCTGAAGAAAGCTTTCTCAGTATTCCTAGGAAAATAACAAATTACAGTTATCAATTATAAGCACTCATCTGATTTTAAAAATTTTAGAGAACCACAATATAAGCGTAGTATGTATCATAGATACTGTATATATTGAAGATATTTTCTAAGTTTTATCTGAATGCTAGCTTCCTCCTGGAAATTTTAAAAATATGTGCTTTCAATTACATGGGTTTATGCACACCTGGAATATGAATTATTAAGACAGAATCTGACTGCATAGACAACTTACTAAATTTTGGTAATACATTTCAACTCAAAACTATTTAAATTTGATTAAATTATCCTGGAGAGTATATGTAAATGTACAATAATATATTTTAAAGCTCTCGTTAAAGGAAGATGGATAGTTCAATTAAAAATGGATTATTGAAAAATGGTATTTAATAAGAAAAGATAAGCTTTTCATAATCTTATGTCAGAAAAGGAGCTGTGTCCTATTTCCCTATAGGATATGAATCTATATTATGGAATAGTATGAGTATAACTTTTACAATATCCTTGTGATTTATGTAGACAAAGAATAGATCAGGAACGATGTGAACATTTTAGTAATGAGTATTTTCTAACACTTTAGGAGAATTCAAACGCTGATATTACTCACAATGTGAATTACAAACGTTTCATATATCTGTTTGCATCATGTTACTTTTCTGCAGGCCATGTCTTAGACCCTGATCAGCTCTTCTTTGTATAAATCTATCATATTTCTTATTTAAACTAATTATAAAAAATTATCTGAAATTAAGGAAAAAATGTAGAACTGTGTAAGTTGTTCTCAAAGCATGATGGCCATTTAACATAAGTACTAAAGTGACAGGCTTATATCTGTATAGCTGTTCTTTTTTTTTTTAATAAACACCAAAGCAGTGACTATGTTAGCATATATAGGTTTAATTAAAATAATTATGATAATAGCAAATGGAGTTGGTAACAATTATAGCAGAGAGGTAGGATTTGTAGATAACAGTATGAGATGAGGGCTGGGTGAACAATACATTAGGAAAAAGAATTTTTCACATTCAGAAACATGTTATATTCATAAATCTCATTTTCTTGATTGATGAAACGAATTTTAAGTTGAGGAACTTGGTTTCCATGTCTATAATGTCTGTCTTAAAAATACAGGGTAGAATAAATTTCTATAAAAATGTCTACATCTGTTCAGAACACCCTTCACCATAATCATGATTACAAACATAATTCCAACATATCTCTTGACTAAATTAGAGCAGTGGGAATATAGGTATGTCCATTGTCCACCTACTCTCTATACTTTCATTTTAAGAAATTTAAAGTGGAATGTGTATTTCCTTTCAGGATTTTCAAAGTACTGAGGTCAGGCAGTGTCTACAAAATTCTCCTTCCCTGCATAAGTTTACATATAATAACCTTTCTATGAGATCAACACCTATTGAATTTACGATGAGTATGGAAAAGAATTGTACAACCTGTCTTAGAAACTTTTATAGGGAGAATTATGTTTATGTTCTGTGAGGGGATTATTATTTGAAAGGTGAAGTTATAATGGTAACTGTATAAACACTGAGATAGGTAATGACTCACTTCATCATCATGAGGAAGATACAGTTTAATAACTTTTATTGCCATATTTTAATGTTTTAAAATTTGGCTTTCAATTCACTTATGTGCATATGGTATCCTTTTATAGGATTTTACTTGCCTAGCACAATTTAAGTGTGGTTCTATCAGATACTGTCAATTATCACAGAGAGGTTGAACCAAGAATCACTAATTTTTGAAGAAATGTAAGTGTGAAGGTATGAATGGGGAGGCTGGAAAATATAAGAGAGCTCTTTTGTTTTGGAACACATTTTTGTTTACAAATTAACACAAACCACCATTGGTAAGAAACATAGTTTTTCTAACGTTTTAAGCCGGATTTAAATTGATCTTTTGTGATGCTTGTTGAGAAGATTGGTTCTTGCCATTGAGTGAAATAAACTTATCAAAATACCATATTCAGCAAACGCTTATATTTTACTCCATGTTCCTGAATTATTTACATGCCACCATGTGTGCTGGCGAGCCAGCTCTTTGTCACCTGCCAAATGAAAGGAAAAGATCTACCAAGCTGGACTAGATGTATGAGAAACACCCAAGTAAAAATGTAAAGCTTAGTCGTATATCTTTTTCTGTCTACTTATTTTCACTTTAAATCATGTCGTCAGTGCTCATTTTCTTTTAGCTATTTCATTGAGAAAGAGAACCCACCTAGTAAAGCGTAGAATTAGAAAGGATTGCATTAAATACGGGATAGTCAGTTTAACCTCAGTCTGGTAAGCACAAGGGTGAATTTCTTCTAAGAATGAAGATATTAGAAAAGAGACTGATTGCTTTAGGTAGTATATAAAGCTCACTATATTTGGAATATTGGAAACATTTCACCTTGATATAATTGATACTGGTTTATTGCATTTTTCATTTAGCAATCATACTGCAGGATATTATGACCTAAGGTGGAGATAAAAGATGAGGAAGACATAATTTACATCATAAATGTGTACAGGAGGAAAGATACACATCACAGTATAAAGATTATACAATCATTCTGTAACTTAACCCTATAGTGCAGAGTAAAATGTAAAAGCACTATTATATTTCAAAAGCCAACTGATGTTCTGGGATCGGTCTCCTAAATAGTTCCTTAGTCGTTTCAAAGGGGTGTGATCTTTTTTCTGTATTGCACCTAATTTAATAGAGGGATATGTACTTTAAAAGATGACACATGATAAAAATACAAATGTGCACCAGACCTGGCGGTGTGTGCTTGTAATCCCAGCACTCTGTGAGGCTGCGGCTGGAGCACTGAAAGTTTAACCCCAGTTTGGGCAATTTAGGGCTTTAGTTAAATGCTGTATCAAGATAAAAATAAGCAAGAACTTTGCTGTCACTCATTCGAAGCCTTTGGCTCAATCCTGGCTAGAGTGAAAACAGGATTAAAATGTACCTTTAATTATATGCACAATGTACTCACTATGGCAGCACATATATTAAAATTATATTCATCATGGAGAATATTCAGAACCTCAGTGCACCTCATCAGAGATTTTCATTCATTTTGTGCTGTGTCTCCCGGTGCAGTTTCCAACCTGGAGCTTGTTGAATTTATTAATTTCTATCAAAAAGTGAATTCATGTACTTAGTCATGCTTGATAGTGATGTGTCTCTTACGGTGTCAGATCGCATTCTAGGAGCAGGGAGAATATAAGTTACATATGAACAAAATATTTCCTCAGCCTGTAAAGGTATAGAAAGTTAATGGTGAAATGCCATAACGGTAAATGCTGTCTCAACTTTTAATTAAATTAATTAATTTTTTGGTGGTGCTGGAGGTGGAACCCAGGTCCTCTCACATGTTCAGCAAGCAGCTGACCTAGGGCCTCTCCCTGGCTACAAGCGCTCTTTCCTCCTTTCTTGACTATGATATTAATGTGCAGCAATAATTACAATTATTCAAATCCTTTTCTGGTGAGACATTAATTTATATCCTAATACTTTCCAAGATTTTTCCATAAGGTGTTCCCATCTGTCTGTCTGTCTTTGTATTTGTGTGTCTGTCTGCCTGCCTGTCTGTCTACCTACCTATCATCTACCTCCCTACCTGTCTCCCTACCCACATATGTGGTATGTTAGATACACTGGCTTATAAATATCAAACATGGATATATGTTATACACCCTGTCATAGCTGTCATCATCAAACAGTTAATGTGGGAATTGGTCTTATTCTCGACTAATTAAGACAAAGGGTCTTATTCTCTTCCTTATATTAGAGAACAGAAGGGCACATTTTTGGTATAGGTAAGCTTCATTATCTGGTGATAATTCTCCATCTGTCCCACTCACCCCAAGAACTTCTCCACCAGCCTTTCGTGGAGAAAGTATTCTTTAGAAATTTTTAAAATAAAATGAGGGAAAACCAATAAGGGGCTAGTAAGTAGCATGGTGCTGTTACTGCTGAATGCAAGGGAGCAGTAAGTGGTAACATATTCTTTACAGGTAGATGTAGCCCGGCGCGCTGGTGCACACATATAACCCCAGCGCTTGCAAGGCTGAGGCAGGAGGATGGTTGCCAGTTTGAGGCCAGCCTGGGCTACAAACTGAGCTCCAGGCCAGCCGGAACTGTATAGCGAGACTGTGTCTCAAAAAGACAAAAATAAAACAGAAGTAGATGTGAAAAAGATTTTTAAAAATAGAAACCAGAGATTAAAATTTACTTTCCTTATTTCCATCTGCTTTTATATATATGTAGAAAATTTTCTGATCTTTCAAATACACCTACAATGATTCTTCTAGGAAAACTTCATACAGAAGGATCCAGCTGACCATTCTTTTTACAACATGCTCTAACTTTTTAATCTTCTTTTGCTGCTCCTAAAACATACCATTCTGCAATTGCTGTCACACAGTTATACAACTAGCAATGTAGAGGGAGAACACCCATGTGTGTATGTGTGTGCAAGGCAGGCAGACTGTATGCGTGTGTACTAGCAATATGGATAGGCTGTTTGTATGCTCAGTTTTTTATTTTACAAAGCCTAATGGCAAAGTGAATGGTAATGTTACTGTCAGTATAGGAAAATATGGGAAAGTTAAATTCATGCAACTTGGAATAATTTATAAAAATGAAAGTCTCCATCCCAGTGAATGCCACATATGTAACAAATGAATCCAAATAAGGAAGTAATTTATGAAATGTTACTTGTGAAAATAAGGGTGAGAAGCCTAGGTGAAGGTAAAGGCAGCAAGTCCAGTGAAGCGCCTGTTGGCATTGTGAATAAATGAACAATGTTAAAGCAGTTAATTACTTTCAATGGATAATCTATGAATTAAAGCTATATGACGTAAACTTTTTCACTTATAAACTTTTCAGGTTCTGTTAATTTGAGAAACCATTTTTCTCAAACCTAGCAGTTGAATTACATTTAGATACCTGCATTTATTTACAACTCATAGCAATGACAGTAATAAACAGTTGCTACATAAACTGTTCTATGCTTTAAGCTAGGACAGGACATATAACATATATTTATTTTGATATATATAAGCCTACGTGTCTAGCATACCAGATAGATTGGGAGGTAGGAAGATCGGTGATAGGTAGATAAATGGATGCACTTTATAGGAAAATCTTGGAATGAATTAAAAATATAAATTAATAGTGTCACAGAAAAAATCTTCCAATAACTGTCGAAAGTTAATTTGTGTAAATGAATGAATACATAAATATAAGACACACTAACTTCTAAAATTGGCAGTGATAAGGCGACAGGGAAAGGGGGGTGGGGTCCAGCAGACAAAATAGTGAAATGAGGACAGAAAGTAAAAAGTATGAGTCATGACATACAATGAGGAGAGGCTGAAAGAGAATTACCACCCTATCTGGGTCTGAGATGTTATGGTAATAGCTGCGTCCTTCTTGCTAGAGGTAAAGAATTCATCGGGTCTTTCAAAATACACATTATGTGGTCAGGATGGTGGAAGAGTAGAAGCGGGCAATATTCCTCATGAAATAAAAATGTGAGAGCACTGAAAAGATGGCGGACACTCCAGTGTTTTATTACGATTAGTCAATATCATAACTTTTTATTATTTTGTTTTCCCCTCTGGCTTTCCAAAATCTGTAGTAAATTGACAATAAAATTACTCTAAGAGGGAATGGTAAAAAGAGCAGTTTGATCAACAATAAATGTTAGCTGAATAATGAAAAAAATTTGTTGCTCAATTACTTGTCCTATTTTTGAAATCAAGGACATGAGGGAAGATACTCGGACAGATTTTGAAAGGGGTGAAATTTTCAGGAAAACCAGAGCTCCTCTTGGCTCCCTTCATGGTAATTTATTTTAGAGTAAAAATCAGGCATGTCAATCCTAGACACCTCTGAAATCTATCTTGTATTAAACAACACATAAGCTTTTACACACAAATCTAAGGTTTGTATTTATAAATAAATAAATTTATTAAAATTTCACAAAATGATGAGTTAAGTTGATTTTGATGTCGTGGAGATTAATGAATGTGGCAAGGTTTGTTGCCCCAGGTGATTATAACGTGAAAACGTTTTATGGAGGAGCAGAGCAATGAGCAAGATATTCTACCTGTATCAAAGTCGCTGCCACCGAGGAAAATGGGTGTGCAAAAGTTGTACTGAAACTGCCAAGCGTGGGAGCCACGCTGTGCAATTAACAAATGTCAACTTGTTGAATATTATTATTGCAACTTTCAATTGCATAACATTTACTGCTTTTGTATTTATTTCAGTATTCTGATATTTGGTTCATATCATTTGATATGAAATATGTATGAAGGCTTTTATGGATTTATTTATAACTTTTTTATTGTGGAAAAATGTGCAGAAGATTTGCACTTTTCAACACTTTCAGTGTTCACTGTGCCAGGAGGTATGTTGCCATTGATGTGTGGTAGCCTTAGATAGTCATCTCCATACATGTTTTCACTCAAATTGAAACTGAATAACTATTACATATCTTATTTGCTCTTGCTACTAGTCATTGTGAAGTACATTGACTCTTTTTCTAAATTTGATTGCTAGATGTGCCTCATGTGATTGGAATCAAATATTTTTGCTCTGTGTGCATAGACTGTCACTCTTAGCCTCATATCTTCAAGCCTCATCCCTGTGCTAGCAATACTTACATTAATTTAGCATTTTCATAAAACTCTGCATATGTTATATCATGTGCTATAGAGGAGTTGTGTCTCTGATTTTTGCTGCACCTTTAGTATACCCCAATTGGAGGTGCATTATTTTGCACCTTCGATATATCCCAATTAGAGTTGCATTATTTTTAATGCAACTTTGTTTCTCGATAGTGATCATATATGACTTAATCGCAGAGACCAGGTCATTGTAATAGACTGTTACAGAGGGACCAATAACTGAAATTCATCAGGGTGTCAGGGGTGGATAGGTGCAGAAGGTGAAAAGCATTTTGCTTCTAAAGAAATTAGAACATCCTGAAGGATCAGACTCACACATCTCACTTTCTTTTGTCCCTATCCATTTTTTATATTAAAAATCAAATTAGCACATTTTTGTGACAGAATTGATTCAGGGAAACTACTTAAACTTCATACCTACAGGGTAGATTAAAAGTCTACAGGGAAATTATTTGATAGCAAACATCCTGGTGAGAAGGTGATAAAACAAAATTTGATTTGTGTGCAGCTTCCTTTAAAGTATAATCAGTTTGCATTTGAAGCTTTTAGGCGTTCCCATGTTTGCTCATTCCTAAACGACACTCGAGGCTTATAGAGAAGCCTAACTTGGCTGCAGAGTAGAGTGATTTTGGCAAATCTCCATGGAAGTTTATGACTCTTCCAGAGGTTCAAGTGAGCTACTTTGTTCCAAAGATAGAATGTCTGGAAAAATTAAGTATGTTTTAAATACATGTTAATTTTATTCTGTTAGAGTCATCATTTAAAAATCCACTTACATAGTATCTTAGTTTGAGGAACTATAATAATAAATATCATAAGCTGTGTGGTTTAAATACCATACATTTGTCTCCAGTAGTTCTGGGTGATGGAAATTGGAGATCAGGGTTGCTTGCTGAAGTTCTGGTGATGACTCTCCTACTGTATTGTAGATGGTCACCTTGTTACATCTCTCACTGCAGAGAACTTAGAAAGGAAGCAGGCTTTCACGTAATCCTATTCATGAAAGTTCCATCCTCCTGACCTGTTTATCTCCCAAGGGTCCCACTTCCTAATACCATCAAAATGGAGCTTAAGGTTTCAACATCCGAGATTATGACATAGTTTAGAACACAAATGCTCCTTCTCTAGAAAGCATGGTTCAGAATAAAATGGTAGACACTTTATAAATGCAAAGGTCTGTAAAGAGAAACTGAGAAACATGTTAAACAAGTAAAACACTCTATTGTTTGAGATAATGTATTTGAAAAGTATAATCATGAACATCAGCATTTTTAAACCACGTTTGATAAAAGTATAATTTGTATTACAAGGGAAATGAACTGAAAACTTTCTTTTATAATAGTTTTATAGGATTTAATCTGACTATGCATTTAATGTGAAACTTAACCTCATAGTTTCCTAAAATAAGTTTTATAATAGTGTCTGTTTCCTTTTCTCTTCATTGGGAGTGCTAATTATTTCAGACCTTCACTTGCAAAACTTCGTTAGAAAATTAGAGCTTTATATGCTGTTTTCTTTTGTGCATATTTTGCTTTGTCTAGCGTTTCTCTTTTGAAGATCTTTACAGCGCTTTCAGTTAAGTTTGAAACAGGGCATTCCCCTCTCTGTTTTTCTTCGAAACATTGTTGTAAAACTGGGATAGTCTGTGTTGATCTCCTTTTCGTTGCTTTTTTGGAGGTCACTGCTTCTTCATTAAAGAAGAACCTGCCATTCAGTATTGTATGTGATTCACAAAGTACAGTTTTAAAAATGCCTTCAGCAAAACATTTGGAAATGGAAACCTTGTTTTCCCTTCCTTTTTTTTATGCCCAGCAAAGGCAATATAATTCTGCTGAAGCTGGTCATTTTAGTTTTTGCTTTTGTTTTTGTTTTTGTTTTGTTTTCTCAAGCAAAAAGTTCAGAACCGGCTAAAGCACGTAGGTGTGTAACTTCTTTTTCACTGTTTTTCTCCATTTCCAGGGTCGGGGGTGGGGGTGTAGAGTTGGAGAAAGCCTGCCATTCTCAGGATATTCACATCGATGTAAGAGAGGAAGGTGACTGTAACCTTGGTCAGGTTGATGAAGCAGATCTGTTTCCATTAACAGATCCTCTTTTAAGGAAGAAAGAGGCGTAATGTGGATCAGAGAATAAAACAACTAGACTTTACTGCATTTTCTGCCTCGTGTAAGGTCTGTGATCTTAAGCAAGTTGCTCAACTTGGCTTAATCTTACATTTTCACTTAGAAAACATTTTCCTACTGTTCAAGAAAAATTTTTGGCTACTTTTGTTGAAGTGTAATATATATGTAAATTTCATTATATGAAAGGTGTAGAGTAGTTATTTAATGTAAATTACATAGAGTATTGGAGTTGATTTAACATTTTATTTCCTCCCTATATCTCCACAGTAGACCATTTAGAGCTAAAGGAAGAAACATCGTACCTTCTATTGTAGATTTTAGATTTGGATTTGTTATATTATAGGAATAGATCTTCAATAGACTTAAAAATTATTGAAGGATTATTGAGAAATAATCATATACTAGTCATTACACGAGAGAGAGAGAGAGAATTCCTGTTGCTCTTTTTCTAAATTTCAGGCTAATGAAGGTCAAGATATAAAATTTTGTAATGTGAACACCCATGTGTAATTGATTTTATGCGCTGGAACAGGCAACCTTGTGCATTTGCTTTTATGTTCACAATGAAAATTTTGCAAGTAAAAGATAAAAACAGTAAAATATAAATATTCTGTATCTTTTTGAAAAGCTAATAAAATGGTTCAAGTAAATAGGAGACTCAGTGACCCAAACTGTTAACATAAATTTGAGATACATTTCTACTGACTCACTGCAAGCAGCCACTGGCATATAGTTGCAAGTTTTAACAGACTTTACAAAAGTATCTCATGGCTCATTATTCTATCAATCTACTTATACTCCTAACTAACTCATTTCCTCAATATTTTGGGGAGATAGCATGTGACTTACTGGCCAAGTTGTATCTAACCACTTAGCATAAATTTTAGGTTTAATGGCGAGTTTTGAAAGTTATTTCATATTTAGTATCTAAAATCAAATTTTTTTAGGTCACCAGAGTAGTAACAGAATTACCTTATAAGGGTAGTAAAACTAATATCAGTGAAGTTCTAACTCTAGACCACCATGCTTACTTTTAAGTAATAATAATTCACAAGGGGAAGGATTGGATTTTGTTTCATGCTAATACGTAAGAAAATAGAATCATTTCGTATTATTACCTGTAGTTTATACCACCCTATATGTAGGTGTTTGGGGAATATAGAGCATTACAGGATTGTTTTTTTCAGTGCTTATGTGCTTGACTATTCAGGTTTATGTGTGTATTTATCATATAATCAAATTGTTAATAGATGAATGGTTTCTTCGTTTTATTTTCAGCTGAAAGAGAGGAGGAATATGTGGCTTCATAAATAATAATTTGAATCCAGTTGCATGTGCACTTGTTCCAAATTCCTATTACATCTCAGAGATTATTAATAGAGATTTCCTGGATTCAGTTAACTTCTAAGAAGCTGCCTATATGAGTATGGAGATGACAGAATTTATGGAAAGAATTTAGGGAAATTTTATGGAGTTATACAAATGAAACTTTAGGTTTGAGAAATTTACATTTAGAGGAAAATAATCAAACACGATAATAAAGGGAGGACATATAATGACATTTACTTTAAAGAAAGTAAACAAAGCTGTGCATAAATTAGTGACAAAGTGCCTTGTTCTCTCGACTTTGCTGGACAGAAACTCTACTGCTCTGTTCAGTCACAGCGCTCACTCTGACCATGTCCTTTCTATGTAGAGGGAGCTTTCATCCCTTGACCTTTAGTTCCATCCCATAAAAACCTAGTGTTCATCTGTGTCCTCACCAGGATACTTTCTAAAAATACTCATCTGGCTACAATATAGTTGGCTGTCTGCTCTTATAGTATTAAGACCGTGTTCCTGAGCTTACTATGGCAATTCCTTGATACTCCAGGCACATTGTGCCAGCTTATATTTTAGAAATTCAGTACCTTTAATTATTCCCCAAATAACACTTTTTTTTCTCAAAATAATGCTTCCAATTTCTAACTTCATCTGTATATAGTTACTTTGCATAAAAGTGCTGCTATTGTTGGTAAATAATATTGAATTTTAAAAAGTGATTAACATATGACATAATTTTTATATATGAATAATGCTGCATTATCAGGTTTTCTTAAAACTATAGGCTGGGTGTAGTGGTGCAAGCCTGTAATCCCAGCACTCATAAGGCTGAGGCAGGAGGATTATTGAGTTTGAGGCCAGCCTGGGCTACAAAGTGAGCTCAAGGCCTGCTTGGACTGCATAGTGAGACCTTGTCTCAAAAAGACACACACACACACACAAAAGAGTAGACTTAAAGTTATGCATGCCTGCCACATATACAAAGCAACCCTCATCTCAAAACATGTTAAAACCACAGGACATTGGCTAGATGAAACTTTGGCCAAGGATACATTTATTACCTTGATTGCGCTGCTGATTTTTTGGTTGTATATGTAAGCTTCACTTCATCAAGTTGTACACATTGAATGTGTGTATTTCTGTGAAGTCTTATACTTCAATAGGGAGACGGAGGGAAGGAGGTGACAGAGAAGGAGCGGGGAGACAAAGACAGCCAAGCCCTGAAATGTTATCTTTTCTGTGATGGAGTCTCAGACTTCCTGACTCAGAATTGGTATCACCACAAATTGATGCGTACCTCTCATATGTAGTATTTTTTCACTATTTTAGACTTGTTTAGGTAAATGTTAGCCCTTCTCATAGCTTGTGAGATCCTGGAATTTTAAAGACAGTACATAGTCATTAAAACTTCTCTGTGCTTTATATAGATCAGAATCCATAAAAAGACTTGTTGATTATAACAAATATTTCGCTGTATCTACTGAAGAATTGCTGAGTAATTGCAGATTTAAGAGAAAGTTTGATTATAATCTGACCATTGCCATAGGGAACCTTTCCTTAAATATCTTATTTCACAGATTGTTGAATGCCTCTACCACATGGGTTATTAAATTTATATTGAAAAGTAACTAGCTCAGTTAGAAATGGGTTTTATTTAAAGGCTTAAAATGATATATTGAATATCATTACCTACCTAGGCTGAAAGTTCATCTAAGAAGACTCTTTCTATAAGTTAAAGTACATTACATTTGCTCTGCACTGTAGAGAGTAATTTGTATTTTATCTGAGCCTTTAATGCCCAATAAAGCTGTTGCTTGGCTGATTCTTCCTGGGCATCTCGATGCCGTGTGTTTCCGTATAGTACACCTGTAGTTTCCCCTTTTACACTTTTTACATTTGAGAAAATTTTTCAGAGTTTCACAAGTGCATGATTTCTCTTAGGTTTGTGAACCTTTGCCCTTCGGGTACCTCAGCTCAAAAAGACCTCCATCTTCTGCGGGACTCTGAAGTAACTTTCAGGGCTGAATTTTAAAGTCCAAACATCCTGAGATTTAGAGCTTCCTAACTGCTTCTCCTAAGTACCTGAGCTAGATGCCTGGGATTTTCTCCTTTATCAGTCTTTGAGTCCTTCATAGTCCTTTCAAACCATGATCTGGTTAGCTCCGTTACCAGCCCATGTATTTCTAGAGGTCTGGAATCTGTTACATTTAGTAGCTTTAACACTAGCAGTAACAGAGGAGCGGTGTGGTGGCTGGACTACCATTAATGATGTTTGGAGCAGCGGATTTTACATTCTCAGTTGGTTTGCGTAATACACAAAACACATTCTGTGCCCAAAATTTGTACTGATGAACGAATGGATGAATGGATATTTGTAATGGTAACTTTGTGGTAATTACTGTCTCCACCTCTCTGAGCTGAAATTGAAGTTCAGACAGTTGGAACTTTATTTAGAGCCAGCTGAATTTGAAATCTAGATTCCAGTTGCAGTCCAAAACCCTTCTCACCTTTAGCTGAAATTTTATTGAGGAAATTGTAGATTCACGCATACTTGTTTGAAAATATAGGGAGCTATTTCTTATATACATTTGCCTATTTCTCCCTCATAACACTTTTCAAAACTGTGTTATATCACCTAATCTATTGTACTGCACTTTGATATATTTATTCAAGTGTTCCTGATTTCATTTGTATTCATATGTGTGTTTGTTACAGAAGCTACGTGGCTTTTTTGTCTAGCCCATTTAGGCTTAGATTACAAAAACACTGTAAAATGGGTGTTTAAACAGCATGTATTTTTATCTCACAGTTCAGTAGGCTATTAGGTCCTTGAACAACGAGTGCTAGGTTTTATGTCTAGTGAGGACTTACTTTCTTGGACATACAAGAATGATTTCTCATTTTGTCACTAGATGGTAGAAGAGGAGAAGGGGTCCTCTGTACTCTCTTTTATATGGTTGCTAAGTACTGCACAGCTGCTTCACCTTCCAGCATTTCACTGCTGGATGTTAGGATTCCAACATAAGCATCATGAAGAGACACGAAGATTCAGAACATAACCAGCGATGAGTTCTATACAATTGAATCAACTCTTTAGCTTCCTATCTGCTGCCGTTGGCAAGATCCTGACATTTCAAACTCACCAAGATTCTTCTTGTACATTTGTAACCATAACTACTTCTCTCCCATCAACATGCCCTTCAGTCTATAACTCCTGGCAACCGCTACTCAGCCCTCCATTTCTAAGTACTTTTCATTGCAAACATACTTTTGCCGTACAGCACATCATCCTTATTTCTTGTTGTTTTAAGTATTGTGATAAGTGTTAGAGTAATAATAAAAAGGTACTTTTACTTATGCAGACCATGAATCCCGTTGATGAGGAGATTATCATGTGTGTTCACTTTTGTGTTACAAGCGGCTTTCCCGACTCTAGGGCACAATACCGGACACCCACAACCTATAAGAAGTGAGGTTTATTTTGACTCATAGTTTTCGGAGGATTCAGTCCACAGTGGGGTGACTCCAGGGAAGAAACATAATGGCAAAAGGCTATGGCAGAAGAAAGCTGTTCACCTGATGGTAACCAGGAAGCAGAGAGAGGAGGGAAAAGCCTGATTTGAGAGTGACCGACTCTTCTAACCAGACACCACTTCCCAACCACACATGAACTCATAAATGGACTGATCACGTCACCTGTGTAATACAGTTTCCTCTCAGAAACCCCCCTTCTGAACACATGAGACTGGTGGACATTTTATTTCTAAACTGTAACAACATCCTTTCTGTGCCATGGAATTAGAAACATGCTTGTTTTTCCCCCATTTTGTTTCCCAACGGTCTTTTGTGATACAGATAATGTTGGTCTTCATAAATATTTATAAATTAATGAATATTTTAATTTCTAGTAGGCAGTATTTAGAGGGATTTATATTCAGGCCTTTAAAAGAAAATAGTACTTTTTATAACTGATCATCATTGCTTATGCAGATAAACAATTTTAAATTCAGTTATAATAGTTGGGCACTCAACTGGTGTGATTTTACAGGTCCTGCAGAAACCTGGGTGAATTCAGCCCCACTTCTAGTCCAGTTACTATCTTCAATAATTAGTTAAAATTCTTCCAATTTTTACCAGCAATTGACTAAAATGCAACATCTCTGTTTTAAAAATATGTGATTAATTTAAAACCACCATGAAATACACAGTTAATATGGTTATTCTCATCCTTGTTGTCTGTCTTTTTTTTTTTTTTCTTTTGTTACCAGAAATTGAACTCAGGACCTTGTCTTTGCCAGGTAGGCATTGTCCTGAGCCGCATCCCTGGATTTTGCTGTCTTTGTAATTATTCATTCATCTTCTAGTTAGGGATCTTTTATCTTTTACAAAGAAAAGAGAGTTTTTATATGAAACTTCTTGCAAATGAGGTTCCTTAAGAAGAATTCACATGCTCAGACAACTGGGAGGAAATAAAGAGCTTAGTATCTTGCTACTTTCACAGCTGACACTTGTTTTCTTTCCAACCTTTCTACCCTGGAGCCTCTCCCCTACACAGCTGCCAGGCAGCTCTGCCACCTGCTGAGTTCCTGAGCTTATCTTGACCTCTTTATGCCAGTTCAGCCCTTACCTGTAGTTCATGTCCTTTTGTCCTGATTCTTTCTACTTCCGGCCGTGGACTATAGATCAGCATGTAAGAGTTCTCAGAAGTTCTAGGGTAATGCATAAAAGTTGGATACCACTTGTATATTACTCTTTTCTGGAAAGTTAAAATCATGTTTTATTTTTATGACAGGAACAAATTTATTCTTCAAGATATGCAGTTTAGTGTAAAAATCATGAGAGGAAATTAATTTATTATGCACTTCAGATTTAATTTAATGTGCTTAGACTTATTTAAAGGAAAATATTAAGAGTGTTATATTATTTCATTTATATACTCATAGAAATATACTAAAAGCTATTCATATGGCCTGAGTGTAGCAAATAACATATTCTGGTTTTGTTTTTTTTTCTTTTTTTGGTCTTTTTTTGAGACAGTGTGTTGCTGTTCAGTTGAGTCTGGTCTTGAGCTCACCTTGTAGCCCCGGCTGGCCTCAAACTCACAATGATCCTACTGCATCAGCTTCCCAAGTGCTGGGATTACAGGTTTACACCACCATGAAGCTACATTCTTTAACTAATACAGAATATTTAACACATTTATTTTATGAGATAAAAAGTGAGTGACATCATATGTGGATGACAGTGAAGTTGACTTCATAGAAGAGGGTACAATGGTTGTTTCTGGATCCTACGGAGAATGGGAGCAGCAGCCTGGGAGGCATTGACCACTGAATATTAAAAGCTCACCTGTTGTATTTCTCAGTAGGGTAACAAGAGTATGGATAACAAGTATGTAACTTAAGTCCAAAAGCCAAGAAGGGTTAGGGTCATGCGTGTTTGCACTATAATGAACGTTTGCAGACAAGAGTATGTGGAACCTGATTAACATTACACATTGTATACACATATTGAGATATCAAATGCTATGTCATTAATATGTGGAATTTTATGTTTTAAATGAATGAATTAAAACTAGTATAATTTAAATAAAAAAGAGTTTTTAAAGTGAATAAAAGAAGCAAGAGTGACCCACAGTGTTATTGATAATGAGATATCATGACCATGAAATGCGAAAGGAAATTTAAGAATAGAAGGTCACTTCAGTGACACAGTTAAAATAAAACAAAAACAGCTTTGTGGAAGTGAGATCATTCTTTTATTTAGCAGCATATTTTGCAGACATGAGGGTCTATTTGTAAACCATTGACACGTCTTCCACCTCAATTGTAAGTGAATGTATAATTAGTAGAATTACCTGCATACAGTAGTCAGTCTTTAAAAATATATATTTTATACTACATGGTTGGGGTAGGTTTATCTTGTTCCTTACATCATTTCATTTATATAACACCGAGATGGGAGAATGCATTTAGTGTTGACTTAGGAGATGCTGCAGATATCCAAGCCATCACCAGAATGAAGCACTCTTTAGTGTAGCAAAGTGTTAAAACATCAGAAACTAATTAGATATTTTGAAAAAATAATACCACTGACAGTGTTGGTACTCAAGCATGAGTTCAAAATAAAATAGAAAATTAATCTATCTAGAAACTAGAAATAGAGCAAATGGTTTTATTTGTCTTTTTTTCCGGTACTGGGGATGGAACTCAGGACCCTGCGCTTGCTAGGCAAGCGCTTATTCCACTGAGCTATATCCCCAGCCCGGTTTTATTTGTCTTAAAGACCTCACAGTTGACAGCTGAAGAAGTTTTCAATTAAAGTATATGTTTCTTTTCCTATTCTAATATTATATTTTATTTAGCTTAATTATGCTGATGTTTTTTAAATTGTAACAAAATTATTCTTGATTTCCCATGCATAAATCAGTGCATACTTTCGATAGTGATAGTCATCATTTTGTATACCTTTCTAACACTCCAACATGCCTTCCAAGAAAGGAAACAAGAATTACATGAGGATTGCCATTTCTTCTAATTTTAT
Organism: Dinomys branickii; assembly: GCA_004027595.1. Lineage (NCBI taxonomy): Eukaryota > Metazoa > Chordata > Mammalia > Rodentia > Dinomyidae > Dinomys > Dinomys branickii. The sequence continues at coordinate 178,095 of PVLD010000029.1, read as the reverse complement.
GTGTTGTAAGTGCTTTCCTTGCAATCACTGTCATTAGAAAGGCAGTATCAGTTTATGTGAAGAGCCAAAGGTAATTTCTCTATTCAGAGGATTTCTGTTAATTGTCCTTATTTCTGTGAATTTTCTGGACAGCTCCTCATGTTCCCTGAGACCACCTTGTATTTTAGCCAAGTAGTATTTCCCACTGAGTAAGTGAATTGAGACATCAAAGAGAAGAAAGAAGTCTCCTTTTCTAACTTTCTCTCTGAAGCTGTGTCCCCAGCTAATGGCACTGCTCCCCGTTGTAGTTCAGTTGACAACATTCTCCATCCTCTTGGGCTCACAGAACCTTTCCTCCCCATAGCCCTTTGGACCACAGAGCAGCCATAGCTTCTCTGCAGCTAGTCCTGGTGTCTCTTATCTCCCTCATGGGTTGCCCTACCCTTCACCCACATCTTTATAATTAGTCCCTTTGTAAATAAAGTGCTATCTTAATTTGAGTGTTCCATCTGTTTCCTGTGGGGACCATGGTGAGACGTAGCATTCTGGGTCACAAGCAAGACTAGGCATGTAATGAGATAAAGATATCATAAGATTCTTGGGTAAGGAAGTAAGGATGCATCCCATGTAGATTATGGGCTTTGAATTCTAGACCAGAATCTCGTGTCTGTGGGGAGGTTGAAATGGTGAAGATCCGATAAATACCATCTCTAGAAAATTTGGTACTATGTGTGATAGCTAGTTGTGTTATTACACAGAGAATCAGTTTAAGCAATAAGTCAGGAATAAGTTGTGCATTGAAGTATGCATACTATCTGAGTATCACCATTCAAAAATGTACAAGCTGTCAAAAGTTATTTTGAAATAAATATTGTCTCATATATTTTATATATTCAAATTCTATAGGCTGATTGGATATTATTACTGCATAGGACAAATACATATATTAACATATTAATCAATACAATGCTTTAATTGTGTGTAATAGTTTTCAGAGAGTTAAATATCATTCAGATAAACATTCAACACAAATATAAAGTATGTACAGTATATTATCTAGATTTCCTTAGGAGAATTGTATTTTTTCAACCTTTGAATATGTTGATAAAAGTTTAACTGCAGGAAAAATAATAGATTATGACATAGTTATAATTAATATTGAATTTTTAATGACTGCTATGCATAACATAATAAAAATCAATGACTAACTTTAAATTGGATATAATTGCAAGTATGGTTTGTAAGTTAAAAAAAAGTTTATGTATCTATAAACTTCATATTTTTTGAGAATGGATTATAAACAGAATGGATGTGTTCTAACCTAAAATTAAACAAGAGGAAAACTGAAAGTCATGGGTAACAGCTGATACGATCAGTCATATTGAACACAGACAAAATTTAGATAGCTTTGCATCCCACACATTCATTTCATAAATAATTTCCCTTCTGGGATCAGCTTTGCAAGTCTCTCTGACCCAAGGATTTTGAAATAGAGAAGTTATTCTTTTCAAGAAAGTTGATCTTTATTTGAAAACACAAGTATACAATTTTTCCATAGAAGTATTTAGGGAGAATGAATAGTAATTTTAAAAATGCCTACCATTTAAAAATATGTTTATTTTCTGAAAAATTGACTCCAAAATAATTTTGTAATTCTCAAAATTAGGATGTAATTTACAGTATAACCACTTTTTTGGTCCAAAAATATTGTAAGAACTTTTATTTCTCTTCCTAATGTCTGTATTCCTTGTGCAATACATTAGGGATTGTAAAATACATAACATGGAATCAAATTTAAAATCACTTTTATGTTAGTTCTCTGAGCTGTTTTCTTTAAAGATATCAGTGCAGCAAGGCTTAATATTTCTCTGAATATCCACATCAAACTGAAACTCAGCGCCTTTGCCAGAATGAGCAGGTTCGGAGCCTCATGTGCCTTTCCTCTCAGGTTCCTCCACCTTGATATTATTTGGTAGTTGTACCCTCTTTTCCTCCTGTTCTCCTTTGACGTATGTGCCATTGCTCTGTCTAGTCTGTATTTCACGATTCTCACTGTGAATTTTGGAATGCTATCTGCCTGCGTTTGAACAGGAAGGCATGTCATTATTTTTTCTGAGTTCATAATTGTAGAGCTTGTTTACACTGAATAACAACTTCTGAAGAGCCCATGCTCTGAAATAGGACATAAACTCCAAGGCCAACAGACGTCACTGTCATCATTCTCCCAACAGCAATAACTAGTGGATAGCAATGATGGATGGGCGGAGTGGGATTATGAACGGCTGCTTCACTCCAGCACCTTCATACTCAGGGGCTTGGAGCATCAGCAGCAACTGGCTCTTGTTGGAAATGCAGAATCCCAATAATTGGCAAGTTTATCAATAGTTTATAGATTTACCTCAGGTATTCTGACCTACTTTTTAACACAAGTAATTATAAAAAAGCACCTGTGGCAAAAATGTGCATTTTCATGAATAAAGATATACGAACTGCAATTAGAAAAATGGTCTTTCACAGTTTCCCCGAGTGCTCTGTGTACATGAAAGGGTTGAAGCATAGCTCTGCTCTACCTCATTCTTTTCTTTCTGTCTTTTTATCATAGTGTTGTCAGACGCTATGCCACCTTTGGAGGTAATAAAGCTATGTGGCACTTAATATGAAATAAAGGCTTTGGAACATGACTAGGTTTGAGTGGTCACCAATTTGCAAATCCTATTCTAAGCCAAGATGAAGATGGGTAACTTTATTGTTTTCTAGAAATCGTGACATTTAAATGTCTAAGCTAAACTATTAACAGCCAAAGCCAAAAAATTGCAATTAGTAGCTATGCCGAGGCTTACACAGTTCTTAATAAATTCGGTAATCTGTTTTACCATATTGTTGCCTGCTGTTGCCACTCTATTTCCAGTATGGCCATTTTAAAACAGAATTCCAAACTATTGACTCTGCCAGTGGATTCTTACTTAGTCAGAAACAAAAGCCAGTGCCTTGGAAGGTTTCTGAATCATTTTTTCTTTACCTCATGCCCAGCTGTTCTAGAAACCTTGCTGTTCTTTCACCATCCCAGACAATCTTCCCCAGAGTTGTCACCTCCGATACTTCCATGGCTTCTCTGTCACCTGCCTCAGTCCATTCCTCTGAAGTTATCTTTTCAGTGACACCTTCTGTGATGAAAACTGTAAATCGGTAGCTGCTCTTGCTGCTCGCTCGTCTAGCAACGACTACCTGCTTAATGGCTTTTATCTAGAGCACTCAACACTATTGGCTATCTATAAATTGTTTTATTCATTTTTAAAAAACATTTTCTGTATCTCAACAGTAGAATACTACTTCTGTGAAAGAAGAGACCTTGAATCTTTTAGGCTGTATCTCCAACCAGAGGACAATGCTGGATACATATGGAGCAAGATATTAAATTCCAGATTATGAAAAATTACATGATGTTATTCATTTTTAGAACTTTGGTTATTTTCTTTGGGGGACCAGTGTAGATATTGAGCCTGTTTTTATGTGAGTATGTAGTCTAGCTATAAATTATGATCACTATTTTATAGATATTCAGATAAGCTATATATTTTTGAGTTGTTTACTTTTCTGTGATCCTGAAAAATTAAAGAGCTATCTACCTTACTTTCAGCTTTGCCTATATCTTTACATGAAGGCATATATAATATCTCTGTAGTACAATTCTTTTACATTGTAATTGCTAGCCATTAATCATTTGCTCTATTATACACTGAATATTTTAGCTGTAACTTTCTACTTGGTTTGAACAAAATGGAATTTAAAATTCACAGACTGTATAATTAAAACAATACATCTATACTTAGAAGTTTTTTTTTTCTAAATGAGAATGGCAGCGGTAATGATTTTACTGAGAATAATAAATACAATTCCAAATGCTATTCAGTATTCATTCTAAAAGAGATTTGAAATTGTCACTTTTTTCAAATGTTCTATTTAGCCCAATACTTATTTCGTGCTGAAATATATCTCTCCAGACAGAATACCTTAACATTTTAGAATGACATTCTTTCTTATAATTGTCAGTGTTGAGCGATACTAGTTTAACCTTTTATTTTAATTCTGCTATATTTTTATAAAATGCTATAAATTATGTCTGGCAGTATTTTGAAAGTTAGTATTTATATATGTACTCTACATTAATTAAAGAATTGGTTTTAGATAGCTCTATTTTTAGTGCATGTCTTAGCAAATTAAATGGTCAGCAAATAGTAATATTTAACAAATGAATTAAGATATGGTACTCATATTTTATGTGTAGAATAGGTCCATCCTTCCAGTGAGCTCCCATTGATAGGTAAGACAGTGCTCGTGTTAAGGAAGGTCTTCTCACTGATGCCCTCTATAGGAAATGGGACAGGTGGTGAGATGGGATGACTGACTTAGAATTACTCGTACATATTGTTAATGATTTCTCTGTGGTAGACACAAAGTATTAAAAGGAGGAAAAGTTAAAAATATTTCAATTTACCTTAATGATCTAGAAGATACAGTAGATTTCTTATAATAATTTCATTTGGGTTAAATTTTAATTCCAACTTTGTAAATACATCTCAGTATTTTATCCCAATATACTACAAATTGTATCACCAGCCAAGAAGTATTTACTCCTTGCAAGAGTAGTCATTTTTATTTTTCGTAGATTGTGGATGTATTCCTTAGCACATAAGTATTTCTATTCTCTGGATAATGGTGACTGGTCTGGCTGCTTTGACGATTTCGAAAGATTTCAAATAGTAACTTTTTTCATGGTGATAATATAGATATCATGTCAATGGAATGTCAACTTAATTGAAATAATATTCTATTTTAAGGTGCAAAATAAAATGTGAGGACGAAGGTGCAGAATAAATTGTGAAATATGCAATAAAACCTTGAGCCTTAGTTCCTACCTTAAGCAAGTGTTAAATAATTTCTCCCTATATATATATATATATATATATATGGAGAGAGAGAGAGAGAGAGAGAGAGCAAGAGTCACATATGGTATTCTCCATCCAGAGTTCTTGAATGGTCACATGATTCAATTATGTATCAATCTGTTTCCTATTTCTGGGAACAAATACCCAGATATTCGACTTGTACAAGTTAAAGGAGAAAGTGATTCATTTAACTCACATTTTCACAAGATGAAGTCCCTGACCGGCAGGCCACAGGCGGGAACAGCATGGCGGAATATATGGCAGAGGAAGCCTCTCACTTCATAGTCATCAGGAAACAGAGAAGGGCACCTATGCCCGCGAGGATAGGGCTAAGGGCCAGACTTAGGCCCTCGAGTTCATACCTCCACGACCCACCCGAAAGACACAAAAGTATGCTTTATTATATTTCCCTGGGCATGTCCCACATCAACCAGTTGACAAGCCTAACCATCATAAATTAGTATTTTTTATTGTATTTAAGTACATAGTTATGATAGTGATTTATTAAATTGTTTTAATAATTAAACAAATATAACAAAACAAAAATAAAAACATAAATAGTCAAATATTCCAGAGAGTTTTTGTAGCAGTGAGGACAACATCAGTGACTTGCCATTTGTTTTAGCCTTCATAAATGTTTTATGACTTAGTAACTTTGTCAAGTCCAAAGATACTGATAAATAGAAGGGTCAGAGAAAGAGCTGTTATGCATGTTATTTTGAGAGAAATCAGTTAAAATGGATAATCAATTGGATCAAGGTTTAACTCAGACAGGACTTTAGAGCAGGCCTAAGATAAGAATGACAGAAAGGCAGGCGGAGATCCTGCCCATTGCCTCCTGCCATGGATGCTTCTTACTTTGTCTCATCACCATCTTTCTCCTCCTGAACACAGAATGCTGCGCCTTTCTTTCTTTCCCTCCCCCTCCCTGCCGCTCCCTTCTCTTGCATGGGAGGATTGTATCTCAACCTTCTCCAGTTAAGATTCTAATAACAGGTATGATGGTACAGTGTAATCAATCCAGAAATTGACGGGGTTTGAAACTCAGTGGATTACTGTTAATGTTATTCTGATGTAGAAATGGCAGGAAGTCTCTTCCTTTTTGGATCATAGACTATTAGACTGTCAACATGAAAGTCTATAAATGGAATCAGAAATCTGAGCCATTGTGGGAAACTAAGCAGAAGGACCATATAATTCCTGAGAACACACATGACTGCTCTTCTGACCAGTTCTCCCTGATCACTCTTCAGCTTCACTCTGCCTTTTTCATGTGTGTACAAGAGCCAGTAATTCTTGTTTAGAAACTAGGTACCTTGTTTCATGCTCAGGTGGAGTTCTAGGTAATGCGTCTTCTAACAAGAGCTCTCGCAAATGCTCTGAGAGGCTGTATAGAGCCCCAGATTAAGATACTGTGAATAATGCAAGCAACGATAGAATATTAAGAATATAAAGGAAGCTGAAAGAATGCTTGAGATCACCAAGTTAACTGTTTCTTAGTACAAACAATGAAACAAAAATGCCTGCGTTCTTTTCAATGAACTTTCCCACTTCACTGAGATTATTGTATTGAGCATCAAATCCCAGAATCTTAGAATTTTTCATAGAAAGTTCATCCTTCCAAAACTCCCTCCTTAGTCTAGTAAGAACCTATAGTCAACTAATAGAAATCATACATGGAGCTGATATGTGCTTTTGATGGTCTCTTACCATCAAGGTCTACCATGCTTACTTTGTATGTCTGTCTTTGTGTATGTCTGCTTGACCTTGAACAGTGGTCCAAATGCAATTGTTTGATAACCTTTGGTTCAAGGAGTGTTGCTTTCCTTGCAGCCCAACAGTCAAATTCTCTTTTCTATGATCCTTTCCCTTTGAGCTGTCTGTTACCTATTTGTGAATTTTTCTCTCGATCATAGGTTTTCTTAGTGGTCTTGACTGGATGACTGCCTAATCCTATGTAAGTGTAGGGGCAAAGGAAGATTCTGGTAATTTTCAGTTTTCTTGCCTATGTGAATAGTTTGAATCAACAAAAATCAGAATGTACACAATTTTACTAATAAAATGGTACCAACACATTAGCTAGCAAAACTGATCTCCTTACCAGGGACACTCCTGAAACCAGTTTTACCACCCTGTACCTGGAAGAATCTATGGATATGACTTTCAGGACTCTTTATGGCACCTCACTGGTTGCTAAGCAGGACAGTACTAGGGCATAAAGAATGGAGGAAACGGGAGTGTGTGTATCCTAGTGCCAGCTCATAAAGCAACATCCAGTTCTGTAAGTAGTCTGAATATCAGAGGGGCACTTAGTAAATTGCCAGATACACTGTTATGTGCAGAACCATGCCAGGGACACCACTTTTTTCTCACCTAAGGAAGGGTGCTTGTCTAGGCTTAGCCCTGTGCTTTAACTTCACTCGTAAATTATAGTTAATGAGGTGGCTTTCTCTGAATCCAGAACTCCTAATGTTTTCATCCCAACATGCCATCATCCACTATGGATTGCCATTCACCCACTGCCAACTGAAAATCTTGACACTATCCTTGATGTCATATACTCAGAAGCAATCCATTAGCAAATCATGCCAATTTGACCACGTAAAATTAGTTTTGGTTTTGGTTCACATCCACTTATTTTTATTTTTAAAACCTTTATCATGGTCCAAGCCACTGTTCTGTAATAGCATCATAACTCATCTTCCAGAAAGAGAATCCTTTTAGAACTTCACATGTGATTACACCGGCTTGTTTGTGCTTAAAAATAATGACTTCCCATTAGTCTTGAGATGAATTATAAACATACTAATGTAGTGATAATTCCCTTGATGTCTTAGTCTGTATTTCTCATCTCTGCGTATAAAGAAAACTTTTTTGAGTTGGATAAATGCCTGTTCTCTAGGCATTGCTTATAACTTTTCTCAAGTGTTTAGAGTTATATTTAGTTCTTTTACATATATATTTCTATTTCCCAGTCAATTCCATGAAAAAGGACCTATTACCATTTTGCCATACACCATAGCATATATTTGATCTTGACTATATTCTTTGATACATTTGACATGGCATTGAGACTGGCTCTATAGGTTGAATATTGAAGAACTTCAAAGTTATAATTTATTGATGGCCAAAAATAAACTCAAGTGTTCAGAGCCAGTCTTATACAGCACAATGAAGATAAATTTTTAGAAAAACATAAAAACAATAAGAAAATGTGTTGTTAATCAGATAGTGGAAAAGAAAATATACCAGGAAAAAGATGGAAAGAGTGTCTCCTAAAAAAGCTTTAAGAAAGATAATATTAAGATAGTTCTAATAATTGGGCACCTTTTATTACATGAAATGTAAGAGATATTTTCAATCATTAACTATAATTTTTCTAGCTAAACCATTATTTAGAATTTTAAGTATAATTCAGAAATTGAGGTTTGCTTTTATGGAAATATCTAATGTGGCCTTAGGAATTCCACTTCAAGGTTTCTAAATCTGTTCTCAGCTGAAATTAATCCAGTGATTTATTTTGAACTTTAAACATTACGTAACTTGCTTTCTGCAAGGGTTTTAGATATGATAGTAATCAGAGGACTTACAGACAGTTTTAAGTAGGTCATATTTAAAGAGTAAATTCTCAGAGGTAGGTTACCTCTAAAGATTTAAGAAAATTCAAATTAAATGTTTCTAATTGGAATAATTTCCATAGGGACATTAGTCACAATCAGTGCATAATGAAGAACATTGGTGCATATTAGAACTATAATTGTTGACTTTTGTTAGGTTTCTCTGAATATTACCATTCACCACTGAAATGAAATTAATTAGCTTTTTCATACCAAATTATTAATTAATAATTGATTGAATAAAATTACTTTCCCAGATGTCTTGTATATTTTATATTTTAAATAGGGAAGGGAGCAGCAATGTTAAAATGAAACAGCAGCTTGTTAAAAATATAACACTTATTTCTTCCACGCACATATCATGCAGTTTGATCGCTCATTCAAGGGATGCATTTTCAGTCCAAATAACAAAAGTTATGTGAAATGTTGGAAAAATCATATATCCAAATGACAATTGGTAATAAGTCTTAAACAGTAGTATACCTGATTAGTCAGTGCTTCTATCAAAGGAACAAAACATAGTGAAAGCTTCTTAGAATGGCATGTTGATCTGTCGTCCATCCATCTCTCTACCTGTCATTTCCTAGTATAAAGACACGTGTTAACTATATTAACAAAGAAAAGCAAAATTAAAGATAGCAAAAGAAAAGAAAGAAGAGGCGAGACAATCGACCTCTATGTAGCCTAGACAGAAATGTCTGAACACTAAGTATGGAAGACAGTAATTCAGTGAACATTAAAAAGAATTGCTTAAGAGAGAAACGCTGAGACTCTTCTTAAATATTCCATATTCTGCAGGGAATGAAGATACCTCTGAAAAATAACTGAGAGGAATGACAGGAGAATTACAGGTAAATATCAGGAAATCAGAAACATATTTGTATACTACTGCAGAAAATCAGCACATTAATTTTACTTTTGTTTCAAAATTTCTACAAGTATCACTTAAGGTATCGTTCAGAAAGCTATAGTCATTTTACTCAACATTTAAAAATATATATTGCTCATCTAGCCTAGTACCTACATTCAGGGGAATACATTGTGTTGGATATTATACTGTGCCATTAAAAATTGAAAAATGTACCATTTGCAGTACATTGGAAGTAAGAGACAGAGAAAAGAGACTAATAAGGGAGTCATGTATCAAAAGGAATAAAAGTAGAACATCTGTTTATGAGAAATAGAAAAGTGCTTAATTGTCCCATAGAACGTCAATGGAAAGTCTTCATTTCCCCTTGAATTTGGCTTTGTATTACAGAAACTCATTTTTACTGTTACTGTTAATTTGATTTAATGTGTTAGATAATGCCACAGATTCTTATAAGCAAGGGTAATCTGGCCAATTTGTTTCAATTTTCTTTTAGACAGACGAGATACAATGTTGACTTGAAATGTTTTAATACAGTTCTTTTAAAATTCTCAAGTGCTTTAGGTGAATTAATTTTTTTTTTTTTTTAACTAGAGCCATTGTCACTGATCTCTTAAAGTACAAACAGTGCTCACTTTGCACGGTTGGATGGTTAGAACGGTTGGTGGATGATTAGAACGATAATGCAAGTTGAAATTGTGCAAACAAATCTATGGGAAGATTATAATTCTTTTGTGATATTTAAATTTCTTGCCAAAAATTAGAACCTTTCTTATTCTTAAGTATAAGTGGATGGTAATCTAATATTATAACTAATTAATTAATATGTAATAGTTTAAATATTAGCCACATTGAGGACTAATACATTTCTTTCTTTGTAATGTTTTTTGAGAATAGCCTGAACTGAGCTCCCCTTCACTTTCTGTACTTTATTACATGTACAGGATTATAAATAAGCATATTTTCTGTGCTTTATCCATTTGGCATGTTTTCTGAGTTTGGATCAGCCCCAAAATTTTAGTCTTTCCCATTTAGCATCACGAAATACCTCCAAGGATTCCTTTAAAGTTTTTCTGTTGTTCTGTATTATTATTGTCACTTTCTAGGAATAAATTTATCCTTTTTTGTTACAATTAATTTTTTCAGCATCTGTTTTGACAAAGTATTTCTAGGTTCCTGTCTGAACCTCTTTAATGGCGGTCATGTCAGCATGCCCCTGTGTGTTGTTTTTTTCTCCCACTCCACTAACCTTTGATTTGAATTTCACTTATGGCGATGCATCTTTTAGTTTCTCCTCTGAACTTTCATCTTTCTCATCCACTTCCTTCTCTCATCATCTATTTTTGTTTATGAGCCTGTTGCCTCATCACTAGAAGATGTAGAGGTGATGCACCCATAGGCTTTGCTTTCTTGCATAAGTGGACTACATTTACAATGACCAGTCAACAATAGACCATGGACTACAGGGATCGATGTGGTTGGCCAGTTGCTGTCCAGGATAATCATAATATTGTTTGCATAATATCTCACTTAAAATCTAGTAACAAAATTCTTACTTAATGAATATAGAATGCAATCAATATACTATAGCAAGTGAAATTTGCAGTATTTTGGGAGGAATTGGTAATCTTATCCTAACCAGTGGTAACTGAGAGTCCTGCACTTAAGGACTATGCAAAATTGAAGACTGCCAGTTGTTTTTTCAGGAGCAAAAGGTATTTTTCTATACTTTAACAGTGCGGTGTCAGATAGATAACCTTATGTGTTTACTATTTTAAGTGTAGTTTTTCTACATTTTTAATTTTGTGTAGATGTCAGTGGTATGTACTGTTCACATCACACTTACCTGGAGACCCAATAGACACCTCCTGAATGAACAGGGAAAAAGAAACAAACATCTGACTATTTCAGATCTTCCTTGGCTGGATGGAGGTTTCAAGGAAGTCTGCAGCTTTGTAGGGCCAGGAACAATGTCATAGGAAAGTATTCATTGTTTATCAGTAGTTCTGAGATTGCCAGAAAACAATTGCAGAGATAAACATTTTAAATTAACAGCTACATTTATAACCATTAGTTGGATGGAAACAGTCATGGCACGGTGGGCTTATAATACATTTTCCCCGCAATCTCAGCCCGACCTTCCATTTGATCATAAAGTGGGCTTGGGTAAAGAGTAAAGACTTGAATAAATGTTTCTATGGAGTAGGGCTCAACACACAAGGACACCTAATACTCTACAGCACATTATTCCAGAGCAATACATGCAGATACGCCAGTGATACACTGAGCAATTGAAATGCAACTCATCCAAATAGAGATGTAAGGTAAAACACATAGTAAATTTCAAAGGCTGTTATGAAGATATTAGGTAAAAAGTCTCAAATTTTGTCTGGGTCATTGGTTAAAATTACATTCTTTAGATGTATTGGTTTCAGTGAACTATACTATTAAAATTAATTGTTTGGTTTTTTTTACCTTTTAAGATGTGGTTTCAGAAATCTTTAAATTGTGTAGGTGGCTTATGCTGTATTATTAGTCAGGACCGGTTTATGGCCACACAGTTTGATTCAAATTCCAAACTCACAACTTTCTGTATGAAATTACACCTACTATTTAAACTCATTATTGCTCAGTTTCTTTTCCCGTTGAATGGGGACAATAGTGGTTTACACTGAAGTTAACAATGCATATTTAGCTCTTAACTTTTTGCCAGACACTTACTTGAACACTGTGTATTACTGTTGCTGAGCACAAGACATATTCTTCAGGAAATGCACTAGACATATTCTTTCCCTTACACAAAACTTTATAAAAAACTATATTTATTTTCTTAAACCAGCATCATTAGTTCTGTCTAGACATATTGCTATGTAATTAGATTAGGTTACACTTTCTTTACATCAGCCAAATCCAGGGATGTTTACCTAAGAATACACACAGGACTGTGGTTAGAGTGTTGAAACACAGCCAATTTCATCACCAGCTTGTTTACACCTGATCACAAACAAGTTCACGCACTATTTCTTTGTCTGATTTACCTTTTTAAGGGAATAATGTTATCATTGAATGTGTGCATGTTTTTGTCTGCATATATTGTAATTATTATTACAGTGATTATTAATTGTGTCCAAATAAAAGAAGTTCTTAGCCAGCAATGAAATACTTTTAATGTGTAGTATCAAAAATAATATAAAATTTCTGTTTAATATAATAACTAATATTAATGCATAATTACTCAATGGAAATTTCTCTATGAGAATCCAGTTTAGCATAAGTGTGTATTCTAAAATTTGTAATATAATGCTTAATATATGATACATGTTCTATAAACTGTTACATGTTAATTGACAGAAATAGTTCCATTTTGAATATATATTTGAAATCTATTTTAGTATGATAAATGATTTACACATGTACTTGAATTAAGTAAACAAGTAGTACATTACATTTATTTCTCCCTCTTATTACTATTTCTTTATTGCTTAAACATTGTGAGAAAACAATTGTTTTAGACATTTGTAATATAATTTTGCATTTCTCTAGGATAAGTGTTATGTATTAGTATTATTTCTTTTGGTTCATTTAGTTTACATTCTTCCTAAAATTTGAAAAGTTAGAATCTAAAATAACTCTCAAAATACAGAGTTAACTATAAAACTCTAGCATTTCTATGTCTTTGTATTTTTATTAGTGTTGCATCTTACAACCATAACAATACTTAACCACACCTAATTTTCAGTGTGGTCCAAGAGAACGTGAAGTTTGTTAAGAGTCTTTATTATGGATTTGAAATAGCTCCATACTGATGTTTTGGCCTTAACTTTGTTAAGATATTCTTATATGTATTCATGTTAGGTTTTGAGACATATGTGTTTAGTTTATTGATATCAAATGACGATCGTCATCCAAAGCTTTTGTCATGTCAAACTGTATAAAGCAAATTTCACTGTATTTTGACAGTAACAACTTCAAAGTGTTGTAGGAGGTGTGTTCAGCATCACCTCTCCTACTTCAGCTTCCTTTGAAACTGACGTTTTCAAAATGATTGAACTTTGACTCTTTTAAACTCAAAGTTACAATAAACGTATGTGGGCAACAATGATACTAACATACAGTACTGAAAAGTTGGAAAACGCTTTTACTTGCTCTCAGCTTCCTTTCGATTTCGAATACTTTGGACAAACTCAGCACCTGTGGTACCATTTATCCTCACGTGGAAATAAGCATCCATAGAAACAAGGCATTTTTTTACTTTAAACTTTGCACTGATACCCGACAGTATCCAAGTTATGAAATTTTAATGCATCTTAAAATGTGCCCAATATACAAGCTAAAAGAAGCTTGAGACGTTTTTCATCTGCTAGGAAAGTAATACCAGGATGTGCAGTTAATTTTTAATCCTGTCTATTATTTGATTGAAGTCGTGAAAAGAATTAAACCACAGAAAATGACATACCTTTTATTAAATTGCTTAAAACTGGAATTTTTACAGAGGAATTTTTATGTACTTTCATAAAGAAGTCACAAAAGTTTACATATTTTAGTTTATATCTTTTAAGTGTGTATTAAAGTAGAATTCTTCATTAACGATGAAATTCACAAAGTTAACATATTTTCAATGAGTACTGAAATTTTCAGTTTTTCTTGGTGTCATAGTTTGGGGTTTTGCAAGGAAAAACAGTAATACAGGACACATAATTTATAAGGTTATTTATAATAGTCACCAAAAGAATCATATGCAAAGAGTGCATGAAATCTGTCTACACACTAAGGACCAAAGAATCCAGCTGAGGGCCTGGATCCCACGATAGCGTTCCGCATGAGTTCAGCTGAAGACAGAGCTCATAACAATGCCTCCCATGAGGCTAACTGGAGGCCTAGAGCCCATGACACTGTTTCACGCAGGCCTGCTTCATGGATCTACCCTGCAAAGGCCCAAATATCAGTGGTGGAAGCTAAAAAGTCTGTGCCAGCAGGACGAAGGGTCTGTGCCAGCAGGCTGAGGGATCTACACTGGAGCCAGGAAGTGACACTCAAAGTAAGAACCGGAGCTCCCCTGAAAAGTACCACAGCCGTCCTCAGTGACAGCAGGTCCCAAGCTCCTCGGATGATGATGACAGCCAAGTGCCAGTGAGGAAAGCCAACGCAACAGGCTTCTCCAGGAGATTGGCATTGCACCACCTTCCCCTTCAGAGCCAGGAAATGATGCTCAAAGTGAAGAACAGAGCTCTCCCAAAGTGAACTGAAGCCATTCTCAGCAACAAAGTCCCGAGCTCTTTGGACAAAGAAAACCGCAGAGTTCATCATGAAAGCCAGCATGACAAGCTCCTCCAGCACAGCCAACAGCTCCTTACAGCTTCTCACAGCCCCCAACAGCTTCCACCAGCTCCCAACAGCCTTTCTCAGCTCCCAAAAGCCTCTTCTTCTTCTCCAGTTCTTCCCTTTATACTGATGGCAATAGTCCTGAGGGGGGGGCCTCCCGCACACAGCACCACGCTGGTCTAGTTCAGCTGAGTGATACAAGTTGACCACCAATTGTCAGTCCACCACAGTTCATACCCATACACATTTCCTTAATCCATAGTTTCTAGTGGTTAATTTGTGAAAAATTAAAATATCTTGGTCTATTCAAATTTATATTAATATAACAGTTATATACATACAATTCCTTTTTTTGCACTCATTTCTGTACACCAAAAGAAAAATGTTCAAAAGGTGACCAAAATTTCAGGTTAAAACACAATACTTTAATTAATCTGATTACAAACATATTTAAAACAACATAAAAACATATTAAAAGAACTGTTACAATCACAGTCCTTCCTTCCCATTAACATTTAGAATTCATAGCAAGACTAAAAATTAGTGATCTCCTTCAATTTAAATACGTTGTTATCTTCAGGTGAAACGCTGTTCATTTTTCAGTTCATTTTTCATTTTCCTGCTCTTACCCGTCACATTCTCCTCTATTTCATCCTTGCAGCCCAAAGCTCCATTAGCGCCGCCCTTCTGGTGAAATGTTTTGTACCACATACTTAATTTTCCATCTACTTGTAGGAAGGAATAACCATTGACTCAGTGCAAAATGATACCTGGTAGATATTTTACGGAAACCCTGTTTTTTTTGTTTGTTTGTTTGTTTTTGCGGTACTGGGGATTGAACTCAGGACCCTGCACTTGCTAGGCAAGCGCTTATTCCACTGAGCTATATCCCCAGCCCCTTGGTAGATATTTTAATGCATACAAATAAAACATATTTCTCTTGATTGGAATCATAAATGTTACTTTTGCCCTAAGGCAAGCAAACATAAATCTTTTTGTTTATGATATTTGACCCACATAAACATAACATCAGAGAAACAGGCAGAAAACAATAGTCATATTGTACTATATACATATTTCTACTCACTTTACATTTAAAATACAAGTCTAGTTTGTTGAAATAACAATGAATTAATATTAAATCACCCACTGTAGATTTTCTTCATATTATGGCAACATGCGATGAAAACAGGGGATTGAGATATTATAATAGTTTCTTTTAGACAGGTAAATCTAGGTGATATTGGGCTGGAGGAGAAATTGATTTCTGTAGTATATATTTTCAAAATTTGTATGAAGTTTGAGGTATATGTAAATATATCGCTATAGACTACTTTTAATTCATTAGTATTATGTGGTTAAACTTTTTGATATTTTCTTTCTTTTGATGCTTCAAGATTGTTGAATTTGTTTTTTGGGCATCTAATATTTGTTAAAGTTAAATACTATCATTATTATGTAAATACAAGTTTTGTACATATGTAAATGTCATAATTTTAAAAATCATATTACTATATCTACCAATCAGAGAAACTTATGAATTTTTCATGGATCTGTCTTCATTGCAGATTTATTTGTAAAGTGATACATTTTTGTCCAAGTCCTTTGAGACCCAATCCTATCATTTTTACACCTGATATTATATTAGCAAAATTCAAATGGAGTCCATAAGAAAGTGGAATAGTCCATTTTTAAATGCCTTGCTACATGCAGATACTGGAATAGATAATTTAGAGATAGTAGATTTAGTATTCATACGAACTCTTAGGGCTTTTTTTTTTTTTTTTTCTTTGAGACAGGGTCTCACTATGCAGTTCAGGCTGACCTTGAGCTCACTTTGTATCCCAGGCTGGCCTTGAGCTCTCAAGGATTCTCCTGCCTCAGCCTCTCCAGCGCTGGGATTACAGGTGTGTGCCACCACACCTGTCTCTTTATTATTCTTTTAAAGACAAGTAAATTAAGGGTGGATGTATCAGACTAAAGTGAGTTTCATTTTATTCCAAAGCTGAAATATTTTCTGTGATGAGCATTGAGTTAACAAGGACTATGACTATGTAGCTTTGTATTACTATAATAAAACACTTGTTATAAACAACTTAAAGACAGAAAGATAGATTCTGGCTCAGAGATTTAGAAGTTTTAAATCCATAGATTGGCAACTCTGTTGCTATGTGCCTGAGTTTAGCAATTAATCATGGAGGCCAGAGGGTGCTGCAGAGGAGGCTGCTCCTCTGTGAGCCAGAAGGCAGAGAAGAGGAGAAGGGGGAGAAAGGGAGAGACCGACAGACAGACAGACAGAAGACACAGAGAATATATATATCTGAGATCTGTCACCTCCAAGCAGGGCCCACTTCTGAAAGTTTCCACCAACTTCCCAATAATGGCACCAAAGCATTAACACACTGCTGAAGCTGGAGGACCCAGGATCTGAGTACCTTCCTGACGATCCTGCCTCTGAAATTTCCTGAACTGCACACCAAGCACTCAGCACATGAGATTTGGGGGAGATGCTTCAGATGCTCCAGACTCAAAACACAACAGTGACTGATAGCACTGTTCATGTTCATTAGCTGTATTGGGCTGAGATACAAAGATGAAGGAAGGAAAAATATCTCCATAAACTCTCCTCAGTATATAAGAGTTGTTTGTTTGTCTGAAATCAGCTTGGTGCAGAATCCCATGCTGGCATCCAGGGCAGTAATGACCAGGGACTTATGGAGAGAAGAGTTCTTGTGCGAAATGGCTCAGCCTGGAAAGGTAGAGGGACGTATTTTAGTGAAAGCCCTTAAGAAAGTGAAGGATCA
The DNA here is from genome assembly GCA_004027595.1 of Dinomys branickii. Classification (NCBI taxonomy): domain Eukaryota; kingdom Metazoa; phylum Chordata; class Mammalia; order Rodentia; family Dinomyidae; genus Dinomys; species Dinomys branickii. The sequence continues at coordinate 160,559 of PVLD010000029.1, read as the reverse complement.
AACTTGAGAAATCAAGTACAAATGTATCGCTGTCTGTGAATTTATCTAGTCATTCATCTGTCAGTCAATGTTTATTGATGAGACACTATTTTCTGACCTTAGACATTAGTCCAACAGCATCAGTGGTTGGTCAGAAAAAATAAGAAACAAAACATAGTGTGTAAGTGAGTAAGAAAGTGAAAGCTGGATCACTTATCAGAATTCTAGAATACAGGAAGATGGACTCAAGGTGATGTCTTGAATGGTGTGTATATATGTGTGTGTGTGTGTGTGTGTGTGTGTGTGTATCATATATATATCACATGGCATATATACCATATATCATTTTGCCCTTATTAGTCATTACTTTTGTAATAATCTGGCACAGGCAGGCTACACTGAAGTAATGTAGAATAGTAATGATACAACCTCTAAGAAAGGAGGACAAGGTGTTCTCAGCTCTCACTAGCCGTGAAGCGCCAGCTGTAATACTGGCGATATTCCCCCATTTCCCTTCTTCCTAGGAACCACACATTCTAACACTCACCTAAGTTACTTCAGCCATGCTGCTAGACCGCCTGGACTTCAGCTATGACTAAGTGCAGCTTAGACGTGACACACTGTATCATTCTGTCATTTAAAAATATATTTTCTTTCCTTTTTGTGCTCATGAGTGCAAATGAAAGCATTAAGGCATGCTGTTTTTAAGAGTTTAATTTCTTGTTTTTTATAAATTCCAAACTCCTTCCCATCTGTCTTTCTCCTTCCTTCCTTTCTTCTTTCCCTCCATCTTTCACCTTTAAGTCTCAACACAGAACCTGATCATAGTTTTGCTTCTGAATAAGCCCTACAGAAGCACAAAATAACGGAGGATTATTATATTTTAAGCTTAAAATAGAACTTTCGCCCTTCACAGTAGAAACCATAAAGATTATTGAGTTATAAGGCCATGATTTATAGGGAAGATGTTCTGTATTTGATTAACAAAAGAGAGGCTTCATTGAAATCTATGCATATATCTGTAAGCAGTGGGAAGGATTTTCAAGATGCTTTCAGTGCAGTTCAGTCACTGTAATGCGCCTGGACAGAGGCAACAAAATCATATGTCAGTGACCTGCAGACTCTGTGGTCCTCACTGGATAGTGTCCTTAAAGGATAAAGTCCCAACAAGAGAATCACAGCAATTGACACAATTTCATGTAAAAACAAGGGAAATGGGGGTGTTGCTACAGTAGGAGTGCAAAAACCTGCAAGTCACTGGTCCATCCAGATTTACCTACCGGAACTCTCTCGTTCCCAAGCCCAGCGAAACTTTGCAAAGGAGAGTTATCGGAGTAGTAAAGATTTTCAAAGGTTTCACATCTGGGCCTCGTTCTCTGGGCGTCACTTCTTGTACCCTGGCACTTTCATTCTGCTCTGATACTCTGACGCCACTTCACTGCTGCTGTAAAATCCTCTTTCTTTCCTACGAAGAACCTACGCACACGTAAACATTGCTTTGGGAGCAAATCCCTTTTGGAATCGCAGTTCAACTTCAGCTGTCTACTGTAACAAATCAGAAACTCTTCTCTACACTCCTCTTAACTGGTCTCCTAGAGTAAAAAAAAATTGAAAGTTTCCGTTTGTTTACAAGGCGTTATGTATTCGCAGCAGTATCCCTCAGTGTAATCTAAGAAACAGTATTCGAGGACAGATTTTTAAATGTTTTATAGCATACTGCTTCCTTTATGGTATTTCTAAGAGAATAATAGCATTACTTAATCTGAAGCTTATAATTACGCATAAATATGAAGCTATGTTTGTTAGGTAGTTTTCCTTTATAATACGTGGAAAAAAACATACTAATAAACATTCATCTTGATGAATATGAATAAGAATATGACAAATATATAACAGACAATTATAAAATAAAGTATATTTCACTTTCTTGGTGTGTTTATGATTACACTACTTCAGATGCAGCTTTTTAGTTGGGGAAATATCAGCAATACCCACCACCCTAAATATATGGACCCATATTCTCACAAGAAGCAAGGTGGAGTCAAAACAACTGGTTTTCTGACACTGCGTCAGATGTTTCATCCGCAAATGACCATTTTACCATTTACTACTTGTTTCATTCTATGTAAATGTCATTTTTCAAAATAATCAACAGGCTGTTCTTTCCTGGTTTGTGACAACTGAAAAAGCAGAATGAGTGGAAAATGCGCTTAGGCACTCTGAAGAAAAAGTAAAGGAAAAACTAGAATTAATATGAAATTCGTTGGGCAATCCTGCTTTATTTTTATTGATTTTTTTACAGCTACTATTACTCTAAAGTACAGCTTTGATCATTGCTAACATCCCCAGCCTTCAGCGTTTGGGGCATGTGCTGGGATTTGAGCGACTTGTTTATGAAATGAGTTATGGCATGTGACGAGCTTGGCCAGCGAAGTGTGAGCTAGAGTGGCGTGTGTCACTGCTTGGCTGAAACCACGTATACTCATGATTGTGGAAATTTGAATTTTCTCTCCTCAGCCTGAGTTACCACTGCTAGAGCGCCCCCTGCTGACCATAAAGGGACATGAAGCAACAGAAAAACCCTTGCACGTTGAAACACACTTGGGTTATTGTACTTGATTGCACCATGCCCTAAACTGTTCTGCCACCGCATTTGTTTAGCTTTAGTTTAATTTTAATTTTTATCCTCCAAATAATAAGATATAATCTGTCATTAGAAACGCTATTGGTATCAGTGATCCTCAGTTTAAATGGTTGTCCAGAATTTAACAATGTAATTTTTAAAATTCTTCCAACTACGGTAGGTTTCATGTGATATTTTATAGATGATGTAGCTTTTATGAAGTTGAAAGGGGCGCACAGGAAGCTTTAAACATAAGATTGTGCTGGAGGGATATGAATGGGACATTTAAAGAGAACTTTCCGTACGGAACTAATAGCTTGTGGATCTGATCCAAAATAATTGCGGCCAAAATCAATGAAATTTAGGAACATTTGTCAAGTGCAGCTGTGTGAAAGCACTGGGATAAGTTTTTGACTGATGAAAACTAAGTGAAAAATCATTGAAATAAACATGTATGATTTCCTAGCGTGGTGATTCTCAGCTATAAAAATTCCAGTGGGAAATATTAAAGTATTAGTAAACAGTTGGAAAATATTTTTGTAAACGTACCTGTCTTTAGTGTAGGAGTAATTAATTAGCATATGGGGAAATAGTGAGGTGAAGAAAAGAAAGAAGGAATGAAAGCATAAAAAGCAAACACATAGCCATCGTCCTCCTTGTGTCGTTATTTTCTTGAAATATTTTGTTTAAAACAAGACGAAAAAAATTTGCGTGCATAAAATTCTCCTACATGATCACCATTTCATGCCTTGCAGCTTTATAGTGTTACATAGAGTCTGTCACAAACAGTTCCATCACCTAATGCATGCGTTCTTGTCTAGTCTTTGTATCAAAGGATTCATTCTGTGAATCAACAAGGCTCAGACACACACTAAAGGGAGCTTTCATCGTTTATAAGAAAGTGACGCTAGCTTACAGTCTCCTAGGAAACTCAAAAATTCAGCAGCTGTAGAAACTCCCAAGTTTCACAAAACAGCTATTATTGGGGGATAAAATCCTTCAAGAAACTCTTCCCTGAAATTTCACCTTAGTTTTAAATTAAATTCAAAACATTTTCTTAGTGTTTCTGATAATTTTTTGTTACAAGCAGAAAAAAGTGAACAAAACTCAGATCTGGATGCTTTCCGTTTTTGGATCTGTGTGAAACAAATTAAATTCAGGAAATGTAACAAAAGGCTGATTATTTGAAGGGAATGGTCATCAAACAAACAACAAAAGATTACAATTGCAGAAATTACACACAAAATAATTGGCGAGACAGTACACAGCAATTAACTTGGAGAAATGTATGTACAGACCAAAGGGAGGGTAAAAATGCACACACATGAAACAGCATCTCTCGAAATCTGTGAAGTTAAGACCTCCTCTGTTGGTTATGTTCACTTTCAGACACTAAGAACAGTTTTTATAAAACTATTTTAGAAATAGCTAAATGTGTTTTACACTGTCAGGCTGCTGTAGAAGTAATATTAGTCATTGTATATGTGCATGTTAACACATTTGTTATCAGTGCCTCTTGATGAACAACATGCTGTGTTTAAGAGTGAAATTAGTAATGTTTATTTGGCAGCAAAAAATGACAACTGAAGAAATAAACATGCTTGAGGGGTTTTCAGCACATTGACTCAGCCTGGTTGCTATGAATTAAAATAAAAAAGAAGAATATCTTTGACACTGTGCAGATGCAAATCAATGACTTTTTAAAGGTATAATTTCTCTGAGTTTGGAGAAATTAATGTCTATGAAACTGAATTGCTTGATGTTACTTCAAAATGACATGAAAAAACTTTCTATATATCCCATCTTAACCTTCAGTAAATAGATCTTTCTTTTTCCTTTATCTTTTCACAGAGATCTAAATAAGTCTATTTAAGCAAAAATTATAATCAGACCCATATCACATGGACACACAAAAATGTACTAATTTATTGTGTACATCTGTACTTCCAAATGCAAAATAAATAGGATACAAGAAGAAAAGCAAAATATTTGTCATACACGTTATATTAAAGATTTACTACCATTTAATTTTGCATAGATTGTAGCATCTTTATCTTTTGAAGAGATATTTACTATTTGCTGAACTGTTGTCCTGTGCAAGACCTGAAGGTACAGATATTCTCTGCTCCTAAGGAAGATATGTTTTAGTGACAAAGAGAACAGGAGAAAGTTCATACGCAAAAATAATTCAGAGTGGTTAGAAGGAGGTGGCATTTGCATTATGAAATGAATGATACGTTGGAATCAATCATCGGTTGATACATTGGGAAACGTTGCTAGAGGCCAGGAGAACAGCTAGTGCAAAGATCCATGAAGAGAGTGAACTTCAGCTGTGCAGGAAAGGAAAAGAAGGATCTGTGGCCGAAGCAGTTAGCGAGATGTGATCACAAGCCCACAGTTCGACATCTGCCTTGTGTGGTCTGTTTCCTCCTTGTGCTGGATTTGCATTGCTGGAGCACCAGAAGAGAGCAGAGGTGATGGCACTTCACTTCAGTGGAAGACCTTGTGGCATCCTTTTGGCTCATGTTTTATCCTTTTTGTTTTGGATCACTTGCTGTGGGGAAGTCTGTGTTGAGGGCAAACACAGTGCAAAGAATCGAGAGGAGGATAACTAAAGAGTAATGTCAGAAGCCAAGTGAATGAGTTGCAGCGAGTCCTCCAGGTACAAACCAGTCCTCAGAGTTTGGGTCTTAGCCAACAGCTTGAGTGTAACTTTATTAAGAACCCAAGACAGAAGCAAAGTTTGTTTCGGACTCCTGAGTCTCAGAAATAGTATGAAATCATGCATTTGTATTATCTTAAGCACTTAAATAAGGAAGAAGTTCTAGGCTGTAATAAAAATGGATGTAGGAGAAAATAGAAATGACATAATATGGTGGACTCAATAAAGCACAGTAGCGTTTGAATTTTGTTACATCAGTGAGAATGTTGAAATTACGAACCATGCATGTAATGCAGAATTATTTTATTTATATAAAAGTGACTTGATTCTTTAGTCCACAGTATTTGAATAGAAGTAAGAAGAAGGCAGAAGTTGGATATTCTGTGTGTGTTTGGAGACACTGATTAGATTCAAACAATGGAAACAGAGATGAGGGGAGAATTCTGGGATATGGCAGCAGGAACCTGGCAAGAACTGGTACAGAAGGGCATGGCCTTAGAATAAGTGACTGTTTTTAATAGGCAAGAAAAATATAAAGCAAGAAACTGATGAACTCACAAATGTCAAAAATACGTGTTAAAAAATGGTCAGTTAGTGACAGAAACAGCAAGAATAATGACGTGTTTTTCACCTGAATGCTAATAAGACTAATAAAATCCTTTATGTTCCAAGCCTGGAAAATTATTTACTCTAATTTACTGTAGATCAGTATCTAAATTCATAGAGACTCTGTCTTTGGTATTCCATGGACTTCCCTCTAGGGATTCCACATCTAGGAGTTGATCTCAGTAAAAGGTAGCAGTATTAGCAGATTTACCACATAATCACACTTTATTGCAAGACCACTTATACTGGTAGAAATTTGGGAGCAATTTATAATCTTTTTACATTATATGAAATAAACCATATCAATGGCCTAGTGTTGAATAAAATGAGTGTTTCAATGTGGTGTGTTTATTATGAATCTGTGTGAAAATTCATACTATTTGGTGATGTGTGTGTTTATGTGTGTGTATGTAAAATTCAGGCTATATTTGAAACAAAGTTCAGCAAATAGGACTACTTCTATTTGGTGCGTGTGGGGAAGACTACTTTTGTCATTAGATTTTCTAGTCAGTAGGAATCATTCTTGCTAATATGTGTTAACAAATTCAAATAATCTGAACCAGTGCACAAAAAATATGAAACACTGAAGAGCTATTGAAGATATTCAATCTTCACTAGTCATGGTATTGTATTTTAAGAAGTAATTGCAAAAAATAACAAAATTACATTAGTAATTTTCTCTGACCATAGATTTCCTTTATGGTGATAATTGGAGTTTCTTAGTAGTTTGTACTAAGGCACACTTTTAGATCTTTGGAAATCTTTGTTTTCGTCTGTTGATATTAGAGATGAACAAAAGCAATAGCAATGATAAAAAAAATAATGTATGATTGACTAACATTTGAGGAAAAAATATCCAGAGAGCAGTACAGAAAAACGAAAAGCATGAAGAAGGAAAAATTTATCCACCATGGAGTTGTTAAACTCTGTTATTTTTTTTTTTTTTTTTTGAGAAAATCAGGTCATTCACAGCATTTTCACAGGTGGATATAATAATGTTTTGTCCTTTGTCACATTTATGAAAAGAATTTAGTTAAAAAAGACTTTCTTGAGATTATTCTCACCTTTTTTCTGGGGCAGGATTTCTGAGGATTGAACTGCACACCATGGACATCCTGGCCAACCTCTCTGCCACCGAGCTGAATCCCAGACCCTTTTATTGTGAGACATGGTCTCCCTAAGTTTCCTCAGACTGGCCTCGAACTTGTGATCTTTCCTCAGTCTTCCATATAGCGGGTATTGTGGGCATGTGCCACCATTCCTTATGGTTTGCTTAACATAAAAAAAAGCGGATCAAATCTAACAATAATGAAGAAATTTCTGTTGTCCGTATATACTGGATACTAATCTAAATTTTTAAAGGTTAACTGGAGGCTTTTAAACCTCTGTTCATAGCAGCCATAATAATAGTGTGCTGCCTATTAGTTATGAGGCTTAGTCATAGTGTATGCATATCTCTGCAGTTTATCCTCATTTATATATGAGGTGACTTTAAAAGTTTCCACTGCAGAGAGAGGACTTCCTGCAGCTCAGAAGTGACCTAGCATTACAGAGCTAGGAAGTGGAGAGCAAGAAAATAATTGCAGAACCCACAATGAATAAAATAATTGGCTTCAAACAGCCAATCAGATGTCTCCCCACGCATGGCTTATGGGTTTATTCACATAACTTCCAATAGTTCCCATTTCTTCCACCATAAAATAGGAAGGGAAAAAAAATAACTGGGAAGTTTACTACTAACCCACTTTGCCGGCCTACATTCTCCCTAACTCCAGCCCCCAACCCAAACATTTAGTACCTAATAATTGGCCATATGTTCTGTTTGTTTGCTTTAAATGTAATTGTTTTCCTACTCATAAGTAATTCTTGAAAATTCCTACTATGTTGTATTTATTGCATATGAGTATTTAAGGCATGATAGTGGTACTAAAGGAGGTTATTAAGGAAATTCACAGTTGAAAGCATTTTATGGAAAATGTTGACCAGTAAGATAGAGCAGCTGGTATTCAAGTGTAATTATTGTTCAGAGTTTGAGCCTTGTCTCTCGAGCACCGTCAACAGAAGTCCTATGAAGTGACAAGTGCTCGTACCCTGATGTTGTTAGTATAATTTAAAATATAGTTAGTAGAAGCAAAATGGAGTATTTTTCTCTTTAATCTTTGCCATTGCTGGAACTTGCAAGATAGTACTATCTAGCAACTATTATCACTGTTATCAGTATATTCAGTATTATCTAGCATTGCTTTTGTGTTCCTTAATACTTTAATGAACAGTTAACACTCTTAACTGCACATGGTACGTGGAAATATATTTCCTTTAATGTACAAGCAAGTATAAATATATGAATAGCCGTATCATTTGTTTAAATTTTATGCTTTAATTTTGTTCACTGTCTTTGCATCAGAAAAACAGTTCTCGTACTTGAAGAGCTAGTTTGTTCAGTTCCATCATTACAAACTATTTTAAAAACGCAGTTTAGTCATAATTTGTTTTCTTCCTGGTAAGATCTAAAATTTACTGTGTGTTAGGCTGTAATTGTCATCCAAAACTCCTGCAGAATGAGGCCGCGCAGTCATGTCATTGAATTTCATTTAAAATTTAATTTCTGTTATAAAAGCTGAAAAATGGCAATGTAGGATGCATTTGGCCATAAACTACACTTTCCGTGCTGAAGCGAAATTGAAGCTGTCAGCCTACTATCCAAATTGTTGTCAAAAACCACACGCTAATTGAAAAGTTCTGGCTATGGGATGAAGGGTGGCAAATTTATCAAACATTGATAAGACGTCAAATGGAATATGGACTTTAACTTATCAAATTTTAAGAGTGAGCCACAGTTTGAAAATCCTACAGTAGTAGGTTTTTTAAATTTTAGATTTAATATGATTAATAATATCTTGAAATGAGATTATTTCTTGCATTCTTTTGCTAGCTTGGAATAAGGACAATTCCACTGGGGCCCCAAGTCTCTCACTGTCATTGATCTGGAGTCCCCTCCTTTCATTTGTTGTAGTGGAGTACCTGTGCAACATACAAAATAGTGCTATTTCAAAACTTTGCCATCAGACTTATATGTGCGTGTGCCGCTAAGGCAGATCCGATGTTACATAACGCAGGATAACGCAACCACATTACTTCCTGAATCTCAAGTAGAAACAAAGGTCATGCAGGGGCGGAATCCATGCAGCCTTGTATTATTGTTGCAAGAAAACTTTTCAGTTGAAGACAAATTTTCTAGTACCCAGAGAAACAAAATTCACCTATCACATGTGAAAAACTGCTCAGTTGTTCTGGTCACTGGTACTGTGAAAGATCATTAATAATGTGTGCACCGACTGGAATATGCTTTTACATTTCATCTAAAAATCTTGCATCTAAAATACCTTCCTACATGCCAACCTGGAAGAGAGGTATGATTCTATTGTTTAGAATTTGAAATATAAATGACCATTTAAATATAAATCTGTACTGAGTGGAAACTTGAAAAAAAAAACCAGTTGAGTTGCATTGCATTATACACATACTGATGTTTTAATATACAATTTCTCAAATACATGGATTAACATTCATAAGATCTTGCTATACAAGTAAATTTTTTTCCTTTGTAGTGGCCAATTACAGTAATTCTAATTTTAATCACTATTTTTCACATCCTTTTCCCCTCATTACATTTTATTGTTAACTGAAATTAAAACGATGGTTGTTCAAGTTCAGTGAACTATTTCTTTCATTTTATTTTGTGTATTGTGTGAGACTTTGATAATGTATTGATCTACTGCCGTGTGACTTGTGGCTCTTCCTCAAAATCAAAATGGCAATGAAAGGTAAAGTTTTTCAATGAAAGACAGAAGAGAGCTCTGACAGTGCAACTACGGACAGTCTAGAGGACTTCCTGCACTGCGTTAAAGTGGTCGGAACGATGGGATCCGGATGTTCAAGCAAGGGGGAGTATTCTCGAGGTAATTTAATGGTAATGTTTACTTCACTGTATTTTTAAAAATTTAAACATTCACCATACTTTTATCACACTTCTTAAGCGTGTAAATAAATAATTAAATTATTGAATCAATTCAAATATTATGTCATCTTGCTGTACTGTTTTTCTTTTTGAGGTTAAGAACAGAATCACATTTCTATATCTCTACCCATTAAGATATTTTTTAGCAATTCTTTTAATATTCAAAGAGAAGAGCCTAAATAAAAAATGTCAGTTATGTTACCAAAAGGAAACACAGGATATGTATTTTATTTCTGTCACTCAAATTATAGGGTTTTTGTGTCCTTAAGACAGAGACTAAAGGAAAAGTATTTCCACTCAGGTGTGTCCTTAGCAAGCTGTTTGGATTATCGGGGCAATATCAGGGTTTCGGGAATTTGGCTGTGCACCAAACTACTTTCTGTATGTATACCAACATGCTTGACCTTTCACAGTCTGGGTCAACAACGTAAAAACCTCTCAGAGCTTTGAGATGTTCCTTTCAGGCCTTGACTTGTGCCCAAGCATGAAGGGCAAAGCATGCAGCTGATCACAGAATGGTAAAGACACTTTGACTTTCTCAGCCAGGACAAAGGAAGAAGGTGGAGGGGACCGGAGGACACTGCGCAGTGAACACAATTTCCTCTGTGTTTTATAAGCTCTGTGGTACATCAGATTAACGCCACAAAATTTATGAATCAGTATTTTTTCACGAAAGTACCAGAGAATGCCTTTAATGAATTCTTTTAAAAATATATTCTAGCCTAAGATTTTATTAAAACATAAGACAGAAACACATTTAGACACTGCTTTATGAGAGGGCAAAAGTCCTCTCACTGAACAAATGGTTCTACCATTTTCAGATGAAGGCATCTTAGTTCCTTAAACCAGTAGCTTTAATTTCTTAAATATAATAATACAACATGGATGAGATTATCAAGAAGATAATATATGAGAAAAAATATCAGGAAATTGTGTGTTTAATAGCAAGAGTTGAATAATAAGTATATCAAGGTGCAACACATAAAGAGAACCATTATTCATGCAGTGGACCAGCAAATAAGTATTTGCGTTGTTTGTATTATTATTTGTAGTATTTTTTGTATTTAAGCATTTTTTATGAAAAAAACTTTCTTTAAAGGCAACAAAATTAATCCTTCATAAAGTATAGCTGTAAACAGAAGACTGTTCTCCAAATGAAGGTTTATTTACTTTTTTGTTAAAAATAATAATAAACATCCATTGTTTTCCTTCCTAATAAATCTTCTACATTTGTGAGACAATCAAGTTAATAATTTATGATGAACATATATTTATGTTTTGATGATTTTGTTGCCTTTGAGTCCATACCCTTTTGCTCCTTTTAAATATGAATTTATATCAACAAAGAGCTGTGTACTAGAGCTGCACCATGAGATTTGAAAGCAGAGACTTATTTAATACTGGAATGTGGAATATGATTGTCTAGAGAGGACAAGTAGATGGCAGAAGGATTCCAGGCTAAGCTCTTTTTTAAGAGAAAATTTCCACAGAAGCCAAACGCAGAAGGTACAAGATGGAGAGGTTCACTGAGGCACATGGTGCAGATCAGACATCCCGCAGAACTAAGGTAATTCGTTCATGTAACTGGACGGAAGCAAAGTAGATGATGGCAGAAGCAAAGTGCTTGGTAGATTTGGTGAAAACAGAATGAATAACATCTTTATTTCTTCCATAAGAGGTACATTTATCTGATGGAAGGGAGAAGGGGGGGAGGTAACCTTTGAGGTTTATAGAACACAAAATAAACACGAACATGCCGCTGTACTAGACACTTGGGAGCTCAAGGTGGCTGGGGGCGTTTTATGTTCTCCCATTGGTCTGCACATTTTTTCAAAGGAAAATTGAGGTCGATTTTCTTTGAATAATAAGGCATAGTCAGTTAATGTTTATAGTGTAAACTGTTAGGCCAATCCTGTAATGAATTACATAATTGCTCTCTTAAAGCCAGCTTTACTATTTTGAAGAATGTACAATTTTAATTTAGCATAGATAGTCCATTATCATTTTATATAACTCTATGTCATATACTTTTTTAGTTTTACTCTGTTCACTGCCAAAATACTTTGTTTTAGCAGTTGTAATTATGTTTTGCTCCTTTTCTTTTTAAAAGGCATAGTGTTTTAGGATTCATTGTGTGTTGTCTTTATATTCTTACTCGTCTCTCTTTTTTATGAAGTACAGTTTGCTGATTTTTCATTAGGTTCTGCTCTGAATTTTGGATTTTGCATCTGTCTGTGAAGGACAGGCAGGCAGCTAGAGAAAAAAGTGGCTATTTTTCTAAAGATCTAGCCACATTTTTTCAGCACTTGTTGTTACTATAGTTCCTATCGACAGTGTTGGTTTTCTATTTGAAATAAAGTCGAACCTTATCTGGTAGCCTCAGTGTACTTTAAATACACCTCAAAATGAATTGAAATTTCTCAATTCCTTCTTGTACTTCAAGAGCTGTAGTCACTGCTCTCTGGAAGTTATTTTATGACATGTGGATTGCCAGATGGTATCAGTCCTGATAGCTCCATTTAAGAAATATGTGAAGAGAAAACTTTTATCAGTGTGTCACCATCACGTCTTATCACCTACAAGCAAGTGGTCAAGGTAAAGGAGCAGTGCAGATCATAAAGAAGGCCCCAAGGCAGATCATTACAGGAGACCGGCTAGTCAGATAGGACAAGTCGCATCAGGGTTTTCTCTCTTTATTCTTGAGTCAATAGCAGGTATAAGTAAAATGACATCTACAGGATACCTGAAACCACTAAAGTTTAGGATCAGAGAGAATGAAATGTGTCCCATTGCTTTCCTTCACATGACCTTGACCATAGCGTGCATGTGTTGCTTTTCTGTGCAAGATTACTCTGTCACAATACCACATCTTTGCCACATGGTTTCATCAGTTAGTTTGAAAGTACTGAGAATTTTAGAATTTATGACATGTTTCAGCTGTTCTCAAAGTTAGAATATCCTACAGTTCCATGGAAAATACTTTTCATTTGATCTGTGGGGTTAAACACAAAGATAGCAGAACTCAAATGTTTACATAATAATACTAAGATAAAAATAAGGATCTTTAATGTGCTAACCTTGGCGTTAATGATGGAAAGGCAGTTTCATTTAAGGACATCCTTCAAGAGGCACTAAAATACAATAATGTTTTATGTCTCAAAGCTCACATACACATCTTTTCTTTATTCAATGAGACAAATTTTAAACTACATGTGAAGCCTGACAGCTGCAAACTAAGGTAGAATAATTACCTTGAGAGGTTAGAAAGTGGGGATTATTTAAATCATGAACTAAACTAGTAGCTTTTATTTAAAACCTGCACCATTATTATTTAAAAATAGTTGAAAAATTATGCTGATTTATACTTGGTTATTTAAGACACTCATTTTTCAATTTGTTTTTAATGATATCTATATAAAATGATAATTATTCTAATATGATATTTAGAATAATCTGCACTCTCTAACATCCTACTAGCTCATTCAGGTTTTGAAGAAGGAGTGTGGTAGCTTCTATGAGAATCTGTAGGCACATAACGCACTTCAAAGTAACATAAATTATTGGGTATCCTATTCTTCTGATGGTTTCTTAAAGTCCTTTGTTCTATGACAAAACCCAATTCTTCAGAAGGGAATTATAAGCAATATTATAAGCTTAAGCTCTTGTGCAATTGGTTTTGCATGAATGTGCTTCTAAAATTGTTTGGGAATACAAGTGTAATTATGCGCTAATGGGCCCCAGGAGACGTCACCCTGCGCTCAGCGGGGTCAGTGTTAATGCACTGACATAGGCACTGCTTTGTAACAAGGCTAGAAGTGCCATCTGTGCCACAGTGCTCCCTTAGACCTGAGGGTGTGACAAGATACAGCCAGCGTAGGCCGTTTGGATGATCGCTGGTGTGGTTTCCTCATAGCTGTTGCAGTGAATCACCGAGCAGCATCTTCTTGGGGTGAAGCAGGAGCTGAGATTGAGATTGTGCAGCACTTTCCAGGACTTCCTTCCTTGTCCTTGAATATCTCCGCCCTCCCTTAGGTTACCTCTTTTTGTCTGCTAATTTTATGTGAACAAAAATTTCCTGCATGAAATGAAAACCGCATAAGAAAGTCTCATTTAATGAGTTCCCCAGGTCAAGTTTACATTTGCTTGGGAACGTGTTCACTGCCATTATCCAGCATGAAAGAAGGCATTCGTCAGATTTTTATCCTCCTGGTTTTGGCTCTGCTCTTCGTCGCTGTCTCCCCCTGCTTGGGATGTTAAGTTACTGTGCAGCATCCTTATTGTTTACCGTAACATAGAGATTCCAAGTACATATTCTATGGGAATTAATTTAAATGAAAACATTAAAGTCTTCACATTTATATTCAACTTTTCTGACCAATTAATTCTTCACTATGTTTTCTCTTGACAATAGAATGTCAGGTTCAGTCAAGGCTAATGGGCAGTTCAATAATTAAATATGCTTTTCTCACAGATTGATTTATTTACTTACCTTTGGTTTTGGGGGTTGAACCTTACCCTTGGATATACTAAGCATATGGTTCTTCCACTAAGGTACGACCCCGGTGCTTCCTGTCAAAGATTACTAAGTCCTGTTCTGCCACTGTGGATAGGCTCAAGGAATATCCCTGCATTAATTATTTTTATCCCTGGTTGCAGAGTCTGTTGGTGAAATTTTCAATAAGATGACTCATTTTCTTCACCTCTTGGTCATTCAATTCTAAAACCTTTATTCACAGCAGTTATAGAGTGTTGTCATGAATAATTTAAATTACAAGTTTGAAACTCTGTGAATTGTCTGTCTATAAAATTAACAATGCTTTAAATATGAAGGAATTAAATCCATCCAGATTGGCTCCCAAGTACTGCAGTATATTATCAGAGGTAGCCGGGAGCATATGAATACAGCTGGAGGTCAGTATTTCAACTCTACTTTTCTAAGGTTCTCTTTTCTCTCTTTCATGTTTTCTTTGTCCTAAATTAGCCTGTTTGAATAAGGATGAGCAGTTCCAAGAATCAAGCCAGACTTCATATTGTCTACAGGAGAAATCTATTTTCTCTGGCATTTTATAATATAGGATCAATTGGTTATTTTTCAGATGCTCGGGCCAGACATTTACTTTGTCAGAAGTGAGTCACATGCCATGTATGAGTGGATTATCAGTATTGCTTGGAAGAAAACCCAACTTTGATCTATGTAATATTGAAGTGAAAATAATTGTTCACTAGCACTTTGTCAGATCTTGTGGAAAACAATAAAAAGTAAATACAAAGCAGAAAATTCATCCTTAAATGCATTATAATGTATCAACTATTGAACACTTATGTATATGTAAATGAGTCTGTATGTATACATGAACAGAAACATTGCATTTAAATGGTTTTTCTTTTCAATTCAATCTCATTGTCTTAGTTACTTTTCTTCCTCCCTCCCTCCCTCTCTCTCTCTTTCTGTCTTGTACCAGGAACCAAACTCAGGACCTCACACTTGCCAGACAGGCACTTGTGCCACTGAGCTTTACCCTCGACCCTTAGTTATTTTTCTCTCACTGCTGAGAAGAAATACCTGACACTCAAAGTTAAAGGAGGAAAGGTTTACTTGGGTCAGAGTTTGTAGACGTTTTACTTCATAGTGGATTAGGTCTAAGGCAAGGCGGCATGGCAGAGGGGCATCACAGAGGAGAAACAGTTTATGGCAGGCAGAAAGCAGCAAAGTAGTGAAGAAGCAGAACAGCAAGCAGCAAGTGAAAAGGAGATTGTTTCTGTACCTTTATCCTGTATACAGGTGACCCACCTTTAGTGTGAGTAGCATTTACCCCAGGATGGCGCGCCCTTAATCCTACCCAGAACTGTGACACACCAATCTGGGCACTGATTTAGTAATCACACAACCTTAGTCCCAGCATCGCACACTCTAGATCCTGCTCCCTCTGAGTAGCCCCACCTATCAGCACACAAGGCTTTGGGGGGACATCTAGACACAAGCCGTGACACTCACACATTGTGAGGTTTCTCAAATCTCTTCACAAATGAGGACTTTGTATATAGTCCAAGCTGCTGCAGGAGCTGCTGAATTATTTTTCTAGCACTTGAGAATTAAGTGAGTAATTCTCAACTTTATTTGACTGCCTGTTTATGAAGCACTCACTGACTGTTTGGAAAATATAATACCACATAAAATAATCTCAGAGGGAATTCATATTGTAAGTCAGTAGCTTGCAAAACAATTAAAATCAATTCATTTGATTTTTCCAAATTTTAGAGACTTTATTGACAAAGATTGTGTGTATTCAAGCTATTTAACATGGTGAGCTCCTATATGTTAATATTGTATAATTATTATCAAGTTCCAATGAATACATCTGTCACCACCCATGATGCTCATCCTATTACCAGAAGTCACTCGTCTTTAAAATTAGAGTTTGTCCCCTTCAATTAACATGCCCCTCCAGTACCTTTCAGAACCTCGCAGCCATCATTGTTAGTTGCTGTTTCTATTAGTTTTACTTTTGAAGATTCCATAGATAAATGACACCATGTGGTATTGGGAGCTTTTGGTGGAGCCTTTAAGGAAAATACTTTGGAGCTTCCTAACAAAAAATAAAACTAGCTTACAATTCAGCAATCCCACTTTGGGTATATATCTGAAGGAAATAAAATTATCATTTGTAGAGATTTCTACACATCTGTAATTATTTCAGGCCTCTTCATAGTAGTTAAATACATGAGCAATCTAAGTGCCCATTTATTGGTGCATAAATGCATTTATGCATTATATATATATATATATATATATATATATATATATATCACAAAAATGAGACAATCCTGTTATTTGCCACAGTGTGGATGAACCTGGAGTACATTACGCTAAAAGAAATAATCTAGCATCTCTCTTTGGAATTAAAGGTCTGTTCTTTCATTATTTGCAACATCTTGTGATATTCATTATTATTGGAGCTGGTCATTTTTCTCCAAAGTATGTATTAAGGTTTGTGACTGTACTTTTAGATTCATGTTTTCTTGGTCTTCTTCATTTCAAGTCATATGAAGACTAAGCATGTTTCATTCATTCATTCAAAAATGTAAGCACGTGGCTCTCTTTTAGTTTGATGATTGGGCTCGTGACTGGGTGGATTAAAGTAAGTTGCTCACATTCATGACTTTTTATTGTACCATCATAACTAAAAGAACTGTGCATTTGTATAGAAATCACTTTTGAAATCCTAGTGGAAAAATCTCTCAAGTCAGTGTTATATTGAAGAAAAATGGCTAATTATCCTGTTAAAACTCCTGATTGTTCTAGTGCTTGTCAAGATTCTACAGCGAATAGGAATATGTTGTTGTAATGAAGCTATTTGGAAACTGAGTGTTCATTAAAGAGTACATTTATCACGTTCTTTTGACTTGCTCAATAGACTTGACTGGTTGTTTGGATCAGTGCTTCAGCAAGGAAGTAGGGAATAGAAGTTCAAGTCATCGTTAACATGTGCATAATCATATATTCTGATAAGTGATTTATTACAAACAACTAGTAAGACACGGAAGAAGATAGTTAAGTCTCAGAATATTCAAATCAAGGTTCTCCATTGTTCAGGAACTGGAAAGGTCATTTTGCCTCCATGAAAGGTGAGGAAAGGTCTGCAAAGGCTTAGGCAAGAAGTTCATTACGTGTCACACTGTCAGTGAGGTGCATGGAGGGATATGGAGAATGGTCCGTATTCAGTTGCATGTAATCCAAGTGGATCTCTGTAGTCATGCAAATTAGAAAAACTGTTAAACAAAGCCCTCTGCTTTATCTTTTTAATTTTCCCTCCTATTTTCTTTTCTTCCTTTCCTTTTATTTCATCTTGTTTCCACTTTTCTTCCCATCCCATTGCTACCCTTCCTTTCCCAACAGTTCTGTTGGTTAATATCCCCTTGCCGACCTGCATTCACAGTGCCCCCTCTCTTATAAAGGTGTACGTGGAATGTTTGGAGAAGCACGATTGTTTGCTGTCTTTCCCATTTCTTAATTTCTATTGTAAAATGATAAACCTCGTCTTATTCAGTGTGTGTACGTGACTGATGACAAGAACAAAAGCACAATTACTGAATCACAAAGTTCTTACTTTCATGGCTATTAAATTGTGGGCTAAAAATGCAAAGATGCCTCTCCCTTCTTGATTATAGTTTGTTTTCAGGCTTTCCATTTCATTTTTAAAGCATATTGTACATTGCTTTCCAAAAGTTCAGATGTAGTTCTTCATTTGGGAGATTATGATATTACATTTGAACTCAAGAGTCTAGATAATGGGGCATTTTCTTTCCGTTCTCGTTCTCTTTTATATGTTCTCCTTAGCATAGTGATTACTTCACAGTAATGTTATAGTCCTTCCTTAGCTTAATTAACATCACATCTCAATTCTAAGTGCTTGTTTTCAGACCCTGGGTACTAATTTCATATCTTGTTTCTTAAATTAGCTGAATATAAACTCAGATTTCTGGTAGTTATGAGAGACACACAGCTACTTTGTGCCTCCATCAACAGGGAGAAATTAATGTTTTAATGAAGCATTTCTTATTATTCCATTAGGTATTGTTCCATTGTCTTAAATGGCATATTAAGCAATAATGGCTCTACAGCTAATATATTTTTTAATTTCTGGAATTATTCATACTTTATAAAATGGCAGACAATATATAAAAATCTAATCTTTTGGTCTTAAGATAATTATTTGATTATTATATTTTATTTAGAAAATAATGCAATTTTCTTATTTACATTATTTTGCAACATTTGTGAATGCAGCTTTTTTGATAATATTATTAGGAAAGACAGAAATTTGCTAGAGTCATTTTATTAACACTACCTGTATGTTTTCAAATAAATTTCAAAATATGGTTTAAATATAGAAAGCAGTGTTTGCAACATTTATTCCACTGAAAAGTTTGAATCTCAACATGTTAGTGGGTATGTGGTTGGTGTTTTTGTTCAAATAGCATTTTTTTCAAATATAACATTTCTATTTGTTTAATTTTTTGGGGAAAGATTCCTTTGTGAATTTAATCTTCTTTTGTTTTCTGGTACAGGGGATCAAACTCAGGACCTTGTGCTTGCTAGGCAGGCACTTATTCCACTGAGCTATACCCCAGCCCTGTGAATTTAATCTTTATTGGTCCCTAACCACTTCATTTTTTGACTTGCTGCTTTCAGGAATGAGGATTATATTGGGGATGCAGCATTGATGGATAATTGCTTTAATCTGCTCACTTATTATTGTAGAAGACCTTCTCAACTTTATCTGTGCCTTGTTCACTACAGACAGTGAGGGGTACTTCTTATATTTCCTTAGCTTTGTAGGTAGGATGCTAATGAATTTTCTAATTGTCTAGAAATTTGTTAGAATTAATACCTTTATCAATGATTTGCAAGGTAATGACAAAATAAATTCAATGCTTTCTAGACTTTTACTTAAAAGGTAATTTAGAAAAGAAGGTGCTACCATTGACTATTTCCAATCATTACATAATAACCAAAAATTCATTTTATTGTTCATAAAGAATGATATAATTTGTGGATAGGAGATAGATTCCTGGAGTTACATAGTTTGTGATTGTGTGATTGTGTGTGTGTGTGTGTGTGTGTGTGAGTGTGTGTTTCTTCCTAACATGACTTCAAACTGATCTTGGAAGTATGTTAGGATTCAGCAGGAAGTGAATGTTTATACGTGGTGGAGCCCTTGCAGTAGAAAAGCAACTTATGTTTGCCCAATGAAGATAAATCAAGCTTGGGTCATCATAGAAAGAGAAATTCTGGTGCCATTTTAAAGGCAATGATGGTTTTAAAGGAAATTAAAATTTATTTGTACATTGTGAAACACTTGACTGAGTTTATATCCCTTTTGGGCTTCTCTGTGATTCACTGATATTTCATGCAATCATTATTTATATTGTTGCTTTCCAACATTGCAGAATTTTCTATCAAGAAATTCCCTTATTTAAAAGTATGCATGATGACACTACATGTTATTTCCGAAAAGTACTAAGTGATAAAGTGAGCCATGGCAGATGCTTGCCTTTCTGTGTCCTGCATCACTTCCTTTCTTAAAATTAGTAAGAATTGTTCCTGAAGGTGTATTTAAGATGTGCCACAAACTTCTCAGTGTGCTAATTAATGCAAAGAATATAGTGCATTAAATTAGTAGTACTACTTCATATTTGCTATTTGACATAAAATCTACATAATGCATGAAATTCTTTTGTTATAATTTTACTTTTAGATGAATGTCCTAGCTGCAAATTTGAATAGTGTTGAATTGAGCTCTCCTTGCAAATGGAAAAGCTATGTGATTTTCTTATTCCATATTTATTAAGCAGCTAATATGTGTCAGGCATCATCAGGAATGCAAAGTGTTCTTTTACCTTTAAATTCCAGGATCTTAATTAAGGTCAAAAGGATTCATTCTTAGCTAGTTTAAACAAAATGGAACATATCATGGATTATAACTTGCTCACTGAAATATTTGGAGGTCTGATGAAAAAGACATATATATACATGTATATATATATACATGTATATATATATATATATATATATATATATATATATATAATCGTCTTTTTCATATACGCATAGGCTGAGCCTGCAGGAGCTCCTGCCAGAACCCTGGTGCTCAAGTGCCCTACGGGTGCATCAGCGGCCTGTGTTGTGATTGGCTGTATGATACAGCAGGAAGCTGGTATTACAGCTGCGGGCTCTGCATCCACATTTCATCAGAAATCATGAGACAAGCTCAAGTGTAAAGGACAATTCATTGAGCTGAATTTCAACGAGTCATTCTGCATGTTCTTAAAACAACTGCGCCTGTGAGTGTGAGCTTTGGAGATAGCAGAAGCAGTGCATTCTGATGAAGGTGTGGCCCAGGTGGATTTCAGAGGAAACTATAATACATCAGTTATTAGTGACGGCCTGGTAATGCTTAGAAATGATGAAGTTAGATATAAATGGCACCTAATACTGCTAACTTGGAAAAACAGACCAAAGTCACCCTTAAAGCGAGGAGAATTTTCTTCTGTGATTATCCATGCATAATTTATTTATTTTTTTATTTTTTATTTTTTGGCGGTACTGGGGATCAAACTCAGGACCCTGTGCTTGCTAGGCAGGCACTTATTCCACTGAGCTATATCCCCAGCCCCATATCCATGCATAATTTAATAATATTGTATTAACTTAATAAAGGATGCTACATATCATTCATTAATTTAACCTCTTAATGTGGTCTGATAAGGTGATTACATGGAATAACACATGGTTCACCACAGCAAAATCCTCCAGGTACTCTGAGTACTATACATCGCCCAAACTTCATGAAGGCACTCAAGTGTGAGCCATAATTTTTTTTGTTGTTGTTGTTTTTGGTACTGGGAATCAAATTCTGGACCTTGCACTTTTCAGGCTGGTGCTGCGCCAGTGAGCTATATCCATGGCTCTTGAGCCATAATTTTAGTGACAGGCTTCAAGATAGTTTTGAATTGCTTTATCTTGCTGCTTTATTTCTGTTTGTATTAAACGTGGATTTCTACGTTAATTCTGTGCACAAAGTTATCCCAATAATTACTGGAATAAAACAACAGCTATTTATTTTTTCGTAGAGTTCTGTGGCTTGGCGAGCGACTCTTTTGATCTGGGCCTGTACTGGCGTCTCTACAACTTGACTGGTTCGGGCAACAGCAATCAGTTACTAGACTGACAGGAAGCTGGCCGATTCTTAGCTGAGTCTATGCAGTTATCCTTCCTGTAGTTTGAAATCTTTGAGCAAGATAGCCTTGTATCCTTATACCAGCGGGAAGACGCCAAGATTGGATGGAAGCCTGCAAGATTTTTGAGTCCTAAAATCAGAACTGGTAGACTTACTTTGACTGACTTCTCTTATATTAGGCAAGTTAAAGACTGCTTACATTAAGAGATAAAGGAACAAGATATGACTCTCAGATTCACAAAACTACATTGGAAATCACTGCACTCTTTTGCACAGTTGTGAGAAGTCATTCAAACCAAGTCCTAGAAGACTTTCTTATCTGACTTCCTTCTTGCTGAAGCAGCAGCTTAGTTTCAAACAAGCACCAAACAGGCTGTTTATTGTCCTTATGAATAAAACTATATGTATATAATTATGTATAAGAATATTTACTGAGGAACTACTTGAAAATTCTGCAGTAAGAAATGGAAAATGTTTTAAAAGAAATGATGTGTATAGTATTACTCCTCTTCAGTCTACATCACATCCCCGTGGCTGAGTTATAACACGTGGTGTGTGAGACACCACAAATGCGATGTTTTCTCTTTATTGCCTTCATTCATTCATTCATTCATTCATTCATACTGAGGATTTAACTAAGTGTCTTTGCATTGGCATTTACTACCTCATTATTTTTCACTTTTCTTTTGCTTTCTTTCTTTCTTTTTTGTCTTTTTGAGACAGGCTCTCATCTTGTAGTTCAGACTGGCCTTGAACTCCTTTTTAGCCCAGGCTGGCCTTGAACTCATAGTGATCTTTTTGCCCCAGTCTCTCAGTGCTGGGATTAAGCACCACCATGCCCAGTTTTATTTTGCTTTGTTTTGTTTTAATTTTTGAGATAAGGTCATTCTAAATTCTTCTGTGTGGGCTCAAGCTTGCAGCTATCTTGCTTCAGCCTCCCAGACTGTTGAGATTAAAGATGTGTGCCACCACTGTCAGCAGCCTTATTTTATTAATTTGCTTCAAAGCATTACAGCTAATGAATTTGCTGTGGAAATTTCATGCAGTGAATTAGAAGGATTAATATGAGTTAGATGCTTATATTTACAACTTATTTTTACAATATTATCATTTAGGGAACATTAGAATCCCTATTTTGAAGATTAAGTAGATGTACAAAACTTGTTTCCACTTACATTCATTCTTAACTGTGACATTCAATTGGCTTATCTTGTTGGATTATCGGTGGTGCATGCTTATAATCCCAGTACTTGGGAGGCTGAGGCAGGAGGATCACAGGAAGTTCAAGGCCCACCTAGGCTACACAGTGAGTTCAAGACCAGCGTGAACTGCATAGCAAAACACTGTCTCAAAAAAGACAATTGGCTTATCTTGGCAAAAGTAAGGGCTATTTTAAAGATTAATATAATGGCAGACCAGATAGTGTGCACAAACTTTTGACATTTTCCACAAAACCTCTTGATCATTCACAGTAAAATTGTAATACATTCTTTAGTTAGATAGTAGCACTGTTTGTAAATGTTCATAGGCATTCCAGTGATCAGAGGACGTGAAAATAGTCTAGTTTCCATAAAAATACAATATCAAATAGCACTTGTTATTCTCATAAAATATTTTATTGTTTACCATAGTGAAAATTTTAAAATAGTAGCCAACATACATTTGTATACTTTTTTTTTTTTTTTTGTACCAGGAATCAAACTCAGGACCTTGCGCTTGCCAGGCAGGTACTTATGCCGCTGAGCCTGCCAACGTCTGATCCTGAGGGCAGCATTTGCTAATTGAACTAGCAAGAGTGTAAAGGGGTAAAGGTGAAGGAGATATTGAAGCAGGATTGAAATTTTATCCTCAGGGGAAAAGAAAACCTTACAACTGTTTAAAAAACCCATTGTCCTGGATTTATGAACTATGAACCAAACGTACAAAGTAGTTCAACTTGAGTCAGACCACAGAAATTTTAAGCACCATTTATTTTGTCTTTTGCTAGTTTCTCTTTCTGTAAGCCATGACCTCATTTCTAGGTACCTTAGGTTCCTACCCTAGAGCTAACACACTCAGAAAACAACCAGGAAAGAACCTTGCTCGCTCTTCTCTTATGGATGGTGTCAAAGTAACATTTAGATTACTACTTTTGCCTTCATAAAAATAGTGGCATAAGTAAAAGTAAAAACAGGGGTTGTTCTAAAGCCTGTATGTATAAGAACTGGTTTTGAGAAAATTTTTTGGAATTTTTTAATCTCAATGTTAAATATAGTCTTTATTAAGAATTTAACTATATGAATCACATATGTATTACAAAACCCTAAAAACTAGAAAATGCTAAAGTGTAATAATCACTAAAAACTCATTACTTTCTAATTATTTTATTACCTATACACTTTGAAATTTTTATATCTATTATACACTGATAGTGAACACACTACATAATTCCATTTTATTTCACATTTTTTGAATACCACATGCACTAATATGCTGATAGCCACATTAGAACAGTCTTTTGGAAATTAGTGTGCCATTTATACTGGATGAATTCTCAGTATTTGTCGAAAGAAATATTTATACTGTTAATAGTGTATTTTCTCTAACTGCTTCTTGGAACGGAACATTGAAATTTATGCTTGGAGATAGTGTGGTATTAAAAAAAAGTGAAAATTTTTAAGCATAGTGAAATCATCTATTCCTTTTTGTGTGTGTGAGCCATTTGAACTCCAAACACAAATTGTTTCTCAGAGCCAGTGAACTGGAATGAAAGCAACACAGGACAATCATCTCCAGAGTGAACTTGAATGAACTTCATGTTCCATTTATGCAACTTGGTGGAAATGATGGAAAGAAGTTAAGCAAATAGGTCCTTCCTTTCTTCACTAGTATACAGCATATTTACTGAAAAATACTTAGACATCTTTTACTTTGGCATTTATTCTGTTTAATGCAGAAACTTCCTGTGCCTGTACTAATATTGTAATATTTAACATGCTTTGAAAATCGGCTCCATCCAATTATGTTTCCGTGTAAACACGCTCTGTCAGTCTCATTTACAAAACTTTTTTCCTTAGAAAAGGATAGTGCAGTCATTGCTTTTCAGAGAGATAAGTGGAAGAACTTTAACTGCTTAAGTGCTCTGGGAGGATGGAGAAGATTTGACTACCACTTCTCATAGTATCTCCAAACTTAAAAAAAAAAAGAGAGATCAAGAAAAAGTTTTTTTTGAAGTAGTGCGGGGTAGTGAAAACACTTTTAAGTTTAGTATCAGCCATTTCTCAGCTTTGTATAATAATGAATTATCCCTAATATATGTGCTTGCTTGGTAGGGCTACATTGTCATACATTCATATACACACACATGCACATGTAGTTTAAATACAGGATATGAAATGTTATCTAATTGTGGCTCATGATGTTTGTGGTCCTAGTAACAGAATAACCAAATATCAAATAGAATTAGTTGTAGCATCGTTGTTTGGCAGTGGTGCTGGGAGGAAAGCCAGGGTTTCATTCTTGCTACACAGTACTGTTGCACTGAGTTGTGTCCTCAGCCTATCAAGGTATCATTAAATATCTTGAATTTAAACACCACTTGTATGGTTGTCTGTGTGTGTTGTGATTGTGTGCATACATGGTTTGTAAAAAGTCATATATTTGATAAACTTTTGCGATACAATATAATCTTAAAAGAAAAGTTGTGGTTGATGCATCTGTTGAAAGTGATGCTAATCTTAGCACAAAAAGATAAAATACATACTTACATGTTTTCCTGGAAAGTAATGGCTTCAACACAGAAATATGAGCAGCAAAATAAACTATTAATTTGCATAACAATTTTTATTTAATAAAGTAGAAATTTCCATCCTATTATATATTTTTACTCCTTAACTGGTATTTGTGTGCACTGTCAGACATCACTGTAATTTTTCTAAGTAAGAAATATGTTTAAATTAAGTGTATAACCTGAACAGCAAAGTTTAATTCTTAGTTAAAAAAGAAAAGGACAAAATGAATTGGATTTGTGTAGGGTTGGTTTCTTCCTACAGTATGAAGACCATGGAAAAACAGTAAAATAATTTTTCTCTATTTCTTCAGTATTAAAATAGGCACATACCTGTTTTTCATAGGAAACTTGATTAAGAGTTACACACCTTAACTTTTAACTTAACATTCAATAGGGGGACATGAGTAGCCTACAGGCAGGCAGACAGGGTAACTGATATGATGAACTATGTATAAAACATAATTACTTGTTAAAATAAGTGGAAATTAAAGAATAAGAAAATATTAAAATTGAGCTTTTGTAATGCTATACACAACTTTACAGATTCTGTAGAAGCAGAGCAAAAGGGGTATTGGATAATAAATTATTAATCTCATTAATTTTATTTGGTTCTGTGTGAAATATGAAATGTCCATATAAAAATGTAAAAGGTTTAAACTTTCCAGGGCAGGAAATATAAGTTGAAAAAAGTATTTGGAAAGGTGAAAAATTGATTTAATATGATGTTGAAATACAAGGTCAATGACCAAAGTAAATCTACATTTGAAATTATAAATAATGGTTATTGTTTTGCAAGAGCAAATCAATGTTCAAAAACAGTAGAAGAAATCAGAAGATTATCCTGAGTTAAGAAAATTCATTAGAAGATACTTGTGAAACACGAATGATAAAATAAACAAAGAAAGAAAGAATTATGGGTAGAAGTGAATTAAAACAAAAGCAGCCAATCCATATAATGAATATCAATTCATTTCATATTGTCTTATTTTGATTTTGAGTAGCTGTCCTCTGGCAGGATAAGTTTGAAAATATATATGGGTGTTTCTCAGTTATTATGTGAATTTTCTCTTATAGCAGAACCTTTCTCCTTTTTAAAAAATTTTAATTAACAGATTAACATTGTATGTATTCACCATTTATAATGTAATGATTTGATATACCTACTCATTGAATGACTACCACAATCCTACTACCACACCAAACAACATATAACTAGAGCAAATGAAAGAACAGGAAAACAGTAATTCCAATAGCAATTTTAGATTTTTAGTTTCTTGCAACTTCTGTTGGCAGCAAATACTCTCCTAGTCCTTTGGGCATAGATATAACCAAAATACAATATACTGGAAAGCTCTTCAGAAAGAGGAATTTAGTTTGTGCTATTCGGGAGACTGAGAAGTCCATGGTGCGAGGCAACAGAGCATGCAGTATCTGATGAGAGCTTTTGCTCCATCCCTGGTGGCTTCTGGTTTTGTCTTCACATCCTGGGGGGGGGGGGTATCAAGTTGTCTGGGCCTGTTATTTATACAGACATTAATCTCATTCTTGGTGGCTTCACCTCATGCCCTAATCACCTCTCAAAAACCAAAAATTGTAATACAAACAAGTAAATCTCAACATAAAAATTTATGTTATCAAGAACCAGGCAGTAGTAAGTGTTCAATATCAGAAATGATGGTAAGCCCTGTCAGTTACTTATATGATTAATCTGCGTGCTTATGGAAGGAATTCATGTATACATTCTGTAGTGACATTGAGTTTGGAAAATGCAAAGGGACTTTGGACTTAGACAACGGGATAGTTTATCAAGAGTAAACATCTCTATGCCTGGTATATTAATTGGAGGAATACCACTGCCTTTAAATAATAACATGGAATCGATGACTTGGAGAAATACTGTTATGCTACATATATACTTTGTTAATATTCTAAGTTATATTGTCAGATATGCATACTACTAAGAAATGTGAAAAATGAAGTCAGAAAACAAAAAAATGTAATATATAAAATAAAAGCTCAGCCAGATACTCTCCAATATATTTAAATAAAATCATAGATGATATTTTTTGGGGTAGCTGACAATTTTGTGCTCTGTGAAACAGTGCTGATGTTATAATTTGACATTATTTAAATGTTACTAGTGCAAGGCTTTATACAACTGCAAATTATAGAAAAATTTCTTGTTCACTTAAGGAAAGAGATACCATCAATAGCATTTTATTAAAGATACTTAATAAAATATTTATTGGGGCATCTCTTTCTCAAAGGATTTGTAATCAATATTGGCATAATAATGTGTAACATTATTTCAATCAATATCAGAAACGCTTATTAGACCCTGTAATAGTGCTCCTTACAACCATTTTACTAATATAAAAGCTTCAGCATAATGAATTACAAAGAAACTTTTATTTATAAGTAATACAATCATACTGTTAGATTTCACATTAAAATATTCTTGCCCCTGAATACCCTCCATATCTGTATATTTATTTGCCTACACCAGGTATCTGTATAATTACCAATTTACTCTAGTTTTTAAAAACTATGAAGTTATTAAAATAAACTGTTAGTGAGTGTACTGTTTGATCAATTTTATGTGCATGTTGCTGGTAATCTGAGCAACCACTTTGAAGGTAACCATATACAATATAATAACCATTGCTAATTTAAAAAAAATATACAAAGTTATTAAACCAATTATTAGGTCATGTTTCAGTTGAATATTAAACATATTAAGAAATACATCCAAAGAATGAGGTAGAAATTTATTGACATTTTCATACAATTAATGTAAATTCTCCAGGCAAAAATGATGATGTTTAGTTAAATTGAGTTTTTCAAGCATTAGTAGTTACTCTTGGTATTAGACAAAAACTTAGAACAATACTTTTAAAACCATCTTATAGAATCTCCTTGATGGATTTACTTCCCTGCTGCCCTCTGTATGCAGAAATGTTAATTATATCAGCATGAAACCACAGAGAATTTTTTAAAATATGGAACACTCACCTGAAAATGTCAAGACATATTAAAACCTAATATAGATACTTCTGACTGATCATTGATGTAAATTTTAAGACTAGTGAGACAGAGATACTACTATTCAATAACATCCCTAAAAGCAAAAAATAATAATAATAACTTGATTTGTGGATTGTAATTCATATTTTTGAAATGTCTTCTTGCTTGCTTCACTCTTTGAGAGGTTCCATTTTTACTTATATATATATATATATATATATATGTGCAGAATATCCTATTTTTCTCTCAGTAGATAAATGTTAATTACTATCATGTGTACAGCTACATTTGTTATACTATCTACATAACAGAAAAGTGTCAACATTACATATCCAGTTTTATGTTTATATTTACTTAAAATTTTAAAACAAAATAAATTTAATAAAATTTATGGGTTAATATATTACCAAAACATCATTATAAAATATTTTATCTGAATATAATTCTATATTTCCCTTTATCACCTTAATATACATTTTATTTTGTATCTTTCATTTATTGATTTCTGAATACATGTGGACTTCTGCTCTGATCAAGACTGAATGTGCAGAAATGAATGAGATAAAATATTATTTTATATAAGTACCAAATTTAGTGTCTTAATTTTCTATTTATATTATAATAAATCTAACATATACTTGTATGCATCATAAATTAGTGGTTTAAAATAACACAAAGTTTTCAGTGTATATCTTAGTTCTAGAGGTTTGATCTCAAATGAATCATACTGTACTAGAATCTACATGTTCCTATCTGTTAGTTCTCAATATTTAGATAAAGAGCTCCTTTTGTTCTGTTATCAACCTAAAATATTGTCTGCTTATGGCCCCTCTCTAGCTCTTGTTCCCCCTTTTTCTCTATTTTACCTCTTTTTCTCTCTGACCTCTGTCTCATAGTCACATAGTGACTGTGATAGTCACATAGTGACTTAGCTGATTCCCCTGAAAACACTTAGCTTTCATAGTCACATAGTGATTTAGCTGATTCCCCTGAAAACATCTGTCTTGGTTACTTTTCTCTCATTGCTGAGACGAAATACCCAACGCCCAAAATGAAGGACGGAAAGGTTTATTTAGCTTATAGTTTGTGGAGGTTTCAGTCCATACTTGGCTGGTTCTGAGGCAGAGTGGTACATAGCAGAGCGCAAACATTCATGGCAGCAGAGCACAGCAAAAACAACCAGAGCAAAAGGGAGGAATAGCAGCAAGCAGCCTCTTTCCCTACCTTACATTGTAAACAGGCTACCCCCACCCAGGAGGCGTGTAGCTCTCACACAATCTCCATGCCCTCCTCTTCCACAGGCTCAGGATGTATTCAAAGTAAGCACCTTGGCTTCCTGCTGAATCACTCAGCCAAATCTCTAGACTCCCCAACTTGACACAATGTTATCAACCATAACAATCCACCCCTTATCAACTTGGCAAGCAGACATACTTCTTCAAACCAATTTCCAGATACAAAAACATTATATTACATTAGAACCATAACATTTCACCCCCTAAAGACTCATGCACATCCCTTTATGCAAAAACCATTCAGTCCATCTGCAAGAGTTGCCAAAGTCCTAACAGTTTCAGCACTGCTGAAAAGTCCAAGTCCCAAGTCTCTTCCAAGGTATAAGGCAAACTCTTTAGTTACAAGCCCCTCCCATACAAATGAAACGTTAACACTTCCAACATTCAATGGCACAAAATAAACATTACCATTCCAAAAAGCACCAACAGGGTAATGTAGAGCACTGGGACCAAAACGTCCAAAATCCATCAGGGTGAATATTGTGCTCTGTAATTCCACATCCAGCATCTGAAGCAACTTGTGGCACATTGTGAGCTCCAAAGAACTTGCATGAGCCCACCCCTATGGCACTTCTAGAGGTGACAGCCTCCATGGCTTCTGTCTTAGACCCTCTTTGCTTTATCCTGGCAGCTTTCCTCAGATGATCCATGGTCCTATCTTTTCTCAACTTCTGATGTCTCCAGTGCAACTTCTGCTTCACACTCACAACCTCACACACTGCCCTCTCAGGGGCACACTGCCTAGCCTCCAAGGCCTTCTGAAATCTGGGTATAAGTCTCTTTAACCTCAGAACTCTTGCATTCTCCATGCACCTAAAGCCAGGGCCACGTGGATAATGCAAAGGTCTGCTGCCACCTGGAGCGGTAGCCAAACTTTCCTCTCTTTTGGCCGTAGGGGTCTGGTGCCTGGATTGCTGGGCACACTGAATCCAATTCTGAGGAACAAATTCTTTATGCTGCCTCCATTCTGGAACCTGGTGCACCTGCTGCCACTATTCTGGAACATGGCACTCTTTGGGTTCCTTCTCAAGGGAAGGTCTCTCACCTTGATAGTTTTGAGGCTGCAAAGGGTAAAGACTTGCTGCTTCTTGTGATAACCTCATGCCATCTTTTCCATTCTCTTGTTCCTTCTCAGCAATAAAGATCTCCTCAGCCTTATCTTTGCAGTCCAGAGCTTTACTGGAGCTTCCTTTCTGGCCAAACTCACAACGTTTTAAATCATCCTGCTGGGCTCTTTGCCCTTGATTCTCAATATAAATCTGGCTAAAAGCCCCCAACAATAGCCATGCCATCTCCCCAACATTCTACTGCCTTCCAATAACTTTTGTTAGTTAATCAGTTCTCTGCCACCCTTAATCTTAGTTTTAGGAAAAGTCTCTGGATACGAGAAAAATGCAGACAAACTTTCTGCCAAGCCATAACATACATCATTTGGAGTCCAACAGCCAATAAAGTCCTTCCCAGCAGAATCCTCCCGAACCTGGTCATTACTGGCAGGATTTCTATCAGCCTTCTGGTCTTCTGAACTCTGACCAGAATCTCCCTAACAGAACTGCTGAAGGTGTTCTAGAGCATCTCTTTCAGGCGACATCTCTGAACCTTTCCAAACTCTTCCTATAAACCATTTCCAAAGGTTCTTGAACCACATGGTCATTGCTGAACCACAGGAAAAGCAATGACCCCAGTCTGCTGGTACCACATTCTGTCTTGGTTACTTTTCTCTCATTGCTGAGACAAAATACCCAATGCCCAAAATGAAGGAAGGAAAGGTTTATTTAGCTTACAGTTTGTGGAGTTTTCAGTCCATACTTGGCTGTTCTGAGGCAGAGTGGCACATGGCAGAGGCCAAACGTTCATGGCAGCAGAGTACAGCAAAAATAACCAGAGCAAAAGGGAAGAATGGCGGAAAGTAGCTTTTTTCTTTTTTAACATTGTATACAGGCCACCCCCAGGGGACGTGTACCTCTCACACAGTCTCCATGCCCTCCTCTTCCACAGGCTCAGGATGTATGCACAGTAAGCACCCTGCCTTCCTGCTGAGGCACTCATCCAAACCTCTAGACTTCCCAAGTTGACACAATGTTATGAACCATAGCAACATCTTTTCTCCCATGAGGGCTCTGTGTTATGCTGTGCCAAGAGTCAGTTCTGGTTCATATCATTTTCTTACCTCAAGATCACGTTACTCAGTCACATCTGCAAAATCTTTTCTTTACATAAATCAACATACTCGTAGGTTCCAGGTATTATTTTTGAGAAGCACTGACACTCTGTCTGCTGTAGTTTATGTAGTTGCATTTCATCTAAACTGTATTTAATGTGTGTATATTTTATTAGAGTAAAATACCTCAGTATTGTAACTTCAGATTTTACTGTACTCTCTACGAAAACCTTTAAATGGCTTTTTACTGTAAACACGGTTTTTGGTTTTATATTATCAGTGTAGATCAATCTTCATTTATTTTTATTATCCTACTCTATTATGAACTATAACATAAATAGGGATAAGTACATAAGTATGCCCTTGATGTGTATTCAGTATTTTAAAAGCACAATCCATGCATCTACCACAGGAAGCAAGGGGGGTCTCTGCCAGTACTTTATAATTCTTCACATGACCCTTCTAATGTAAAAAGCATTAGACATAACCACTACCCAAACTGCTGATAATTGTTTTTGTGTACTTTACCCCTTGCAAATATAAACTTAAATGATAATCTTTGACATGTATTTGTAAAGTAAGCCAAATCATACCCTTTCTTTGATGATTTTTCTAGTTTTCTTCCCTAAAATTAAACTTAAAGGTCCATCTTCATTTTTGGTTATAACTCTGTGTTATCTTAACTTTTGTGAAGCATTCTACTACTTTGATTTATGAGGCAATCTTCTTAGAGTGTACAAACCGAAACAATAATGACATTAAAGAGATCATTCAGCATTGATTTGCATATGCTGTGGCAACAGTCTCCAAACTCTTCGACCTAACACAAGTCAGGTTTTTTCTTAGCTACTATACATCCACCATCAGTCTATTCAAATGATCTTTATTACTGTCTGAAATAGCAACTGTACTGAGATTGGGACACTTTTCCAGGCAATGGAATAAGCAACTGTGTTTGTTGTGGGATTTTGTTGTTGTGGTGGTGGTTGTGAAACCTTCTGTCTAGAATGGACATAGTTTACTTCCAATCCTAATTGATAGGGCAGAGCAAGTCATGTGTCCTTTAGGTTAAGGAGGCAGGGAAGTATAATATATGGTGTTCCTGGAAGAAAAGACCGAAAAATATATAACACGTTGTCCTAATCAGTTATACACTGCAGTATTAATCATTAGATATGCAATTCACTGCTTACTGCCAATAAAATCCAGTCAGTTTCCCTACAGGGCTAACAGAGGAGCATTGTAACCATAGAATAGTACTCAGAGCCCAAGGCGATGGATGGTATTCAGTAATCTCATCATTAACACAATGTGCTGCTGTCTCAATTCAGATCATCTCCTGATCTGGAGACTCATGAAATCAAAAATACAGGAACTCACCTTACTCCACAAGGGCAAAGGGATAAAGTAACCATAGGGAATGTGCTCATTAAAAGCAGAATGTACTCATACACAGTAATTCCACAATAAAGTAGATGGATGTTGTGAACATCGCAAACTTAACAGTGGAGACTGTTCTTTGATTAGACCATAATTCTGAGTAATGCCGTTCTCTTGCTCTATAATTTCCTTATTTTCACTCTTGTGGTAGTCCTTCCTTTTTCCATCTGTCTGGTAACTATGTCTGAGGAGGAAGTTGGAGAATAAAAGTATAGATACTTCAGACTTCCAGGTAGTTTTGTCAGATTGATTTTCAACTGAAGGAGCTGAGAAGTCCTAATGCTTAATAAAACCTTGAATAGCTACACGATCTTTATACCTGGCTAAATTTCACTGGATAAGATGAATATTATAAAATATGGACCTTTAGAATTGTTTGCATCCTAGCTTTTTTCACAGTCTAATATTAATATTGTCTAATTTCTTTGCCTCTCATCTTCGATTGCACTCTGTAATTCAATTATAGTTATGCTGCATTTTGGGGACTTTACAGAAAGAGCCTCCATATAATTGCAGTTGCTAACAGTGTGTGGCATAGTTTTAATTTTGTCTGATCCTCGCTCAAGTCTGAGCTCAGTGCTCTCACTGGAGGCCCGTCTCCATCTCATAGTCAGTTTTCTCTTCTAGCGGTGCAAGTCTGTGCACCGCTTGCAAGGCTGACTTTTTCTGCATGCTAATTCCTCTCCTCCTGATCCCATTTCTTTCTTCTGACCGATAGCTTGGCAGTTCAACTAATATGAACCCGGCTATGTTTTGTTTGTTTCAACTGCTTCTACTAGGACAGCAAGTTCATTAGATACATTGTCTTACTGATGTTTATCTTTGCTGAGACAACATCTAGCACCTAAAGTTGAAAGAGGAAACATTTATTTTAGCTTACAGTTTATAGAGATTTCAGTCCATAGGGAGCTGGCTCCAAGGCCAGGCCACATGACAGAGGCCATCAGAGAGGAAAAATAGCCCATGGGGTGGCAGGCAAGTGGCAAGCCTGCATTCTTTTGTGTCCCTTTATATTCCATTCAGGCTGCAACAGCCCCAACGTGGGGCTTCTATTATCCATACCCAGAACTATGCTGGCTCAGTTTAGTTAGCACACAACCTTAATCTCAGTATCACACCCCCTAGATCCAGCCACCTCTGAAAAGCCCCACCTATGAGCACATAGGGCTGTTGATGGACATCTAAATATAAGCTGCACCATACATACATTTATTTTCTAAGTTTTTACAGGCTACAATTGTGCATAACAGTTATAACATGTATCAACTTGTATCTTTCATTCCTCCATCCACCTCGTCCTAGGTGTTTCCTTGACAAACTCACACAGCCCCTATGTAAGGGTCCTTTGTATTAAGGATATTTGTCATGGAACCCAAACTATTTAAGCATTGCCATGTGGATATTTTAGTTTACTATGTGGGCAGAAATAAAGGAAGCAGAGAATCCCAGCTGTTTGTTAAACTTTTCCTTCTGACACAGGCTACTGCTTGTTGTATATAAATAGTTTTAAGAAGCCATATAGCTGTAATTAACTTTAGCTGTAGAGAAAAATGAAATCTAACTATGTATCCATAAGGAAAGTGTCTAGAAACACTGTGAACACCTTTATAGGAGACTGTAAGTGAAAAGTTTTTGTAAATCTCTGAAATAGATTTATGCATATGTGGAAATTCAACTGTACTTTGATCATTTTCTCTCTTTCTTTATTTCCATCTTTGAAAGAGATACAGTGAAATCCTTTGTCTCACTATGGATACCAATGCAAAGTGAACAAAAGCACATTTTAAAAATGATTCTCAAATGAAAAGTTCTCAATGCCAAATGGCATATAACAGATTTATTTGTTAAACAGTAAGACTCACAGTACCTTAAAGGAAAAGTAGGGCAAACAGTGACAAATGTTCATGACTTCAGCATTGATTTTTACCAAGGAGACAAGTGGGTTTGAGTGTCATTTTACAGGGATTTGTTCTGTG
Organism: Dinomys branickii; assembly: GCA_004027595.1. NCBI lineage: Eukaryota > Metazoa > Chordata > Mammalia > Rodentia > Dinomyidae > Dinomys > Dinomys branickii. The sequence goes on along the minus strand of PVLD010000029.1, from coordinate 125,265 downwards.
GTAACAACCAGAGATTGAAGCATATGTTCTTTTCGGTTCAGCCTTTACTCATTGCTTTTAAATGAAGTTTTTTATTATTATTTTTTTTAATTGCCACGTAGTTGCATTTCTCTTTTTATTGCTTCTTAACTGAAAGAACCATTATCCATGTTGCCAGTGTCCAAAATAGTGTGTCAGGGTCTGAATTAGTATGTTGGGAAATGTGATGCTGCTTTTAATATTCCTTGTTAATTTTACTTGCTTTGAGAATCATCCTAGATCATATTTGCAAGAATACTGTAGTATCATGTAGTCATTCTCATCTATGATTTTTGAGTATAGCATTCAAATATGTTGAAGCATTTGGATCTGATGTAGAGACTGAAATTCTCTATGTCACACAATGTGCTTATATAATTCCATGGAGTAGGAATTACTAATATGTGCTAAGAATTCACAGCATGATCATCTCTTGCAGGTGATAGGACATTTTCATTTAGGGTCATTATGAGAAAATATATAGGGCAATATGATAAATTATCATCCCTATCATATGTTATTTTCCATCTTAAATGTTTCTATCCTTGACACTAATTTTCAATATATCTCTAAAGATATATTATGTACTTTTTAGCCATTTCTAAATTATGTTGGTAATAGTTAAGAAAAATGTTACCTTTCTTATCCAGAGATATTTTCTTAGTCCCTGAAGTGGTAGGAAAAAAAAATTCCTCAGGTTTCACGCGTGTTCATCCCTGTGTGCTTAGTTTACAGTTGATAGAGAATTGTGAAGAGATCTGAGTGGTGTGTGAAATGCAGTTTAACTCTTCAGCCTCTTCTTCCTTCTCTATCTTCCAACAATCCTATACACAGAGAATTTACATTTTGACTTAAAATGGCACTACAATTATTTTCACTATTCTCAAACTTTTCCCGTCTAGTCATATAATATTTAAAAGTCCAGAACAGCAACACTGCGGAAGTGCAATCAACAACGTTAATGTCTATGAATACATGATGAAGCAAGTTGACACTGCTGTGGTTTAGCTCTAAAATATTTCCACCAAATCTCGTGTATGGAAACGTGGCTTTTGGAAATTGAATGGACCATTGGAGGCCACTACTCTCATCCCCAGAGTAATCCATTATGGATTCACAGCTAAATATGCCGTTCTAAGGTACGGCCTGGTGGAAAGAGATGTGTCCTTGGATGGGGCGCAGTTTTGGAGCCTGCATCACCCTCCCTGGCTCCTCCCTTCTCTCTCTGGTAACTAGCAGCCATGAGCTGAGCATTTGTCCACTTCCTGGCCTTCCCACCGTGTTCTTCATGTCTTGGAGCCAGATCATGGAGCCCGACCCTGAGGCTCTGAGTCTTCTCAAAGCCGGGAACCATAATAAACCTCTCCTCCTTTAAGTTGTGCATTTTGGGTATTCTGGCCCAGCAATGGCAGAGTGACCGAGACAGAGACATTATACCTTGGAGAGATTTTAAATTAGATCCTGGGGTTCTAATTTTAAAATTAAATAGTGATATAGTTGGTAAGGCAGGAATCTTACATAACAATTTCTTATCGAAGGCAAATTATTTGCAATGTAGAACTTCAACAAAAACTTCACTTTCTACATTGTTATATTTCTCAATATAGCAAAATTTTTAAAAGTGTTAATACCGGAAAATGCCTATAGAGCATTCTAAACCAACGATGAGATCTTGTGGCATTGAGAATGATCTAGAAAATATGTCCCATCAATGTGTGTTTATTTTAGTTGCTTCTATACCCGAGGACAGTTGTCTCTGCGGACAGTTGTCAGTTCTTTTCTTCTAAATGTCTCCTGTGACACCTGCTGTTTTTTTCTGTAACAGGTGTAGAGCCTTAGCAGGAAAATGACACTCTGAATTTGGTGTTGGTATACTTTGTGGAAATATTTGTAGCAGCATTTCATTAAATGTTGTTTCGTCAAGATACCAGCGCATCACCAACCCTTCTACGGTCCATATTTTTAGAATATAGAATCTCACATTTTTGTTCAACCTTCAAGTTCTAGTCAGGGCCTTTCAAAAGCAAGTTCTGTCTTAGCTTGAAAGTAACTGCACTTCACATTCCATAAGTGTGAATAAGCACAGATTTCTTTGTTAATTGCTGGTTTTAAAGTAGAACATGTCCCCTCCACGTGTGACCAGGGCATTTTCTCAGGCAACTCTGCAAACTGTCCCTCCAGCACTTTTAAAATCTCACTGAGGCACTGAAGGCAAACAAACAATATTAGGGTTTTAAAGATATTCTACCTATTTTTGACTTGTCATTTTTACACCTCATTTTTACTATCCATAAATTCTTTTTTTTTTTTTTTTCGTACTAGGAATCCAACTCTTAACGTCGTACTTGCTAGGGAGGCACTGTGCTGCTGAGCTATATCCCTGGCCCTGAATTCTAAATGTAATGATGGCTCACAGTTTATAAATCTTAGTCTATATGTTTATTGAGTACCTTTCTTTGGCTGCTACATAGCAGGAAGCAATTAATAACATTATGTATAAGTTGAATAATTTCTACCCTTGCATTTTGTGAATATCATAAAACTAATAAGTTCAGCCTTATCCATATTATCACTTTCTTCTAAAATCTAAACTAATATTAATAATGTTCTATATATAGTTGGTTCTTCTTAGATTAAACCAGATGCAGAATGAAAATATTCAGAAAAAAATGCATATGTACAACATGCATACAGATGTTCTTGTCATTATTTGCTTAATAATAAAGTATCACAAAAATTTATATATTATTTACATTATATTAAGTATACATATGCAATCCAGAGATGACCTAACACATACAAGAGGATGTGGGTAGTGAATATTGATGTAGATGTATGAATAAAATATTTATGTCAGGAAATTTACATCTTACCAGGGTTCTCATTTTTCTCACAATCTTAATATGAATCCCTCATTACATGAAGTGATGTCTGTATATTGTAGGAGGTTCCAACAGGTGGCTGATTTGGTTAGTGGCATATTCATATTAAATAAATTGGGTGTGTTGCTTTGGATAATATTGAAATACCATCAATTATTAAAGTAAAACTTTATAACAGCAATTGTGGTGGATATCTTAGGTATGGAAAATACCTCTAAACTTTAGTCATGTAATAATTTTTGTTTTAGTTATTACTTTGTACAAAGTAGGATACTTCAAAGAATAGTTATACATGGACTGAGAATGTAGCTCAGTGGTAGAATTTTTGCCTAATATGTTTGAGGCCTTGGCTTCCATTCTGAGCAGCAAACAAAGAAACAGATTTAAGAGTGATTAAATATGATAGTAAAATTAATAGGAAACCCTTCAAAAGTTACACCCATGCCCTAGTTCCAAGAACCTGTGGATGTTAAGTTGTTTAGACAAAAAAAAAATTCACATATGCAATTGAATTAGATTGAAATGAAAAGAAAATCCAAATTCTCTTGTTGATTGTACATCCAGTGCAAGTTATCTTCATAAAGAAAAGGCAGAGAGAGATTTGAGAGAGAAGAGATGAAGGTTATGTCAACAGAGAGACAGAAATTGGAGTAATGTAGTCACAAATCACAGCAGGTACAAGATGCAAGAAACAGATCCTCCCTTAGAGTCTTGAGGGACATAGCCTTTCCAAATTTCAGGTTTCTAGGCTTGAGGAGTGTGAGAAAATATCTTTCTGTTGTTTGAGCCCCTGTATTTTTTTTTTTGTAATTTGTCATGGAAGCATCAGAAAACTAATATCCCTGCTTCTTGGCACCTACTTCTAAAAAGTAGCATGTTTTTTCATGCCCTTGGTGCATTAATGCTCTTTATGGAATCCATGACAGAAGTTTATATGCAATTGTCATTTTGAAACATTAATTGCAACTTTTGATAAATGCTTTATTTCTTTTTGCTTATGTGTGATATAGAATATTCAGATAGATTTTAAACTTCTTAATGTTAGTATTTTCTGTTGCTATACAGATGAATAAATTGCTTGAAATATGTATACATAAGTTTAAAAAATGCACAAAATATGAGCAATGACATATATGTGCATGCATATTTATACTAAAATATGGGAAACGTGAATATATAAATAAATATTTAGTTCTCCCCATAAGTAAATAATAAATGCCATTGTTTATTGATTTCAGTTTGTTGAGATGATTATTATCATTTACTTATCTAATATAGAGGGAACAAAACATTTTGGTAAATTCATTACTAGAAAGATTAACTTTGTTGGAAGCACACAGAAAACTTCTGTGATAAAACAGTCACTATGAACAGTTGTACAATTTGCTTAAAGATGAAATCAATCTCTCCAAGAACAGAGGAACATAAGCTCTAAAATTATCCAGAGTCTCTGTTTTAAGAGTCTTTTCCTATTACTGCTATAAATTACAAGCTACTTTCAGAAAAGGAGAAAAATAATATTTATTTTTATTTTAAATCATTATAATTGAAATGTTATTGCCTTGTTTTACTTCTGAGGGTGAAGAACAGTAAGTATAAGGAAACAGAAGTCTTAAAAGATAAACAATACTGGAAATTTAAACACATTTTTGTGGGATATAAAGCATATTACTACAACCTCTTGGGCATTGAAACCAACATTTTTATTTCAGCAATGTTAGCAAGAACATTAAAAATTTTACATGGGCCTGTTGGGCATAGCAAATTCATCCAGTAAGCTATACTGCCAATAAATAAGTGCAGGTGCAAAGAAAATTATGAACAGAAATATGATGATATTTACCTTTGGGGATTCAGTATATTACTTGTGTTAACATAATGTGTATTGTATTAAAATGTTACAGGAAATAAATTTTTAAAATCATTTGAAGTTTATAGATATTTCCAGGCTAAATCTCTTACTGGAATTCTCAGTTTCCTGAATCATTTTTGTTTTGCTACTAGTAATCTCCACACACATCTATGTTTATCACTTTCCTTTATTTATATAGACTACCTGAGGATCAAACTATAATTATATGTTGTATTAGTTGGCTCTGAAGTGGGAAGGGCACCATGGTGAAACAGGCGGTGGAACAAGGTTGGTTAGTTCACGGTGGCCAAGAAGCACAACAGAGAGAAGAGTACTAGGGGAAAGAGACTGTGGCCTAGATAGAGTCGCCAAGAAGACACCTCCCATCCAAACATACCCAGAAGTATGCTTTTCTTACCTCCTTGCATTTTACTAATCTATGAGTCAATCAGGTTGACACTGAAGATTAACACATCACATTCCCCCCCCCCTTTGTGATCTTGACACCCAAACACATCTCCCTAAACCAAACCTCATCTCCAAATAGAGGCAATGACAGAGTTATAACTGATCAAACATGAGACCCTCCTGTGTAAGCCAGAGGTCCACTAATCTCTTTCCCAGTGTCAACAACTCCAGCATTGTTCTGAAGTTCAAACCAAAGTCTCCTCTAAGACTCAAACATACTTTTAGCTGTGAAGACCTATAAAGTTCAAAAAGCAAGTTATGCACCCCAAAAAATACAGGATAAACACCTACATTTTAAAACGAGGAATAGGGGACTAAACAGAAATTAGACCAAAAAGGACCTAAAGAGTGCATGGGAAACATTAAATCTTCCATCACCACAACCCATGAGGCATCCGAGGCACATGGGGGTGATGGGTGACTTCCAGAAATCGTGGGGGCCCCACCCCTGTAGCTCTGCTTTTTGAAATTCACATGACTTCTCTCTTGGTCATTTCTTTTTCTTTAAATAGTATGTTTGCATTACATGCACTTCACAGTCATCTTAGGCAGTGGGTATGTATAGATTATACAACTTCTTTCTTTTTAAAATTCCCTTCCCTTCTCTTCCTTTTTGCTCATGTTTGTGGCACATAATGTATATTAATTCAAATTACTAGGGTTCTGTGCATGGCAGGTCTTTATTCTGTTTCCCTTTTTTCTCCCACAACCCCTGGCCCTTGATCACTTGCACTCCTTCACGTCCCCTTTTCTCCCTTCTGTCCTTCATTAGTCCCCTTCTTTTCACTTTGCTTTACTTGAACGAGTTAACATACAGTATTTAGACTTGTGTATCTGGTTTATTGTACTCAACATTGTATTATTCAGGTACATTTATTATCCTACAAATGTCTCAAATGTGTCTTTGGTAGCTGAGTGGTATTCCATTATGTATAAATACCATATTTTTTTGATCCAATCATTTGTTGGTGGGTACACAGGCTGATTCCACGATTTAGCTATTATGAGTTGTGCTTCCACAGATTCACTTCTGTGGAAGTGGGCTGCACTGGGTAAGTGCTTGCATATTTCTAAACTGCCTCTTAGACATCTTTCTGTCCAAGTTCAGACTACTTTATTCCATTTTAATGGACCTAATTTCTTGCAGTGACTCTTTATTTGTCCCTAACTTTGTCTTTTCTCTTCTAAAACCAGCATACAAGTTGTCCAAATCTTTCACGTGTGCTATTTTGTTCCAGATTCCTACTGTAAACCAGCCTGAAGTATCCATACCAATACCTGAATATTGGGCTGCCTTGAAATGTCTCCATCATACCAGTTAGTCCAGATTACTACATTTTAGGACATGAGAAAAATGTACTTGAGCTTTTTGACAGACTTTAACATAAAGGAATTCTCACCCATTTCCCAACAGAGTCCCCATTCCCATCTGAATCTTCGCGAACATAGCCTTTACTGTTCTCGTACCAGAAATGCCCTTCAAGCTGTAGTCACAGCCGTTTAGGCTTTGTCCACTGCAATTCTTCAAACTTTTCCCAGCTCCTCCTCCAAAAGAGTTCCAAAGACTTCTAAATCACATGAACAGGTTTAGATATAGCAATGACTTCTCTTGTAGACTTTCTCTATTAGACAACTGTATCCAAAGCATAATCATGATAGAGGCACATGGTGGAGAAAAGCTGATAACTTCATAGTGGCCAGGATGAGTGGAAGAGTTTCAGAAAAGAAGAGACCAGGGAGAAAATATAGTCTCCAAGGTAATGAGCTGGTGATCCACCTAGAACTTTGCTTTATTAATCTAGAGAGTCTCTCGAGTCAATCACATTGCAGTTCTGGTTAATAGTTACATATATAAGGAAAGTATTGTGACTTTTTAAAGTAGACTTAGAATGCTTTATTCAACTAGGTCTTCACTAATATAGGGTTGTTTGTGTTATTTAAGTTGTTACTATTTTGCGAATAGTATCATCAAAATATAGAGTATCCCATCATAGGTAAAAATTATTGCCTTGGCCATAAATCTTTATTAAAATATTTATGGAGTATTTACATTAGATATATTTCAAGCAGTTATAAGGCTGGATCAAAGTAAGGTAGTGGTATATGCCAAGAGACTTTTCATTCTGGTTTTGAAATTATTTCATGCCACAGGAATGTATGAAAGTTCGTATTAGATCAGTCTCTTGTAAGCTAACAACGATGTTAAATTTTTGGATTTTTGCAAATAGAATAAGTAAGAAAATGACTTTTTAATTTCTGCATTACTCATTTCTTTCTATGATATATATATTCTTGTGTCTATTTAATTTTTTGGCCTAATTTTTAATCGCCTCTACTAAGCACATTAATCTTTAGATGTTTTAGATTTTAATTATTTTTCTTAGTTTGATCTTTGTCTATTTACTTATGCTTTTTTTTCCATGAGTGCATTCAGATGTAAACCAACTGGTGTAACTTTTTCACTTAATTTCTCAATTTTGAATTTATTTTTTTTTCAATTTTGAATTTAAATTTTTAAATGCTTTATCTCTCTCACGTGTAGAAAAGGAAACCAATTTTTATTATGCTTATGGTATTCTTTTACACTGCAGTTTCTGGGGAAATTACCTGTGAGGAATACCTCTGGGGAATTTATCTTGATGCATGAAAGGATGAGTTACCCACTTTTATGTCTTTTCAATTTTGTCTCTATTGCCTCAACATCACTAATTTAGAGGTGCATTTTTCCTCCTTGTTGTATGCTATTTTCAAATGCTGGTCCCTTCTTCTATTTATGCACTACAAACATTTGGTTCTAGGCTCTTTTAAATATTTTTTGTTACTTTGTACTTGTTTCTTCTTTTTGCTCATTCTGTTTTTCTTCAAGACTTTTTCTGCTAGAGATAACTTCTACTTCTTTCAAATAATTTCTTAAATACCTTCACTTCTTTTTAGGAAAACATTATGACTTTTGTTATGCTATCTATATGTACCTTATAGAGAATTCAATTTTTATCATGAGATATGTTCTTTTCCTGGGATGATGGTATTTGTTTTAATTTCTTTATGTTCAATACAAGACCTTCCTATGATTTTTATCATTTCTTTAAAGTCAAGTCATTTTTATTCAATCAATACCACTCTGCTACCAGTATAAAATTCTAAATCAAAATTGAGAAAAAAATGAAAATTACATATAAATAGCATTTAAAAGGACTGAAAATTATATACCTACCAAATTGATTTAGGACTTCAACTCTGAAACTCCAAAATATTGCTGACAAATCAAATATAGTGCAAATACATGGATGCCTCGTGTAGTGGGCTGGGACTGGAAGACTCGGTTATGTCAGTGTTTCACATCTGCTCAGATTTGTCTTTACATTCATTCCGCACAAGTTCTTCTGTTTTTTTTTTTGGATTTAGAACTTCCATTCAGGAAACATCTTTATTGCCTTTGTCACAAAACATAAACATAGTCTTCCCTAGTCAATACCTCTTCTCCCAAATGAATACCACATGCCTCCAACCTTTCTTTTTTCTTTACTTGCATTCATAGATTGAACTCCAGTCAAAAGAAGACTAAGAAATTCTAGAAAAAATTTCAGTAAAAAAATCATTAAATGACATCTACAAAAATCTACACAGAGATACACAGAAAGCAGCATTAATGGAATTTTGAACAATTAGGGATCAGCATGCAGGTAAAAACCAAATCAATACATGAGGATGATAGGAAAGTTTGAATTTATTGCCTCTAAGAGCCATGTCTTTCAAGGGATTTTGCTGTTTCTAAGAACGAATCCCCTCCCCTTGTAGAGATTCAAGCTGATATCCAATGTGATTCGCTGTGTCAAAAGTCACAATATTTTATTCAATACATTTTTCATGGTTTCTTATCTTTTAGCGATAAGAAAGCTTTGACAACAGTGAAACATAAGCAGAATGGGAAACTTTGAAATTCATGCTACATTAATTACAAATGATTTGCACAGTGAATTCATTCAACATAATAAGAAAAATAGCAAAAAGAATGAAGTTTTAATTGTGTTTCCTTACTTTGGAGTATGCGTAAAGTTTCCCCCATCTTGACCATGATTTAGATGATTTAAAAGTGAAGATAATTTGAAATGTAGTACAAATTAATAACAACTTACTGAAATTTATGAATGTAATTCCTATGATGGAAACAGTCTTCATGGGTTTTGTTTTTCCCTTAAAACTGTGCAATTTGTATTTTACAGAAGAATTGTTAATGAAAACATTAGCTGAACATGCATTTTCAGTCCCCTGTTCTGAAGAATTGCAGTGTAGTTTAAAAGTTTATATGCTACAAAAACAAGATGCAATGAGAAATTTTTGTACATAGTTAAATGTCACAATTATTTAAAGTTCTGAAAATTCCTCCTTACATTTTCCAGTATATTCAGTTGATATTCAAATATTTCCATAAAAGTTCAACTGAATTTATTTTCTAATCTGAAAATGATTCTTAAAATAGAAGTAAAATAACCCTGATTTGGAAGTCTTATATTCTGTACAGTATGTACTATAATTATTTTGTTATTATTGCATATACAACTATATTTGAGGTTTTTTCCAAAAAATATTCAATTTTTTCAGTAATATTTACTAAAGTCCTAATCTTTCTAGATTTAGTGATCCTAAAATACTTGGATAGTTGCATCCAAATATATAACTTTAAATTTGGTGTTGAGTAATCTATAGTTCTGTCATTATCCCACCATCAAACCTTATGATTTTTACATTTTTCTACTTAGGGTTTCTTTGTTTGACACAGGATCTCACTATGTAGTGCAAGCTGGCGTTTAACATGAGATCTTCTTGCCTCAGCTTCCTGAGTGCTAGAAATACAATCATGTTCCAACATGCCTAAATCTATAGATGATTTTGTGTAATGAACGTCTAACCATATTCTTTCATCAAAATTGGTTTGGCTGATAGATTTTCATCAAAATTGTTTTGGCTGTTAGATTGATTGATGGATGGATTTTTTTAATTTGTGGGAACTCCCTCAAAATTTACTGTCTAGAGAATTTTTTTGTAATTGTGTTGAATTTATAGATCTCTATGAAAATAAACATATTGATAATATTAGTTCAACACATCCTTGATCATGGAGTATTTCTCAATTTATTGATTTCTTTTTATATTTTTTTCAGGAATTTTTTCTACTTCTAAGCTTTCAGGTCATCTGCACTTAAATTATTTCCCTAAGCATTTCATGATTTTATATTATTGTGAAAAATGGTGTTCTTACAGCAAAACAATTGTTTTTGCTCATATGTACAAATGTACATACTTTTGCATATTCACTTGAGTGCCACAAATACATTTACTGATTCTTATTGTAGTTTCGTGTAGCTCATGTATGAGTTAGTATTAATTCTTCATAATCTTTGTAGCTCACTTCCTTTACTGTCTTACCTATTGAAATATCTAGAAATTGTAGAACAATTAAAGATGTGTGAACTGATATCGTTCCATATTCTTGTTTTTAGGGACAAAGCATTCAGGTTTTCTCTATCAGATATGACATTAAATGTAGGTATGTTGTAGCTACCTTTCTTTATGTTCAGGAACTGACTCCTAACTTATTGACATATTTTAATAATAGATACTGAATTTTCTAAAGTCTTTTTTGTTATCTGTGCAGACAATCATCTTGCTTTTGAATTTTATAAATATACTGACTGCCTGATAAATGTTCTTAGAATGAATCCAACTTGATCTGGTTGTTATCTATTTTACATGTTGTTGAATTGAATTTACCCCTGAGTTCTGTTTTTGATTGTCATGTCTATAGTAATAGTGATGATATTGTTTCCTAGCAATTTTTAATTTGCCTTTTGTATAAGGGCAATGCTGTTTTTTATAAATTGAGAAATTCTCCCTAAATTTGTTTTCTGAAAGGATTTATTTAAAAATTTGATGTTATATCTTTCTAACTCAGTTGAGAAAATATTCCAGCAAAGTTGTCTTTTTACAAATTTTTGTGAGGCAAGATTTTTTATATCTGTATATATTTTTATTCTTATGTTTTTTATACTGAGAATTCAATTCATGACTTTGCACTTGCCAGGCAGTCACTATGCTGCTGAGGTATATCCCTGGTCCTAAAGTCCATTTTAAAATAGATTTTTAAAGTAGATTTCTGTAGATTTTTGCCTCCCAGGAAAACTGGGATCATTAAGTTTGCGTATGTATCTTCCAGTAGTTCCACTTAAACTGATGTTTAAAGTTACTCTTTGATTTAACAGATTTTTTATGTAATTTCATTAGGTTCAACACATCCTTTCTTTTCTATGGATTATTTGCACATGGTTTTTACTGCTCAGGTATTTCTAAATATGTGGAGGTTCATCATCCATTTTAAAAGTGATTCCTTTGGTTGCAGGTAATACATTCTATATGATTTTGCTGTATTACTATTATCATAGCCTAAGATGCCATGTATCTTGGATAATATGGAATATGCAATTGAAAAGCACCTTGCTATAGATAACAAGTTAGAAATAGAGCTACAAGATGACCAAATAATCTCATTACTAAAATATATATCTCCAAGGAAGTTAATATCAGTATGTCATATAGACATTTAAACTTAGTTGTTTATTCCAGCATTATTCACAATAGCCTGGATATGGTGTCAACCACAATGTCCACTGTAAGAAAAATAAAGAAAATGTGAGATATATATATGTGTTTGTGTGTATATATATATATATATATAATTTAACCATAAAATAATGAAATTCTGTCATTTATGGTGACACAAATGAACTGGAGAACTTATGTTAAGTAAAACAAGAGAAGTACAAGACAGAGAGCATATATTTTCATTTCTAGGTAGACATTAAAATGATAATGTCCTGGAACTAGCGAATAGAATCCTAAAAAATAGAGGCTGAGAAGAATGTGAGTGGCAGGCGTGGAGAGAGGATGACACAGGGGCATAGGGGAGGGTTGCATGGGAGAAGTAACTTATGCCCTCTGTGAGACACCACGGGAGAGCTCTAATGAACAGCGAATATATGAAAGTAATAGAGACATTTTGAATATTCCTAGCAGAAAGGAAAAATAAATGAGCTAATAGGATGATCATAAGAATGTGTATGCATTATTGACATACCATATTTTACTCAGTATATATGTGCAATTACTGTGTGCCAATTTAAAATTTTCACATATAATTTAATAATTATATGTAATACATAATTTAATAATCATATATTTATTATATTTAACTATATAATATATAAATATATTGTATAATATATCCAAATATATTGTCTAATATATTTAATAATCATAAATATTATTTTATATATAATAATTATATTTAAATTATATATATTAGAAATTGTTCATCAGTGGTTATTTTGGTCTGCCAATTTTAATTGCTCAGGGGGAATTCTTGAAATCTTATATTGTAATCAGTGTGTTTCTTTCAGTTTCTTTCCCATTTGAAGCTGTTATTAATGGCATACCCGTATATCATTTTATACTTTCCTTGTGAAATTAGCCTTTACATATTTGAAATTACCTTCTTCATTTCTGGTGTGCTGTAATGATCTTTGCTGTCGATGTGAGCACACCTTTCCCTGGCATCTTATAATTAGTGTTTGCACATATTTTTCCATGCTCATTACTCTGAAGTACACAGTTTTATGGTTTGCGTTGTTTCTGATATAATATCAATATTGTTCTCTCCTTCCATTGTGCATAAAGTGTACTTTTTCTCTGGGCACCTCAAGATCTTTACCGTTGATTTTCTGTATATTGTTACCTTGCCCGTCAGTGTGTTTTGTGTGGATTCTAATTGGAGTTGGTTGAGCTATTTGAATCAGAGTATCTATATTTTTTTCATAACATGTAAGATTTCTTCACTGTGTCTTCAAGTACTTTATGGTCCTTTTTCAGTGACTCTTGACTTCATATTTGTTGAACTGATTGCTGTATTCCTGCAATCACTCATACTGTGTATATTCATTTTTTTTATTTCTGCAATATAGTTTGGATAACTTTTATTACCATTTCTTCAAATTCACTAGTCTGTTATTGTTCCTGTTCAGTCTACCTTAAAGTACATCTAGTGGATATCTAAATTGAGGTATTATACTTACAACTTTAGAGGTTTTTTCTTCTTTCTTTCTCAGAGCTCTCCATTTTCCTCTTCTTCATAATTCATATTTTCCATAAAATCATTGAGTATATATGTTATTTACATATTAATTAAGTAAATATTATCTCATGGGTCCCATTTCTGTGTTCCTTCATTAGTCTACTTCTTTTGTTGTTGAATATTAGTCATTGTCACCTTGTTTAATTTCTCGATGCTAAATATTTCCTGTAAAGGGGGTTGTCTTTTGTTGAGAAAGCAATTCACATATTTTAAGATTATCTGGTTATTCCTTGTTTTAAAGCATTTTAGGTGAGAGTATGCTGAGCCAGTAACCTGAAGCTGCTTAGCTTTATTTCAAAGACTGGTTGGTTTTTGTCTGAGTAGCATGTACTACTTACTCAATAAATAATCGTGTGTACCTGAACGGCTATGTGGGAGACTTATGAATTTTGTTGACGTTGGAGCTTCCTATCATTCCTCAGTAGTCATTCCTTCCCATTTAATGTTGCTATAGTGTTCGACAAAGGATCCAAGGTAAGACTTATTGCCAGAGATTTCTCTTCCGTGTGGCCTCCACTTGTTCAGTACTCTTACACAGATTCTAGCCACCTTCACACTTCTAAATTTGCTCTCCAGTTATAGCTCATAAAAGACATTGTGTTCAAAAATTACTCTCTATTTGGGTCTATCTAGTTAATGCTTCCAGTGTGAAAGCCAGGATCTTCTTTGGTCTCACTGTAATTTTCTTTACTCTTAGAGATCAGTGTTCTGTACTACTTTCCTCCCAGATGTTTTCTTGTAAAAATACATTGTTTCTTATTTTTTTAGTTCTTTACATGAGATATATTGTCTGGAACGAATTACAACATGATGGAAGCAGTGGATAATGTACAGTCTTTGTTGTTTTCCTTATAACAATGTATTCCTCCCTGGAGAACTCTACAAAATACACTTACTCCATCTGGAACATGATTCCATTATCATTTTATTTCTGTCCTTCAGTTCTTTATTAAAATACCACTTATTTCTCTTCCCAGGGAATTCTTGTGGATATGTATGTATGTCCACATGCTCTTCTTATTTGCTGTGTCAGTATTTTCTGAATTTTCTGAGTCACCTATCTTATATCATGCTTATTGTCCATTGAGTTAGTATATGCATTACTAATATAAATACAAAAATAAATGCATGTACACAAGTATTAAATGGAAAAGCATGAAAAACTTAGTTGTATAAATGTAAGTGATTAAATTCAAATTTGGAGGAAAAAATCACTTTTAATTTGTGAGAGGAAACATGATATGATATAGTTGAATGTGAGACTTGGGGATTGGAAGAAGCCATAGTACAGTCACTATGGACCAAATACACAAAGACATAAGCATTTGCCAGTGATGATTTAAAAATTATTTTTATCAATCTGTAGTTTTTCAGTTAGAGAGTAATGGATTCATATAATTCCAATGGTGGTAAAAGGTAGAAGAAATCATCATGGGGCCATTTAAAATAAGTAGGCCATTTTGCTTTTGTCTGGAGACTTTGCCTGAGACTTGAGATTAAGGGCAGTGAACTGATTAATCTTGCAGAAAAAATTTCAAGGCAGTCTAATGCCTCAGCCATGGCATGGCTACAGTTTGGGGCTTTTAGCCAAATTTATGTTGAGAAACAAGAGCAAAGACGTCAGCAGAATGATTTAGCATGGTCTGAGTTTGGCTAGAAAGGAAGCTCCAGTGAAGTTGTGGCCTACAATTTTGAACAGAGAAGGAATTAGTTGATGAAAAGAATAGGAAAAAATTCCATGTATTTCAGAAGAGGACAATAGAAAAGATGGCCTAAGGACATCATATGAATCAGCAGGACTTCACCTTATGCCTCAAAATTGCAAAAGTGAAAGACTGCTTGGTAAAGAGAGCCCAAGAGCACCACATTCCAGAGTGGCTATGGCCTAGGGAAGTTGTTGCTTGGAATTTTGTTCATAGGCGCTGGACACCTACAACCGAGAAAGAAAGAAGCCCAGCTACCGCTCCAGCTGGTGGCATTCCTTTGCATCATACACATGGAGGTGGTTTTAGGTATAAGCAGAGTGCAAAATGTGTGGGGCCAAAAAGGCCTGGGAAGCAGGCACTGTGCCTCTGAGAGGCATATTGTGTCAAGCTGTTAGTGTAAAGCCAAAAGTACAGTGGAGACCCTAGAAGATGGAGAATCCATGAATGTAAATCATCTGCGGAAAAGTGCAAGGAATGAGCAGACATAACCCAAGAGAGAAGCCCAGGGAGCTACAGTCACTGACAGTGCCCTAGGGGCAGAGACACCAAAGCCCTTTCAAGTTCTTAAGTTTGGCACAGATTGCCTTCAATACAAGTAGAACTATAGGACTTAATGTTTGCCTTGCTGGATTTTGGACCTGCTTTTGTCCCATTCCTTAGTATCAGGGACTCACAGCTGAGTTGCCTTAAATCTCAGAGGACACTTTAAACTTGGGATTTTCAGCAACGCTGAAAGTTTTGGACTTTGGCAACACTTAGAAGTGGACTAAATGCTTTTGTGTAAAGTGATGTACATGTGTCTTTGGTGGACTGGGGGCAGAATGTTGACTTGTGTCTAGATGTCTGTCCAAACCGTAATTGAGTCAGTATGGCTTTTCAGAGGTGGCTGGATCTAGAGTGTGTGATTATGTGTGATTACTAAATTAGTCCACTGATTGGTTTAGCATAGTTCTGGGTAGGATTAAGGGTGTCCCACCCAGGGTGTGAATGCTAGGGGCAGGTAGCTTGGATAAAATATGAGACAGAAAGAGGGATAGTGTGGTCACTTGTTGCTTACTACTTTCTTACTGCTGCTTGCTGCTCTGCTATCTCCTTCCTCCATGCCATGGACTATTTCTCCTCTGTTACCCCTCAGCCATGCCAATTCTACCTTGGAACCACCCAATGATGAACTGAGGCTTCTACAAACTGAGTTGAAAGAAAGAAAAGAATTGAAATGAAATGAAAAGAAAGAAGAGACAGACAGAAAAGGAAAGAAGAGAAAGAAAGAAAGAGGAAAGAAAGAAAGCCAAAATGATTACTAAATACAGTATGAGAAGGAGAAAAATTGTTCAAAGTATGATATTAATTTTTACTTTTCATGGCTAAACCTCCAATTCTATTTTTAGCAGAACTAGAGAATACATGATGAGAAGAAAATTTAGAGTAATAAATTATATCATTTTAGCATAAAAGTTTGGAGATACATGCTGCAATTTCAAGCAGATAAAAGGTGTAAGTGAAAACTGTAGTGTGTGGTTAAGTAAAAAAAATATATATGTAGTAAAAGACACGTTATCATTAATCCTCTGGAGAAGACTCCATGTCACGTCAGATACAATTACGCCGTCACCCTTGCCATACTGTGAAGCAGTTGTGGTAGCCCACTTTCATGAGTAGTTTTACTTGTGCTGTCGTAGGTGCCTTACTTTTCTGAATGGATGCACAACACTGACCTATTAAGACCATTCCCAGTATTCAAAAAAGCCACAAGTCCCACAGTACCAAATCTAATGTATGATGGGTGAGCACACTGTATAATGTTTTTACAAGCCTGCTTTTCCATTAGAAGCCAATTGCAGCAGCATTCACCATATTTTGTGGGTAAATACACTCACAAGAAGGGCTTCTAGCTCTGATTCAGAAGTGGGAAGAATGATGGAATAAATGTGTTCACTGTGAGGAGGAGGAATTTTGAGGGAGTTTATGGCAAATGTGTCTTTTACTGTAATGATTTTTTAAGAAAAATTATTGACTGTATATTTTCTCATCTCATGAAGTGTCATTTATATTTTGGATGCCGAAAGAACAGAGGTGCAAGGGAGAGAAAAACGCATGTTAACACCATTAAGCAACAACTAGCACAATTCATGGAAAGAATTACATAGATAATATGATTTATATAGACTCACACATCAATTATAGAAGAACATGGGATTGCTATTGATCAAATTTTTTATGGATTTTGACAACAAATTAAATATTACATTATTTTTTGCTTGTGTTTGTATAAGTAAACTATAAGCACATGTTGGGAATATTCAAGAAGTTTAATAAGAACTATTATATTAAGGGAATAACTATATTTACTTAGTTTTTAGAATTTAATGATGACACTATATTAAGAAGGTTACTATTAGGTAGGAATTCATAATGAACCTATAAATAAAATTGTGTTATATCTATATTTTGCTTTAAAATTGGTACCAGGTACAAAACAAAAGATATAAAACAAACAAACAAAAACATTTTGATCATTCTTGAACCAAATGATGGTGGTGCATAGAAACGCATCACACTTTATTAGGAATGAGAAGTTGCTGCCCATTTGGCCGAGCCCCTGATTCTTTGGCACTGGGCTGTACTATTGTTTATGACCCTTAGGCAATCCCTGACTTGACATACCAGGAAAAACAACTGATTAGAGCAATTATGTCATCTTGGCTAACATGGTACAATCAGCAATAACAGTAGTGTCAAATACAGCCTATAGAACAACAACCTGGGATAACTACTAATTTGCCATCCTTAACTGTATGAACTGTATTTGTGGTTATGGAAACGAATCTAAAACAAATGCAACAATTACATACACTGAACATGCCCTCAATATGGCCATTTTATCTTCATGTGAGAAAATTTAAAAGTGCTTGAGGGGAAAATAAAGAAATAAAAGAAGAGGATGAGATTAGAAGCAAGGCTCAAGGACAGAGGAAGATTAAGCAAACTTTGGGAGACTGGTGAAAAAGATGGGAGGAAAAGAGAGAAGGAAGAAATATGAACAAGAACAGAAGGAAACAACAACAAGAAACTGAATGTTCACATTCATATAAAAACAAGAGCAATAATGAAAAAGGAAAGGAAAACAAAAACAAGGAAAGAGAACAAAGAAAAGAAGAAAAAAACATTAACTTCAAAAAGTGTCTCTCTTGTCATTGGTAGACAACATGGACAGACAGAATCTCATCCTGAGCTGATTAATCCCAGCGAGCCAGCTGCTGCATTATGGCTAGGTAGTAGATAGTGGGTAATCCCAGCAAGCCTGGACCTTTAGTTCTGCTGAAGTTCAAATTGCTTTCTGCCTGTGAAATTGGAACCTGATTTGTGCAACCTGCAGCACTCCGTGTACCTCCTGCTGCTTTGAACTCGGCTCCTAGTTATCCTGCAACTTAAATGCAGTTCGACATTGTCCTGCCACTGGGAGCTGCTACGTGGAGCCAGCGGTTGCTCTGAGTTCTGAGCTCAGTTGACACCTCTCCAAAATGGCTACCAGCCAAGGGCCCTCTCCTGGTGGACAACTGAAGCAGAATAACTCACCAGCCACTGCAGTTTGGTGCATCCGCTGCACTGATCCATTGATGCATTTCTCTGTGGGGCTTCTAGGCTTGCCAGTAGTCATAGGAAGAAAAAAAGGCAAAAAAAAAAAAAAAAAAAGAAAGAAAACAAAGCTTTTGTAAGCAAGAAGGTTGACAAGAGGGGAGGAGAATGGGAAAAAAAGAAGCAAGATATATATAGGAACAAATTACAAATTATGGTGAAAGTTTTCTTTACATATATCTAAAATGCACAAATAAAATTTCAAAAAGTAAAAAAAATCATTGTACAGTACTTGTCTACCTCTTTAAGTGTTTGTTATTTCTAATATTAAGAAATAAAGCCTTCCATGCAGAAGAGCAATATACGTGTTTATATAAATACCTATGTATATGTATGCGCATGCAAGCATGTGATACTTTTAATTACAGATTGTATAAAATTTCTAGAGAATAGATTGAGAGTTAGAGACCCAAAAGAAGACATCTTGGAATTATCAATGGTGACAAGTTTGAAAAAGATTAGTGCAGAAAACGCCAGAAAAACATGTACAAAAGAAAAAGAATGAGTAGGAAAGACCTTTTTAATAATGATGAAAATAAAATTATGAAAATATATACCATTATCTGGTAAAATCCAAATATTGTAAGTGTGCTTCTATTTGGGAAGAAGAAAGAGGACTATACATTTTGAAATGAAGGATTTGTACTTACTAAGAGGAAAGATGAATTGCAATGCCAACAACTAAAACATCAGGTATAGAGAGTGATGTCTCAGGAGGAAACATGGAGAGTGTAATCTATTTTAAGACAGGCACTTGGTGAGAGGCACTCTGTTGAGGGTTTATCATGTGAGCACTCATAAAGATGAGTAGAACTCAATTAACTCTTCGTACACTGCATTGTGAATCTGTGTACTGACACTAGTGAGTTACCATAAATATTTATATCAGTTGTATTTATGCAAATGTTATAGTCTAATAGAAAGTAATTTAAATGTTCGTAATAATTTATACACTTCTATTTCATTGATTTATTCACATTTTTTTGTTAATCCTCAGTACCCACTATTTTATTTTTGTATTAGGTATTTATGATTATTGTGTTACTATGACCTAGTATCATGATATGCTCCTTTTCCAGTTTCTAATGCTTGGCTAAATAAATTATTTATTATTAATGTCATAAAGCACTTTTGGAATTAATGTTGATTTTAATATAAGTCATGAAAGTTATTTTTGAAGTAAGGACTTTAACTTAATGGAAAGTAATAAAAATAGGACAATACAGAAAATATGCAGAACAGTTTCAGGTGACTTAAACATGAGCTTTTTCAGTGCAAAATATTAAGCTTGATTATGTTCTTTCTAAAACGAATCTGGCACTGATTATACACCAAACAAACATGGCAACATTTGTCACAAGACTTTTCAAAATATTTTCATTACATATGAAGATGCAAAAAAGCTAAAAATACTTGGCAGAAAATACTTTGAAATAGTTCAAAAGCAATAAGTTAATAATTAACACATTATACTTTGGCATGTGGGACCATTTTAATACAGCTTACACCCGCCTACATGGAAGGTCTTTCATGCTCTCATTAAGTCTTTATTGAAAATAAACAGTAACTTTCACTTTTTCCTTTCTGCCCTTGCTCAATATTTGTAGAATATTCAGAGATGATTCAAAGCCATGCACAATCTCCATAACTTTTTTCAGAAATGCATACAAGAATGTCAAATTGAAAGTGTAAGTCCCATTCTGACATATTTACTTCTACTATATTTCTGTCTTCTGAAAGAATGAAATGTTTCTCTTCTTACCAGCAGAAACAAACAAACAAAAATGTATGGTAAGTACCAAATTACTAGTGTTTGAATGCCACAGGTATAAATTTATCCTGGAAACACCTACACACTGTTGATTAGACAATATTATATTCAGAAAAATATTATTTTGGCATTAAATAAGTTCACAGTAAATGTTTTCCATGCCTAATTAGCCTAGAAACATGGTGAATAAATGACAATACAAGTGTAGCATACAATTCATGAGAAAATTTACTTCATATGCCTACAGAAGTGGTGTAACTTTTATCACTAGGTTTATACCCAACATCAAAACGATAACTGTGGAAGTCAAGTATGACTGGATAGATAATTGTACGCAGAGATACTCATATTTTATAATTTTAAGATAGTATTCGTAAATGTGTGTTGTGGTTACTTTTCTCTTGTTGCTAGGACAAAATATCCAACGCCCAAAATGAAGGGAGGAATGGTTTATGTAGCTTACAGATGTGGAGGCTACAGTGCATACCTGGCTGGTCCTGAGGCAGAGTGGCACATGGCAGAGGGCAAGCGTCCATGGCGGAGGAAGGTGACAAAGCAACAAGAGGAACAGGGGGAAATGGCAGCAAGAGGCTTCTTTCTCTCCCTTATATTTTAAGCGGGCTGTGCCCACCCAGGGGGCATGTAGCACTCACACTGACACTGTGAACAACATCCCAGAGTGGTAAGGGCGTGTCCTTTTCACCCCAAGATGCAGAACTGCTGAGTCACTCAGCCAAACCTCTAGCCTCCCCAGGTTGGCACAATGTATCAACCATAACAATGTGTTATCTATAAATCAAGAAAATTGAGAACTACTGAACTTGTGTGACAAAACGAATTTCTCTCAGAAAACACAGTCACAAATATATAGAGAGCTATGGACATGATTCAAGTGTAATTTGTTCCCTAACAGCATCAGTGGCAAGCATATAGCCCCAGGTGGTGTCAGAAGATGGCGTGTTTGCTAATAAGGCTTAACCCCTCTATTCATCGGTCAAGTTTCCCTTAGAGTGGCCTAAAAGCTCTTTTGTGTATCAGTACACAAGTTATTCTTAGTAGAAATTTCCAAGTTCCTGATCTCACAGATTTTCATTGTGCCACAGAGGAGCAACTATATTTCTGTAATTTTTTTCCTGCCTTTCCTCTAATAGACTCTGTAAGGTGCCTGCCACATCTTCCTTATTCCAAAGAATTGTTTCTTTGTTCGTCTGTGGACTCAGGGCTCTATCTTCCACGCATCTGATGTGTTGTTACTCACTGCTGCATTAATAGAAAGGAATTATATCCTGCTCTGAATTTTAGCAGCAAGCGTAACTCACTGCTTGAATTTGAGCTAAAATTAGCTTCCTCACTGGGGAGAAATGGGAACACCTTGTTATGTCCTAGGTAATACCACTGAACATTTTTCTTAGCTGCTACACTTGGGCTTTTTGTTTTAACATTTTGCACATAATGTTATGGATTGCAGTAGCTCTTCACATTGGTTAAAATTCTGTTTTTTCACCTTCACAAATCATTTTGGACACAGGACAGTGATGTTTCTTGAGGATGTCATATATTAAAGACCAATTACATGTTTAAAATTGTAGAAAGTAATCTTCTGTCACTGTATCTGTATATCGACACATAAAGAGATGAATTAAGTGAATTAGACTTCATAATGTGTTCCCTGTTATACAGCCTCCAGAGTGAAAACTTCTTTTATAGACTCATCCGTGTTTTTTAAAAAAAGATCCCCTTAAAACAAGCGAAGAACAGCTGCCTATATTTGCAGCTGCAAGACAGAAATATTTTAGGACAGGTTCTATTTGTACTCCTGCAGGTGAAGTGTAGAAACCCTACTCTAGGCAACAGGGTGAAACTTTTTTAAAAAGGTGTTGCTGTTCTCATTGTTTCACTTGTAGGCCAGTTGAACTCATTTTTGTGAACTTCTTCAGTGAAGTTTTTACAACCTCACCATGCTTGTCCTTCTCTTTGATACAGAAGACCCTTGCACTTCATAGCAGAGAGCCCTTAGGCGAAACGGTTTGGCCTCAGAACTCAGCCGATTTCAGTCTCACTGGGATATTTACCCATAGTATCTCTGGAAATTTGACCTCAGTTTTTGCCTTATCTGTGAAAACCAAAAGAATAATGACTGAAAATTGGACATAAAATAGAAAAAATATACTAATCATTACTGGATAATATACTTCCATGATGAAAGACTTAATACAAATATATTCTTATTGCACAAATTATTTTCAGCACATCATCTTGATATCTATGATTTTACAATTAGATGGCCATTTTATTGTAGAAAATGATTTCTCTTTCACAAAATACAATCTTAAATATGTACAAGATCTTTTTAAATAAGTAAAAATCTTAAGATTATTATTATTATTATTTTTTTTTTTTTGGCGGTACTGGGGATCGAACTCAGGACCCTGCGCTTGCTAGGCAGGTGCTTATTCCACTGAGCTATATCTCCAGCCCCTCTTAAGATTATTTAAATAAAAATAACAATGGAAAGATTTAAGGAATATATTCCTTTTTTTTTGTACTGGGAATCAAACTCAGGACGTTGCACATGCTTGTGACACTGAGCTGTATCCCTGGGCCTAGGGAATGCATTTCAAACTTACATCAGAAAAATGGAATAAATCTCATATGTGAGATCATTTCTGTGTTTCTTGTTATTTCCTTTTTATGCTTAAATTTCATAAGTTAATGTAATATAAACAAAACAATACTGAATTAGGCAAACTTTCTAGGGTATTCTAGAAGTTTGGAGACAAGGGAAATTCTGAATTCATTGTGTGGAATGTCTGTCTCTCACATTCACCTTGACTTTTTTTTAAAGATAAAGGAGTGAAAATATTTTAAGGAACCCACATACATTTAGATATTAACACAAAATAACACAAGCAATACAGAATCTCAGGCAAGGTGATAGTAAATTAACAATGGTTGTGATGTACATAGTGGTATCTTTGGATACTCAGATAAATAAATATAGACATACAAGACTAATCATACACTTAAACATTAACTGCTCCTTTCAATAGAGCAATAAAAGATGAAGGCTCCAACATCATTCTGCTAAGATTTTATTTGCAGTAATATTTTGCTTTAGTTGTTCACTTCCTTTTTTTGTGAAACATTGTATTGGATATGGGTTGAAAAACTGAACAGCATTAGAAAGATATTTTATTAAGTTTAGGTTATTGAGCACAAAAGTTTCAATATGAATGAAGTCACTTTGGTCTGTAGCAGGATCTCCCTGAAATATTGATGGGTGTATTTGGACTCTCAACATAGTTTTAGATTTTTTTCTTGCTATCTAGAGCATCTCCATTACAAAATGTGGGAAGACATTTTCCTGTGGATTAACTTACATTACAAACTTCACTGAAAAATATTGCAAAACATCAATAATATGAGTACATGACAAAAGTAGCCAATGATCTAAACAGAAAAATGATGAAGAAATATAATGAAAATAGAAGGGAAAAAGTCGAAAAAAAAGTTTCCTTTTGTGGTGCTGGGGATTGAACTCAGGGCCCTGTGCGTGCAAGGCAAGAGCTGTACTGCTGAGCCACATCCCCAGCAGAAAACATTAACACATAAAGGGGACTATATGTTACTAATGAAATGTTCATGAGGAATTTGCTAGATATTACTTTACCTGTAGATTTTTAATTTTATTATACTTCTATTTTATTGTATACAGGTTTTGTTTCTTTAACAACCAGGTGCTTTACTAAATTTCATAACCTGCAATTTCTGGTGCAGGTTGTGGAGCGATGGAGCTAGTCTTGTGATACTCAGCAGCCGGTTGCTATAATGGCTCTTTCTGGGCATTGTCTACATTACTGAGCATAAAGTTACTCAGAAATGAAGAGCATTGATTTCGGTGATGAACTGTTCTCAATCATATGTTATGCATGTGTTTTGTTCTGTATATTATATATTTGATTATTAGATACATGTTAAATGTATTTGTGCTTGTACTACATTAATGCATTAATATATATCATAATTATTAATATATAATGGACCTAATATTATCTAATGATATTTAACATATGTCACATCAACTAACATATAAGTAATTATATATTATTACACATTATTGTATTACTATAAATTGTAATACATTTCTCTATATTGTAATGGTATTGTACTCATATATGTCATTAATATTAGTGATATTTATAATACTATATGTCTTAGTTACTTTTTTCATTGCTGAGACAAAATATCTAACACCTAAACTTAAAGGATGAAAGGTTTATTTAAGCTTATAGTTTGTAGAGGTTTCTTGTCATAGTTAGCTGGCTCCAAGGCAGGGTGCATGGCAAAGGGACACCACAGAGAAAAACAGTCCATGGCAAAGCAAAGCAGGCAAAAGGCAGCAAGCAAGTGAGCTACAGAGAGCAGGAACTGCACTATCCCTTTCTACCCCACATATTTTATCCACCCAGTGTGTGGCATGATTAATCCTACCCAGAATTATGGCAAACCCATCAGTGATTTAGTAACTCAGTGTCCTAAATCCCAGCATCACAAAATCTAGGTCCAGCCACCTCTGAAAAAGTTTCATCTATGATGGCCTGAGGTTTTGGGGAGACATCTAGACATCAACTATAACAATAAATTAACTTTTTAATATACATACATATATGTGTATATATTTATAACAATATGTGTGTGTGTGTGTGTGTGTGTGTATATATATATATATATATATATATATATATATATATATATGTATACACTTTACTACAGTAAGTGCAAGTATATAAATTGAAGACTAACCAGAACAGCTAGAGAGCTAGAGGTGCACCCTGTGAATAGTTGATAATTAATGTTGTCACACTAATAAAAGGCCAATGAATAAAAATTTTGCACTAGTGCAGATTGAGAAATATAGTATTTCTGTATAATAGACACACTCAGAATCACCATATTGTGTTATGTCATATTTCTTTTATACTTTCATCAATTTGTACTTTATAGTGATTATCTAACACTGCCTTTCATTTGAGGACTTTGTATCCTGTTACTTATCTCTGGATACACAAGAGACTTTTGTATAAATATTTCTGTGTTTAACATGATTTAAACATCACACAATGTATATATTCATGTATCAAAACATCACTTCACCCATCAAAAATATGTACAATTTTTATATTTTTAAGTATCAGCAAAAATAAACTTAAAGGTTAGAAAAGGAAAAATATCTATATATTTGAGAAAAATTTAAATTTACTTATTGAAATAAAATTTTAAGATAAATGATTTTAGATCATTGGTCATTATTCTGTTTCATCTCTAACCGGTGTACTGCACTTGAATTCTGAAGCTAAGCACCCACTGTTTGGGTAAAACCACCACAGCCAAAGCTCTGGGAACCCGCAGAAGCCCTCACTTCAGACACCTGCTGTATGTAGGCGTCTCAGTCCACCTGTACTTCTGAAGTACTAGATAGAAATTCAGGGGATCCCATGACATACTCAGGTTCCATAATTTGCTAAAAAATACATCAAACTTAGGGAAAATGCTGTTCTTTTAGACTCATTATGTAATGTTGAATGCAGGAAGAGCTAATGAAATAGCACAGAGGTAGATTCGGGGCGACTCCAATTCTAATGTTTTTCTAATCTCCACTAAGGGAATCAGGACGCAGGCATCCATCCAACAAGTATATCAGTGTATTCTGCAACCAGGAAGCTCTGCTCAACTCATGTCCAGATGTTTTTCTTGTGCTTTCCTACATTAGGATGGCTGGTGAAATCATTTGTCACATGAGTAAATTCTCTCTTCCTTTCCCACTTCTTTCTGCAGGTTCGGGCAGCTAGAAATTTTCGCTGTTGAATCACTTCTTCATCTTCTGGGTGTGGCCACTCCCACCCTGATGCTATTCAGAGTCCTGCCATTAGCCATTTTCTTAGCAAAATTCTCAGCTGTGACCTGAGGGCCTTATGTATAACAAAGAGATTCTATTACTTGAGAAATTCCAGGATACACGTTCTTCCTTCCTGGGGTTTTCATTGTACAGCAGTGATCACATGTGCCATCCTTGAGCTCAATGGCATAGCTATGTGGTCAGAAGTATGTTCTCTGCACACCATGGATATGGAATAATTTCTTTCATAAGATATGGTGGGTACAATATTTTATTTCTAATTTGTTGCTTTCTAATTTAATTACTTTTCATTATATTTCACAACAATAATGAGGATTTTGACAAAAAATGATTTTCTTATTAGTTTCTTACTATTTGTCTTAGTGAATAATTTGGCATTAATTTTAGAGACAATTATGAAAATGTTATTATGAACTACTTCAGATGCTCTTTATAGAACTTTAAGAAAACTATTATGCTATATACAGTTGCAGAAACAAATTTTAAAAATGAGTTATTTTACCCAAATATTCCTCTGTAACACATTTGAAGCTTAATTATGTTTTCACAAAATTAATTCTAAGATATAACTTCCGAATCATTTCATGAAATTAATGACAGCTTTATGTGTAAGTTAAAAAGAATATTATTTTTATAAAGTAGAAAAATTAAATGGGACATGAGCCTCAAAAATATACATAAAACATAGAGATAGTGTTTGCTGATTCACCAGTTTGTAAATTTTCATGAGCAGTTGTGCTTAAAACTTTGTGTAAATACCAGTTTAGCAAATTACTGGCATAAAATACCACTATTTGCATAGAACTGTGTGCTTTTCTGGGAATTGGATTATATTTAGATCAGCAGGAAATTCTATTTAAAGGTCCTCTCAAGTTCATACATTTTCTCTGCTCACATTTATTTTAAAAAATCCAGACTTTGCATTACTTTGGATCCCAGTGCTACATTTGACACACACACATATGAACATAAAGACTGCCACCTGGGAAAGAAAAAAAATTGGTAATGATTGCATGTACTAAGATATGACGACCTATAAAAAGCCACTGCCGCATTACCCCAAACCTCATATTGTTTCTAAGCGGCACCAGCATCAACGCTGTTCTGAAATATATCATTTATTGGTGAAGAAACCAGGATGACATTTAATCTGTCCAAAAATATCATGAATAATAGTTGAAGTTTGTCTCTTAGAAAAAAGTTTGGCAGGCCCTGTGAGGAGATTAAACTGCTTTTATGAATAGATAAAACAGAGAAGTCCCACTTGCTTACTCTGTCCTTGTGCTTAAAATAATGAAGCGTCCAATTAGCATATTCCTTCATCCTCCTTCCCAAGTAGTAAGGCTGAAGCAAAAAGGATGTTAATAGAATCTTGTATTTCTGTCCTTGATGCATGGTATTGAATTAATGATGTCAGGGATACACAACTAAGAAATAAACTCATCAGTTCCCATGAAGAAGCTCACGTGCCAGTTAAGATCAAGACAAATGCATTGCTTTGAGTGGTGGCAGCGAAACTAGAGGTCAGCGATTACCTGTAGGAGGAGCGTGATTGAAGTACCTCAAAGGCGGTTTACTGAAAGGGAAGAGCCTCCAGGGGGGACGCAGGAAGCTAGAAAGGAGAATAAAAGCTCAGTTACTGTCAGGAGTGAGGCTAGTCTGGCTACTTCCTTTCTTTACTGTGCTCCAGGTTTTTAGTTAATCAGCATTCTTTCCTCTGGAAGACATTTTGTTTTGGGAAAATGATATTTTAAAGGCTTGATTTTTTTTCTCGCACAAAGCCAATTCTCAAAAGTAAAACACATGTATATGTCTGTGTATGTGTATTTGCATATACACACATATAGTGTAAAATATATATTCCCAAAACCCGTATGTTTATTTGGTTTGTTTTTCTTGGCTTAGGATGTTTTTTATTGCTTCACTCAAATCACTTATCTGGTGAGTTTTTCTTTTGATATGCTGTTCTGCTTTATGTAGTGTACATGCAGTGAACATTAATGCACTTAGGTTTTTAAATAGTAGCTGTATGTATTGTTGGCAGTGGTACATTATACTCTTAACTTTTCTGCTTGTTTTTTTTTTATATATATTGATTATCTGACACAGTTCTAATAACTTACCTGTATTACCTAATCATCACAAACTCCTAAGGAATTACTATTACTATTTTCTGGGCCAATTGAGGTTAGAAAAATTGAAGTAATACAGAAACTTCAATTGTAGTGAGAGGTGGGATTGTGCAAAGTCTCATTGTCTGCCTCAGACTAGTTTGATTTCACTCTTAATTATCGTAGTGTGGTTAGATACAGTTCTGATGATACCAGTTTTCTCCTGGCCCTGTATTCCTGCATTGGACCAAAGCTGTCCATGGACACTAATAATGAATCACTTTATCTAACTTTTGTTGAAGTCTCAGCCAACAAGCCAGGACCCAGATAAGCTCCTTTTATAGTTAAACTAGAGTGGACAGTTGCCACCAGGTGGCACCAAATAAAAGGAAGGAAAAATAAAAAATGGAAAAGATGGGTGTAACTAGTATCCCAGATTGCACCCAGCTAGGCACACTAAACCTGACCAGTTTTACAGTCCTGTATTTCACAGTACTGTATTGAGATGTTTTTGGACTCCATTTCTTTTGGTATAGTGGAGTTTCTCAAATTGAAAAAAGAAACCTTGGAGGACTATTAAATTTTATGGATGATTATGAATATTTTACCAAAAGTCATGAAAGTTGGACCTTTGGAAACAACATTTGAGATTTGCAAGAAAACTAAAAACTTATGAATGCAAAATGCAGAGAATTACTGAATTACCTTTAAAATATGCCAACAGAGATAGAGATAATGCCTGAAGCTGGTAAGTAACTTATCCCTGAGATCACTTTTTCTATTTTGATCAGATGGTAGTAAGGAAGTGTTCAGTCATTAATTGAACTGAAATTTGCATTTGAATAACTTTTGGGTTATTGTTATTAGCTCAAAATTTAGGAGCACTGTAAATTTAAAGAGAAGCCTTTGCACCCTAACTTTTATTGACATACTTCAAGAAAAGTATTATGATTTTTAGAACTATTTTCCAAGCTAATTTATTATAACTATACTAAATCTTACTCATATCCATGCTTACTAATTTATTGAAGAAATATTAACTGAGTGGCTAAACAGGAGTGTTTGACATTATATGGTGAGTCAAATAGATAAAATCCTTACTATGTTTTGGGAGGAACAGATAAATGATTATTGTTATGGTTGATTGTGTTTGGCCTCTGGATGCAATAAATACGGTAATAAAATGATTCAACAATTACTGAACCCATATTGCTGTCTTAAATAGTTTTCAGGAACCATTTTATTTAGTTCTTATAACAACCTTGTTAGTTTAAAAACTGTAAGTCCTTCAAACCACCATCAATACTGATAACTCACCAGAAATAACTCCTATGATAAGATAAGCCACCACATTTATGTTTACTGTTCATTATATGGAAATGGTAGAGGTCAGAATCCATAAGGGGAAATGGCCCAATATGCCACATTTAGGAGAAGCTAGGGATAACATTCAAAGTGTCTCTTCCCTATGTTACAACAGGAGGACACTCCTACTTCCCCAGCAAGTACATAGGACAGCACATGCATGGTTCTTTTATTTTATTTTGTTTTTCGGTATGACGACTAGAACTCAGGACCTCACACTTGCCAGTCAGGCTCTGTTACTGAGCTATATCCCTGGCCCAAGGTGCTGTCAACTTTAAAACCAGCTGCAATTAGCATTTAGGAGTTGTATTTGGTTATTTACCTATTTATTTAAATTTTTTGTAGCAGGAATTGAATTCATGATCTTGCGCTTGCCAGGCCGGCACTGTGCTGCTGAGCTCTATCCCCGACCGCTTTGGTTATTTACCTAGGATTCACTAGCATGCTCTTTGAGTGCCTTGAGACACACGGATTTCAGACCCCTCCCAGAGAAAACCAGATGTTCACCATAATTCATATGGTTTGATTAGAGCTGTGCACTGTAACCAAAGGTCTTCGGCGTAAAAAGTCTGATGTTCAGTATAATACAGTGTGGCCCAAGGGCTTAATACTGAAACGGTTTTATCAGGCAGAGTGTGCCAAGGGCTGTAATACTATTTCCCAAGAGCCGACTAAAGTCTTTTTTTTTTGGAGTCCACAGAGTTCAAGCAACCTAGGCCTAATGACATGTTTATTTAACTTCTCAGACCGTTAGTTTGGCTCTTGAGCTATTCCTTAACATCAAACAATCCCATTGTTTTCTGATCATTTACATTCAGCGTATCATTTACATTTTCTCTTTTATGTGTTTGTCTCTCTGTTGATTTGAGACAGGCTCTCCCTATGTAGCCCCAGGCTGGCCTCAAACTCATAGCAATATCCCTGTCTCAGCCTCTTGAGTGCTGGGATTACAGGTGCATACCACCACACCCAGCCATTTATATTTTCATCACAGAGCAAGTCAGAAACAACTCCACATGTGTTTGCTATGCCTTCCTACAAAACTGGCTTTTGAACATATACTGGATATTATTATGGATGGGAATCATTAACAACAGACCAGTTATACTGGGTTCTCAGTTGAATATGAAGCCAGTCCCTCTATCTTGACGAATTTGTTTTGAGAATGGCAGTATAATGTAATCTAGATATAGTTTAGTTTGACTAATCTGGTGAAAGCCATAACACATCATTACTGTCCAGAGAGATGCCACTCTCTAAGTCAATATGAATCTGTTTGTATCGTGCACTACTCTACTCCTGTCAGATCTATTATTTTTCTAGCTCTGTTTAATAATTTTCTGTCCACCAAAACAAGATACATATTTGTATAAAGCACATTTGGACAGTCAATGTATAAAGCTACTTATTTGGTCTGTTATAACTGCAGATTCTCCTAAGCATTTGGTAATCAAGCTCATAGTTATATAGTGTTTAGCCTCTGAGGAGTCTGATGATAGCGGAGAATAGTTTCTGAAAATATTAAATATTAGCCCTTGTAATAAAATTCAAAGAGAAAAATATGAGTCAAAAGGCCCCAGTACTTTCCTAAATTTCTACTCAATCATTAAAAGTTAATCCAGGTCATGGTCGTATTGCATAACCGCACTGTCACCCGGAAGGATTCTTGTAACTGTGCAGGCTTTAATTGAGCTTCTCAGTTTAAATAAAACCAATCTTTTATTGCTTCATCAATTTGCAAACCATACATGATCCATCTCCCTAAAGCATCTCTTCCTAAAAGGTTTATTTGGTGATGTAGAATCTTTCTGCTCAAAATATTGAGACCTGAATCTCCTTTGATAAATTTGTATTGATAAGCTGAGACGATGTTTTTAGTAACTCGCCTTTAATCCAAATAATATGCTTACTTGTGTCACTGTATTTTTTCTGCTGGATATTGAGCTCCATAGAAACAGTCTTCAGGGCTTCTTACTCTTATTTGGGGAGCTGGGGAGCTAGTGAGGGAGCCTGTATTGCATGAAAGAAGGGCCACTAAAGTGAGTTTTGTGCAGTTGCAGGAGAGGTCATCTGAGATGACAATGGCCTCCTCTCCACCCTCCACTTGAAATCTATTAAACTTTACAGAAATTTTGATGATAATTAGATACAGATTTTGAAAAGAAGGAATGCAAGTCAATAGAAATAAAATTTAAATTTATATAACAATCAGATTTTGGGTTTTAGTTTTAAAGTACAAAAACCACATGTTTACAATATGTTGGTTTTTTTTCTAAATGTATGAACCTGAGCATTAGGAAATAGGAAAAAGAAGAGTACATTTATCTAATTAAGTGTAAGAAAACAAACAGAGCCAAAGTCAATGAAACAAAAAACAGGTGATCAAAAGAAAATGTCAGCAAAAGTGGTTCTTGAAAATATCCCTAAGATTGACAAGATTCTAGCCAGGCCACTTAAGAAGAAAGGAGGATAGAGAAGTGCTGTCACAAGTGGGGGTGGATACGCCTCTACAGACCTCGTGGGCATTGAAGGGATAATAAAGGGATATTATGAAAAACGTTTTCACGTACATTTCATAACCTACATGAAATGAACTAGTCCCTAGATCATACTCTAGTTTTTCATTGCAATTACGGGGTTTGAACCCAGAGCAAGGCACCGTGAAGACAGTGCATGCGCTACCACTGAGCTACACTCCCAGCTCTAGGATCAGTGCCTAGAAACACATAATCTTCTAAACCCCACAAATAAGAAGCAGAAGGTCTGAGTAAACTCATGTTAAAAATTGCATTGATAATTATCTTCCAAAACAGAGAACATAGGTTTACTGGTGTGTTACACCAAATATTTTACAAAGAAAATATACCATTTGCAATACTCTCTTTGACATGATGCCAGCAGAAGGAATATTCCTCAGCTTACTCATGAGGCCAACACCGACGTAGCAACAACTAAACAAAGATATTAAAAGCTAAGAAAATAGACTGATATGTCTTGTGAACATTCATGCAAAACTTCTCAACAAAATATTAATCAAAGGAACCCTGCAATAAAAAAACCAATTTTGTACTATAAGAAAGTGGTATTTATTGTAAGTATTCAAGACTTGTTGAACATTTGAAAATCAACAAATATAAATATCATATTATCAAGCTAACCAAGAACTACAAGATCATGTAAATGTAAGCACAAAAATAATTTTAGGTAGTAGCCATTCATGATCAAAATTCTCAGCAAATTGTAAGAAAGCTTCTTCAGTGTTATCAACACTCATCACCACTTTTAAAGATCATACCAGAAGTTCTAGATATTACAAGAAGAAAAGACAATAAGAGATATAAAGATTATGAAAGAATACATAAAACTGCTCACAGTTGACATGATCATCCATGCAAAAAATGTGAAAGAACTAAACAACCTTTTATGGAAGTCTGATGCAGTTGTAGCAGTGTGACAAGGTATAAAGCTATAATATAAAAGTCAATGACCTAATTATATATAGATCTGGACCAACTGGAATTGGATATTAAAACTATATTATCATGTAGTTTGCTCTTCTACAAAATGCGGTGTATTTAAATCTCTTCTTCAAAATGAGGTATATTTAAATCTAACAAGACACATTACTACTACAGAAAGAAAAATGTAAAACAGTAATGATATCAAAGAAACAAACATATGGGAGAAAGATTCCTGATTTGTGGGAAAAAGAAATCAAAACTTTCAGGATATCGGTTCTCCCAAGTTGAACTATAGATTCAGCACAATTCAAGATTTAAGCAAATTTCTTCCTGGATATTGACAAACTGGTTGAAACATTTAGTGTTGAAGTAATTTGAATATATATCTATATATCTATATCTATATATCTATATCTATCTATCTATCTATCTATCTATATCTATCTATCTATCTATCTATATGATTCAGTGAAAGACTGGGAATAGATGACAATATTTTAGGAAAAGACTGAAGCTGTAGGACTGGCACTGCCTGATTGGAGATTTACTGAAACTTCAGTAATTAAGACATTTTCTCACTGGTGGGAGGAAAAGGCACATAGAACTGAATGGAGAAACCAGGAAATAGACACAGACAGATACTGCTAATTGATCTCTGATAAAAATCAAAAGCAATACAGTAAATTATAAGTACTTTACTCAACACATAGCTCTGGAATAACTATGTGTTTCAGACATCCAGATGTAAAAGAAATGAATGTATACCCAGACTGTATACACTTTACATTCATTCAAAGTGTATTATAAGCATAAATGAAAAACGCTTCTCTGTAAAATTCCTAGAAGATAACATAGTATAAAAGCAAAATTGGGCAAGGATATAGCTCATTCTCACAATGCCTCCCTGGCAAACATGAGGCCCTGGGTTCGAATCCTGATAGAAAAGAAATGACCCGAGATATGTGAGTGAGTTTTTAGATACAAAATAGCAGACACATCTATGAAAGAAAAAGTTTAAAACATGTAAGTTCATTTAAATTACAAATGTAATCTGTAAAAGGATAATGTCAAAAGTGGGATATAAGTCACACACTTGGAGGAAGTATTTGCAGAAGATGTATTTTATAAAGTACTATTTTCTTAGACTTGTAGTACTATTTTGCAAGGTACAGTCAAGAACTCTGAACATTAAATGCAAAGGAAAAGGACAACCTGATAAATAAATAGGTGAAAAGGGCCACCGGGGATGTAGTTTCGTAATGCTGCACCTGCTTGCACCCAAACACAAGGTCCTAAATTTGATTCCTGGTAGTAAAAGCAAACAAACAAAAAAGATCCCCCACAAAGACTCTAAATAGATAAGAAAACCTGGACATTCATCAAAGAAGACATATAGATATTCAGCATCCTGTGTCACTGGGGAATTTCAAATTAAAACATCAATGAAATGAAAACAACACTACATACTTATTATAATGGTGCAAATCTAAGAAAATGTGTAACAACTTCTTGTGAGAATGTGGAGTAACAAGAACTCTCAGTCCTTGTTCATGAGAATACTAAATGGGAAGCCACCTCAGAAGATGACTGATACTTGGTACATTGTGCACAAGTAAGCATATTCTTACCATGTGGTTATGATCTGGGAATCACACATTTTTACCCAAAACCCATGACTATACAAAAATCTGAATAAAGAGTCTTATAATTTTCAAAACCTTGAAGCAACCAACATGATCTTCACTTGGCAAGTGGATAAATAACTTGCGGTAGTTCTACACTTTCAAACTTTTTAATGAAAAGTACTATCAAGTAATGAGAATTTTAGTGCAATGTCAGTGCATATCATTTAGCCATACAAGCCAATGTGAAGAGGCTGTATACTGTATAGCTCAAATTTTATGGCATTCTGTAAAAGCAAAACTGTGAGAACAGTAAACTGATCAGAGATTTTCAGTGGGTATAGGAAGAGGTGAATACAAGGGAAATTCAGGACAGCAAAATCGTTCTGTCTTCTACTTGAATGGCAGACACGTATCCTTACATATTAATCAAAACCCATAGAACATCAAGCATTATACCTAGTAAGAACTGTGCACTTTTGGATAATTATGATGTGTCAATGTTGATAAGTACTTAAAAAAATATACCATTGTGGTGTAGTATGTTGGTGTTGTGGAAGTTCTGTGTGTGTGAAGAAGGTGCACAATTTTTTTTCATGCTCAATTTTTCTGTGAACCTGATTTTACTATGAAAATTAAATTGATTGAATTAAAAATTTTAAGAGAGGAGTTACAACCTTCTGCTTTTCATCTTGAGGGCATTTAGAATCACAATTCAGCTTTAAATTTTTATATTGTAATAGAGTGCATGGTCAATTAGACAAGGGTGTGGTAATACATTTATAATGTGACACTTGCAGCCACTGGCATGATTAATAACCATGCATTAAACATTGGCTGAGAATCCACAGTTGGAAATGGTGATGAGATTATTACTATTTAAACAGGTTTTAAACTGGGGGATCATGAACACTTGCAGCATATTTTCTTAGGGAAATATTTCAAATATGTTTGTATCATACTGCGTAGTAAATGTAAAGCAAATGGATTTTAGAAGAAAATTGTGAAAAAAAAAAAAAAGACCCATGAAGACTCAGTATGTGCCCAGCACTGGTAATCAGGGATCTTGCATGGGTAATCTTATTTAATCTTCCCATTACCCTTATTAATCAGGGCACCATTTTGTCTTGTTTCAGTATTGGAGAAACTGAGGTACACAGCGGCAAAGTAAGATGCTCTTATCACACACATAGGATGTGCTAGTTAAGTGTGAAATGATCTTACCTCTGGAGCAAAACTCGTATTTTCTTCATCCTGTCTCCCACCTTGCTCTGCCGTGTTTCTTGGCCACCTGTGATTGCTGCTGACTGGGATAGCGGAAGTTTGAACGCTGGGAAGTTTAATATTCCCACCTTTTAGGTCGGTGGCTGTCTGAGAATAGTCCTGAGCAAGCAGAAACACAACAGAGCAAGGACTATCTCAGATGCTATTTTCTGTAGTGGAGAGTTGCTTATTAAATTATTTATATATAATTTGACCTGAGAGTGCTAATGTAAGTGGGCTGAATAGTTTATATTATATCAGCAGAATTTTTCTTCATAAATGTGGGTAAATAAAAGAAACTATTTTAATTAACACAGTACCGTGGTGTCCATACTATATTTTCAAATTGCAAGCACTTCCATTCTTGTAATTTTAAAAAACCTAATCACCATAAGCAAATTAATGAAGTTTTATGTTTTTATTCTTCCAAAATTAATAAATCAGCACACATAGAATGTGGCTTTTAATATTATGATTTTTTTTTTGTCTCACCCAGTAAATGTTTCTTCCCCAGTGCTGTGCCCTATTTAAACTTTTTAGCAATCTTGCATTTGTTTTCACTTGTTTGAAACAAGCTGACAGAATAGTGACAAATCATCAGTTTGGTAGATTAGGAGGAAAATACAGCAGATTCCCATATGCTACAGCCTCAGGCTAAAATCTAAAAAAAAATTAGAAATGAATGCTATCCTCATTTAAACATATTACAATATTGGCTGATATAAATTATGTACTAATAAAATAACTTTCCTCTTGATAACATCTTTATAATGTTGATCTAATATAAATTTAATAATTTTTTAAAGTTATTTTATTATACTCATAAGCCACCTATAGGTGTGGAAAGTTTCTTTTAGAAAAAAATTACTAAAATAAATAAAAAACAACATAATAAGAATTGTTAAAATAATTCCTTCTTGTGTATAGTTTACATGTACAGTGCACATTCTATAGTTTTAGTCACAAATAATCACTTTTCTTAATCATTTACAAAATATGGCATGCTTATGTAGGAGAAGCAAGTGTATTGGTATGAAAGTATTCCAAAATTGAATTGTGTAAATGTTCCCCCTCTTCAAACACAGGGACGCCATCAATTTTATCTAGAGTTGCAGTCCATTCATTAATATGTTAGCAGATAAATGCATTTCATTTAAGATATTTGTATCACTGGAAAGTGGACACATTTACTTAATCAAAATGAAATTTTTCTTAGAATTTACAGACACTTGAAAATCTCTTTTCAAATATATCTCAAAACTTGCTTCATTTTGCAAGTGCATACTTTTCAAGTGAGAAATATGGAAGAAATAGAGAAAAAATATTTGTTTAATTCACTTCTACTGTTTGATTTTCTGCTGCTTTCAACTTTTACTCTGTAATATTAATGGAACTCAGTAAGCGTGGAATTGACTAATGTTTACATTGTCAAATATATCTTCACTTTGCTTTCTTGTAAAGGAATTAGAGCATATACTAATATAAATAATCAATGCAACAATATCTGGAGTATAGAGAATATTTAGGTGTTGTACAAAGGAATTATAAAAGCCATGGTTTTTATGCATTTAACAACAAACAAGAATTTCTCTGACATGGAAATGCATCTTGTGGAGCTGCTAAAATTAGTCACTAATTACTTGCTCCTTATTGGACAGCAAGAGGAAAACAGTCTATGGAATTCAACATGACAAATAATGTAATGGAATCACATATTTATCCAGTGTGGCTACCCTTCAAAATAATGCAGACTTGCTTACAGAGATGTTAATTATACCTTTTCTTTCTCTTCCTTTCTAAGCTGAGCATTGTGTTCATTTGGAAAAACAAAGTAAAATGTAACTATAAGCCTGCTGTTGGGCTGCTGGTGCTGCTAGACCTGAAACACCAGGTGGACAGTGCTGAAGATGGCAGAAGTAGGTACAATAAAGATTTGCTTTGGTATTTGGGATGAGGACATGCAGGACCTACTGATGGTTTAACTATTAAGTCTGATAGAAAACTAGAATGAATCATGCCTCAGTATTTTAGCTTGGGTTGGATTTTACATTTACTCACAGAAGAGACTCTTGGGGAGAAGGGATTTGAGTGATCATTACTGCCAAAGTGATATGTCCTCTGTTAGCTAACTACATTATTTGTAGATTTTTTCCTAATATACAGTAGGCCATCATTTCCTCTTATTCTCAAAATAACTTATTTTCCTTACTTTTTTTTGTCTTTGTCTCCAAATGATTCTTGTAGAGTGTCTGTTTTAAAGCAGAAGTAGCTAACAGTTGAATTTAATAAACATGCAAAGTGATTAGGTAGTATATGTTTTTTCTAAAAAATGAGCATAGAATACCTGTAAACTTACTGTGAAATCTCCTTTCTCACAAGTACGGGGTAACACTTTGAATCATTTCATTGCAAAGAATGAGGCTGTTTGCATGACTGACACAGTTGTGGAATCATTTGACTTCAACTCTTCAGTAAATTCAAGCACATATTATAAAACTGCACTGATTAGACTAGTGCCCATGTCCTCTTTATTAGACTAAGTGTTGTGAACTGAGCGCTTTGGAGGAAGTTCTATAAGCATAAATAGTGGGTTTGTTTTTCTTGACTTTCTTCTGACTGCTTTTGCAATGTGGTCTTAATCTTCTGTGCTCAGCGATCCTTTTGCTTCAGCTTTCCAATTCGCTGATACTACAGCCACTCACCAGTGTGATCCACTTTGTAATGAAAAATATTGAAAAATGAGACTGTCAAAGGAAACTTGCATTCGTAGTTGAAATATCATCCTCAGTGATAGATAACCATAGGGTTATGAAACATCTGTCATTCATGTGTGTTTGTTTATGCAGATTTCCAGTAAATTCTTGCCCAGTATTATTCAAGTCTAGAAGCATATAGAATCCAGCGATTACTCATGAAAATATAAATACACATTTGCACATTTGTGATAATGTAAGAGAATATAAATAAAAAGCTTTCAAGGAAGAAAACAACAGATTTGATATAATTTTTATGAAAAATTATTTTAAAGTTTTACAGAATTTTATTCTTTATTGCTTTGAAATTTCATAAATATTTTTCTTATTTTGTGATAAATCCACTACTAATGACAATATATTATATTTTAATTTTCATGTTGCATACAATCATAAAGTTATAGCAACAATTTTATGTAGGATGATTACATGCGATAATTTTGTACATATTCAACTTTTAAGCTTTATCTGTATAATTCCTATGGTAGTTACTTATAACATGATTATATAAGAATTTGCAACTGGACATGGTGGTGCATGCCTGTGGTCCCAGCACCTGAGAGGCTGAGGAAGGAGGATTGTTGAGAGTTCAAGGCCAGCCTGGACTACAAAGTGAGCTCAAGGGCAGCCTGAACTGCATAGTAAGACTCTGTCTCAAAAAAAAAAAAAAAAAAGAATTTGCTCGTAGAGAAAAGAAACAAAAAGAAAGACCATTACAAACATCGAAAATTAAATTCGCCAGACATCATTACCTATTACAGTGTACATTAAATAGAAATGTCTAGCCTTGTAAGCAACATCAATACATATTACTTAGAAATATGTCCAGATTTGTTGACCCAGTCAGCCTTAATGGGTTTTGGAAACACCATGTAGGTGAGAGAACGAGAGAGAGAGAGAGAGAGAGAGAGAGAGAGAGAGAGAGAGAGAGAGAGAGAGAGAGAAACAAGTATTTTCATAAAGAAATCACCTTTAAAGAAAAACAGCAGAATCTCAGATTAAAATCCTGTGCAGAGCTCTGTACTGAATAATTTATTGTGAATGACGTATATTCAGAGATCAAATCAATGTAAAAAACCTCTTTTTCTTTGGTGCTACTCTATTTCCATAACATCAAGTACACGTTTGCTTGAAAGTTCCAGGTAGCCTACATCCTTGACTCAGAAATCCATATTTATTCATTAGACATCTAAATAACTTGACAGAATGTCTAGAAATTTACTTGTATGTGCTACACGGGATTATCAAAAAGAATGTTGGACATATTTGTTAGCTAGGCTTCTCGAATGCCTGAGAAATGCTTCTTACCGTTTTTGAGCGGATACAGCAGCAAACAATGAGTGAATGGAGAGCTGTGCTTTAGTGCATAGGGTCCCGTCACAATTTCTTATCCCTCTGAGAGGCTGGGCTTTTGCAGGTTGGCTGGGTCTCTGAGGTCTGGGTTTCCTCAGTGGGCTGTGCACTCAGGAGTTCACAAGTGTGCTGTGGGAAGTGGGCTGGGCAGAAGAGGTGGGCCAGTGCGGGGTGAGCTTGAAGGGCGCGTCTCCACCCCTCTCCCTCGCTCCAGCCTTCCTTCTCCCTCTGCTTTCCCTCTGCCGCGAGGTGAACAGCTTCCCTACTGACCAGGCCCTTCCACCATACTGATTTGCTTTTCGGTCGCTGATACACAGCTCAGAGGAGGGAAGCTCTGGCAGCTCTGAGGAGGGAAGGTTTATTTTGGCTTAGTTTGTAGCAGTTTCAGTTCATAGTCACCTGACACCACAGGCAGGACCCCAGGGCTTAACAGAGAAGGAACAGCTCATGACAGCGCAGAGAGAGAGCTCAAGTGGGGGGGATAGAAGCTGCCAGTCCTCACCCTGCTCACCACCCCCTCCGACTGCGCTTCACCTCAGAACAACGCATTGAGCTATAAACTAACTCACGGGTGCGCTAAGCCCCACTCTGAGCACATGAGGCTTTGGGGGGACATCTAGAAAGGAGCCACAACGCACGCCTTCTCTGTGTTTGAGCTTGCCTGCATTACGTGGACAGAGACCTCTGAAACAGAACCAAAATAAACCTCTGCTCCTTGAAGTCACAGCTGCCCGCCATTTTGTGCCCCAGTGACAGGGCTAAGACATACTCTATATGTCTAGCTTTGCACCGTCACAGCTACCTCGATGTATTAAAAACCTTTGCATTCATGGGCAGTTTGACTAACGGAAAGCCACAAGTGGCATAAGCAAATCTAGACAACAGAGTAGGTGAGGACACGCTGCTGTTTCAATAAGTTTGCTTTTCCATTGACGACGCTTGGCGGCAGCATCCTCTGTATTTCTGATCACACCTCCTAAAGCCGCTCACGCCAGGGGACTTGCAAAACTGCTGGAGAGAGCGGCAAGGGAGACGGGGTAAAGGTGTTTAAAGAACGGGGGCCTGGGGGGTCGAAGGTGATTAACGTTAGTGTATGTCTTTCTGTACTCATCTCGTTAAATGGTAATGTTCTCCGTATATTCTGATCACTTCTTCTATAAAGTTGTTACAGGCGTAATATTAAAATTTTAGGACAAACTTGTTCTGTAAAAAGTAAACCTGTGTTCTCGGCGTTCTTTCTTCCCCTGCCGCCCCGTTCCCCTCTACCTTCACTCCCTCCCTTCTGCTCTTCCCTCCTGCTCTCTCCATTCCTCTCTTACCCCTCCCTTCATGCATCCCTCTTCTTTTCCCCAACAATGAGTGGGGAAGACTTTAATGAAATTGCACCTCAGCTTTCCGTTATATTAATCATCACTGCTTTTGCCACGGTATAATACTATTGGTAGGTATGTTTATGAAATGGCAGAATTTTTTCTCAATAAGATCAGACAGTTTTGAAAGCAGCTTGTACATATGTATATGAGATTGTAGATTTTGCATATGCATGTTGTGTTGTGTTGTTATGTATACTGGGTGTTATATATATATATATATATATATATATATATGATTTTAGATTTTAGAAATTGAATTTAGCTTTTTTTAATTGCATTAGTTTCAAATTGGCAATAGAAGTTAAAATTAGCTTTTTAAGTGATAAAAATGTTGACGCCATCATTATGTTTTTAGAGCAATAATAATCCTGACTTTGGTTAATATTCTCAATTATTCTTATGACAAACATGGAGCAAGGTAGTTGAGTTTATAATGTATTATGTTCAGCACTGTTTTCTTTCAAATTCAATCTGAAGACTTAGACATATTAAGGTAATTTATCATCTGAGTTTTCCTGCACAATTTTCAATTATTTAATTTTTCTTTTAGCTTAGCACAATTTCAATTTACTGAGACTTTGCTAGAGAGGTAAACATGTTTTATGAACACAGTCTGACACAGAGAACAACACACACCTACTCTGTGCTGTGAGCTAGTTGTAGGGTTTGGAAGGGCTCACGTGAACATATTTTCCAACCTCATTCTCAAGGCTGTCAAATCTCTTGTTTTAAAAGATGTTAAAATTTATAGTCTACCTTCCCCTTCATTATATTATGCAGACTTTATTGTCCTTGTTATTTAAAATGAAATCACCTAAAATGATAGTATTATGATTGTATGTTTTAAAATGATACATTTTAATTATTTGGATATTTTGGAGAAGATTAGCCACTGTTGGTGCTGATGAAACTGTCCTCTTACACTTGAGTTGGAGCCTTGAACAGATTACACATGTTGGCAGTTGATTGGGAATTTGCATATAACCCACTGAAATTTGTCACCATTTTTAAGTAAAAGGGAGTATCCACCTGGCACACAATTG
Source organism: Dinomys branickii (assembly GCA_004027595.1). Taxonomy (NCBI): domain Eukaryota; kingdom Metazoa; phylum Chordata; class Mammalia; order Rodentia; family Dinomyidae; genus Dinomys; species Dinomys branickii. The sequence goes on along the minus strand of PVLD010000029.1, from coordinate 82,486 downwards.
TTACTTGATCTAGAAATGGTACGATTTGTGTAGCGGTGGAAGGAGCACACACTATTTGAATGTTCCTCAGGCAGGAAAGGGTCACACATAGTCTGATGATTCCTGGTGCTTTCATAGCTGCCTCTGAGCTTTTATGTGACAATTTTATGACACGAAGTTTTGCTGTGTCTTTCTCTTCTCTGAGCACTTTAGGATTAAAAGTCTATGTATCTTAAATAGACATCACCATGACCAACTTTAACTTGATACTTTGACACGCATAATTGAAAAAAATATGCTGTTTATATCTGTATGTGTCATTACATTTTCTGACAGTTTATCTGATTTTTTTCTAAGACTGTATGTATATTTGAAAACACTAAAAATTCATGTATAACTGCCACAACCTAAGTTTTTGATCTAGATTTCCCTTTTTATCCTGTCATGGAATGCCTCAACTTAAGAAAGTTTTCTTGACATGAAAATACACATAAGAAATTATTATCAATTCTTAAATGAAAAAGTTGCCTAAGGACTTGTTTTCTTGGCATGTAAATATAAACAGAAAGTCCAGTCAGTTCTCAAGTAGTCTGAACATGCTATTCATTTTAACTATAATCCCAACAGGTGTTTTCTTTTTTGAAATGTGTGACATTTGTCAACACTCCTCTTCAAAAGTTTAGCTTGATACTGTGTAACTGGATGGTTTTATTCAAGTGAGAAAGCGTCTTTAGTGTGTTACTGAAGTAAATGTCTCTTGCTATGTACATGTGATCTCGATGAGGAATACACAGTTGTTTTGCAATCACTCTCACCCGTGCAGATGTAAGACATTATGAATTGACTCCAGGACAGAACTCATTCATATTCAGACACATCTCCAGGCAGCAGCACAGTGTCTCCAGAGAGGACACACTCATCTATTGTTTCAGATTTTCTACTCATACATAACAAAACAGACCTAATTCATAGTGTAAAAAAATTCCAAAACTTCTGTTAGTGGACTGGAATTTTTTTATTATTAATGGAGACAGCGGAATATATAGAATTCTTCAAATGGCCTTGTGTTAAATGCCTGACCAATAGGGGGGCTGCTACTCTGCAGATCAGCTGAAAGATCTGGGGAATGACTTTACTTATTGTTTATGTTGGCTTCTTCACATTCCTCCTTGGCCTTTCTCAAAGCACTAGAGGTACCAGTGTTCTAATAACAGAAGCTTTGCACCTTTCTTAGTTGCATTTTCTTGCTAGGAAAATATAAATGACAGCCACAAGTGAAAGGAGAAAAAGTTTATCTTAGTTCTCAGTTTGCAGATGTTTCAGTGCATAGTTGGCTGCCTCCAAGGAAGGATGGAACAGCAGTGGCATCACAAGAGAAACAGCTCATGGTGTGGCTCGCAGAAGGCAGTAAGCAGCAAGCCAGGCTTCTTTCTGTCCATTTATATTCCATTCAGATTACAAACAGACTAATTGGTGCCACCCACACCCAGCAAGAGATTTCTATTATCCACAAAAATATGATAAAGTAACTCTGAATCCTAGTGTGATATACCCTAGATCCAACCACCTCCCAGAATCTCCACTCATGAGCTCTTGAGGCATTGGAGGGACATCTAGATGCAAGCCACACCACCCTGCAGAAAACCAAGTCTTCAGAATTATTCTTTTGGGCTGTGGGTACAGCTCAGTGACCCAGTGCCTGCCTGGCAAGTCCAAGGTCTGGAGTTCAATTTTCAGTATCAAAACAAAAGCAATAACAGAAACCAAGAAAATTATTGTCATTCTTACCACCTTCATCATGTTAAAATCATTTATTCAATGATATCATAGTCAAATAGGTAGATATAATTTATTACATAAGTAATTAATAAGAGCTAATTTCTTGTTATATTATGTTGATATTCTGGACACTAAGTGCTTAAAGGTATCTTTTTGTCCATTTAGTATAGGTGCTGCTGAAGGGAGCTTTTACTCATTCTTTACTGTTTCACAAAAGAGTCACAATTCATTGTTGTAAGATAAAATATACCAAAATAGTATGAACAAAACAATGCAAAACAGGAAGCTATCATCCTAGGAAGGAAAAGGATCAGAGAGAGAAATGCACACTTCGCACCTCAAGTTGATGTCTCAGGCCTCAAACTAATGTTGCAAGGTAATCAGTGATCAGTTCATCAGGATTCTGTTTCTCAGAAGTGGGTGAGTACATGCACGTGTGCATGCTAAAAGAATACTATGTGATTTTGCATCCTTGCAGTCAAGCCAAGTACATGAAAATATTTTCCTTTCTCATGTCTTTCACTTTAATAGGATACTTTAGCAAACAATACTTGGAAACCAAGCTTGCTTACAGGACTGTACATTTTCACTTTAGAAAAGAGCCTGCCTGAATTACACTAGGAAATGTTATCTCAGTTTCATATATCACATATATTTTTCTAATTTTGAGTTTCAGTGAAAAAAGGAACTCAGCGGAAGTAAGGGAAGAAGTTAATGGGGAGAGAATACTTTACTTTTGCTAATTTCATATGATCTCAATGGAATACTGCTAAATAGTACCTTCACTAAAAATGGGCATAGATGAGCATGTTTCTTCAGAGAATTGTCACTTTGTAGTACATAATTTTGCATTTTATGCAAGTAAAGCCTGCTCATTTGATGGGAGAATTTGAATAAACAATATTAAAACAGAATTTTATAATTTATACTAACTAATGTCAACACACTCCCTGAGAAGTTATCAGCTGGGTGGTGGGTGATTGCTGTGTTCATGGTAATAAATAAGCATAAAATAGACTCCCTTAAAAAAGATTCCTTTTATGAATACGTTGATATCTGATAGCCACACATCCTTTGCCGGATAACTGCTTACAATTTAAGTACCTTCCTATATTAAAATTTTTAGTTGTGTGAAACTGCCTGGATGATCTTTTTCTGCATGGTTCTGTGGCTTGTCTTCAACCTTCTTGCAGGTCTTTATTGAAACACTTTTAGTGTATGATTCCATGCCCAGCTCGCCAATGTTTCTTATCCTCTCTCCTTTATTTTTCTTGCTCAACATTTATTACCATTAGACAGCTCATATACTGTGTGAATGTGTCAGTCTGTTGTTCCCCTGCCATATGAGAAGCAATATTTGAGATCCCAGGGAATCCTGTTTAGTAATGCTCCATGCTGTATTCACAAACTGAGAATAGCTATTGACATGTGGCAGTCACTAAGTAATGTTTTAATGAATGAATGGATCACTATTGAGAAAATAGTAACTCACCATTAACATCAGCGAAATAGTGAAAAAATATATATTAATCTCCCATGTTAATATAACAATTAATTATTAAATACCCCACTAACAATGAGAGACACAAGCAGGGATACCTCAGCAGTGCTGCAGGATTGGTTCTACACAACTTCAGTAAACTGAGTCATAATTTTTGTTTGCTTTCTCATGCCATGTTTACACTGTACTCAAGTGTATGGAATTAGGTTTTAAAAGGAACAAAGCTTAATTTAAAACACTTACATTGCTAAAATCATACTAATCTTCTGAGACTTCAGCAAATTGTAATCTTTTGTCATTGAAGGGTCTTGCCTTGATGTTGATGAATCTTGACCATCATGATGGGAATTGCTGAAAGTTTCTGTAGCCTGAGAACTTCAAATGAGACAACAATGAAGTTTGCTACATCAGTTTATTTTTTTCTATCAAGCAGGATTTCTCTATAAACTGCAGTGCTCTTTGATAGCATTTTGCAACAGAACTTTCAAAATAGGAATCACTATTCTCAAACTCTGCCACTGTGTTGTCACCTAAGTTCATGCACTGCACTAAATACTTTGTTGTCATTTCAACAATGTTGATTGCATCTTTGCCAGGAGTAGATTGCACCCCCAAAATTTATCTCCTCATCCCTAACAAGCAATTCCTCATCTGTTAAAGATTTATCATAAGATTAGAGCAATTCAGACACATCTTCAGTTCTGAATGTAATTTGAATTCTTATTTCACTATATCTGCAGTTCTTCCAGGGAAGTCTTTACATCCATTTGAAAGTCATCCCTGAGGATTGAATCAACTTCCTCCAAATTCCTGTTAATGTTGAAATTGGGAGCTCATCATCTGACTCACACATGTTTTTAATGTTATCTGGATTGGTGCCTCACTTCTAGATGTTTTCAATTTTCTTTTCCCTGAACCACTGTCTATGGAAACTATAGCTTCATGGAATATATTTCTTAAATAATGAGACTTGACAGACAAAATTTTATCTTGATCAAAGGATTGCAGAATGAGCATTATGTTAGCAAGAATGAAAACAACATTAATCTCATTGTGCATGTTTGACAATGTCTCAGCTGGTAAGGTGCATTGACTATGTTTAGTAATATTTTGAGAGGTATTTTGTTTTTCTGAGCAGTAGCTCCCAACAGTAGGCAGGAAATATTCATTAAATCATGTTGTAAACAGCTATAGTGACATCCAAGCTGTGTGAATTCACTGAAGGGACACAGGTACGAGTAGATTTACTATAATTCTTAAGAGTCCTGTGATTTGGAGAATGATAAGCACTTCCTTAAACTGAAATCCAGCAGCTGTGTTAATCCCTGTCAAAAGTGTCATCTCATCCTCTGAAGTCTTGAAGCCAGGCACGGACTTCTCTGATCTTTGAAAGTCATAGTTGGGTTCTTCCTCCAATATAAGAATGTTTCATACATTGTAAATCCATTGTTTGATGTTCTGTCAGTTCTATTAGTTAGATCCAGATAATTTCTGTCAGCACTTTCTGATTTCCCTTGTGCTTTTAAAACAATGCTTAAATTCATTTTATTTTTAGGTATCAGTACACGTTTGCAGTACCTAAAGTTTACTTTCAGCACAGGGAGCTGGTACATGCACATAATTCATCTTTTTCCTTTGTATATCCTCCCCTCTCCTCCCTCCAGGTCTTGGTCCCGTTTTATTTACAAATGTGCTTTTTATGTTTTCAGGATGGCTCCTTTCCTTAAGCCTCAGGAATCCACCTCTGTTAGCAGTTTCCTCAGCTCTCTCAGCCTTGAAGAGAGTTACAGCCTTGCTTAGGATTAGGCTTTGTCTTCAGGGAATTTTATGGTGCTTTGATGTATTCAGAACAATAACACTTTCTCCATTTATTGATATAAAGCTGTTTTCCTTTGTCATCATTTCTGTGTTTACTGTAATAACACTTTAAATTTTCTTTTGCCTTCACAAGTTGGCTAACTACTTAGCACATATTTTAAACTTTTAAACTTGTCTTCCTCACGAAAATTAGTCATTTCTACATTCAGACTTAGGGTAAGAGATGTATGACTTAATTTTGCTTAAATACCATAAAATTATTTGCCGGCTTTTTATCAACATTGTTGAACCTCAGGAAATAGAGAGGCCCTCACAGGGAGAGAGATGGAGCAATCAAAAGACGCAGTATTGTTATTGTTTGCTATTGTAGAAGGGCGTGGTTCAAGGTGCCCCCTAACAATTACAGTAGTAAAGTCAAAGATCTCTGACCATCCTGCATTTCTAATAGTGAAAATATTTGAAATATTGTGAAAATGACCAAACTATGACACAGGAACATGAAACAAGCACATGGTGTTGGAAAAATGTTCCTGATAGAATTCAGCCAGGTTGCTGCAGATCTCTGGTAGAAAAGTAGAATGAAATAAAAGCAATATAGAGGAGAACAATGAAGGGAAGAATAATAAAATGCGGTCTGTCTGCATTAGTTTCCATTTTGACATTGCTCACTAAATATAAGAAGAAAATATCTTCCACATAAAAGGAATATACTAGGAAAAATAATTTTACAATAACCATTAAAGCCAAAATGTAAGACCATACCATTATAATGTTTTTAATGCACAATGTAATATGGATGATAAATTACTCAGGCATCATAAAGTATGCATATATTTTCTATAGTGCACTTGGAGATAAAAAAAATAGGGCATGGAAATAGTGTTTCTTAAGAAGTTATTATATCTTAGGCCGTGTGCTAAGCATGTTGTATAAAATGTGCACTTTGTACTACAAGCTCATTAATCAGTCATGAATTTATTATTTCCCTTTCACAAGAGAGGAAACTCATGAACACCAAGGTTAAAACATTTGCCTGGGTCACACAGCTGATGCCTTATGGAGCCAGAATTAAAATGCTTGCGGTTTGACTTCAGAGGTTCGTCTCTATCTCAGTGCGGTGCTGCCCCCACATAACTGTGAATAACACAGCCAGTGCAGATAGCATCTGGGAGAGAAAGCAATAACTCCATCTTGACTGTGCTGTAAATTTTGTGGGAGTGGTAAGTGAGGGATGCCATAGGAACGCATTAGAAGCGGGCGCTCAACTAGCTTCTGTAGATAAGGAAATGAAGAAGTAGTCAAAAGAGAGACTTTGTTTAACCTGGTTCTAGCAGCGCTTGCACAAGGAGAGTGCAGGAAACAGATAGTGTTAAGTGGGTGAATTAACCAGGTGTGATATCTAAGCAGAATCTTAAAATTAGGAGTGTAAACTCCAGAAAACACCTCCTGAGACATCTCATGGGTCTCAACTGTAGGTGAGTCCTTTACCTGTTTTAAACTCTTAAATTCTTAACTTACTGTATCTAAAAGTATATGTCAAAATTTTATTAACCAAGAATACATAGATGTCAGCTGCAGTTTACTGCCATGAAATTGAACTGGATAAATTTGATAAAAGCAAATCCAACTCCTACATTAATTAATCCCCTAATTTTTAATTTAATGATATAACAGTGAGTACCTGTAGGAAGATAGAATTAAATATTCATCCATACATTGTAATTGTCTAATTATGATATAATCATACTGATGAGAATTCATCTGATTTTTTACTATGGAAGACATCAGAGTAAAATAAAGGAGAAAAGTATTTATTTTATAATACCTCAAGGTAGAGCTGAGCATAGCGTTGCGATCCTATTATCCCAGGACTCTGAGGGCTGAGGCAAGAAGATTGCGGTGAATTTGCGGACAGCCTGGTCTGCACAGTGAGTGTAGGCCCAGCTCAAATTACACAGGGAGACCCTGTCTCAAGAAAACAAAAAACAGGATCCCAAAGTTCATAAATGTGGGAAGTGCTTCAACTTCGGAAGAATTTTACCATCATTACACATTTTTGTATTAAGGTGATATAATTAAAATACTGCATGATAAAAAGGTATAATTAAAATATTGAAGTGATACAAGTAGGAGATACTTTACAGTATTGGCATTATACTTCTAAGTATGCAACTAAATTTAGGGAGACTAGGGAGTAAAGAAAAGAAACAGCAAGGAGTCTCAGAACATGGGAAAAGATGAGTGACATGTTTAAAATTGGTATTTATATACAAAGGAATAAAGACAAGATTTTAAAGAGAGGGAAGGACAAGTAACTTGTTAGGCTAACTTCAAAGAACACTGGAACACATTCTCCACTAGGGGTAGATATCAGCAGTATAAAACCCGATAGCTTTATACAGGTTCCCAGTATGGGAGACTGCTTAGGATCACCAAGGGAATGCTTAAAAATTTGCAGTCTGAGTTACTCCTAGAGATTAAGATTTAACTGGTGTTGGATGCAGAGATGGACAAGAATGCATTTTTTAGCCTGCCCCAGGTGATTTTAGTGCCAAAGTATTGTTGATAACATCTAATCCAGGTCTCTCTGGCAAATTAAAATCAGGATGTTATTTGTTGGGAGATGCCAGTTACTAAATCACAGTGTCCCCATGTCATACACAGGATCTTCCTAATTTCCCATTTCTAGTAAATGCCTAAAGTAAATACTTCATGGAAAAAAGAAATTGCTCCTTGTTCCCACTGAACTTGTAAGGAAAGAATCAACATTGTAAAGCTTAGGCTGTTTCTAAGAAGAGAAGATAAAATGTATTATTTGGAAATTGTTCACCAAGTACTGTCATTTTGTCACTTCTGGAATTTACTTGGACTAAAGAAGCTTATGATTTGCCATAGGAGAGATACCTGTAAACAGTCTACACTTACAGATGCATTTGTCAGAGGTGAGAAGGGATTTAGCACTAATTTAGTTAATGTGGACAAGTGACACCGTATTCTCAGGAAGAGGAAAGAAGTAAAGATGTAAAATGACAGTGCATTTTCTAGAATGTCAGTGGTACTATAAAGCATGTTAAAATGACAGTATAATTTTGTGGTTATAAAATTAATTCTGATATTTAACAGACTCTTACACAAACATCTATTCAGTATCTGGTTTATTTAGAAATCATGTTTACCCAAGTTGCTATCAATGTGATTTTTATTCCTCACTTTTCTACTTTGGAAATTAGCTGCATTTAGCTAAGATTCATGATGGAAAATCTTCACAATCAGGTTGCATGTGACCATGAGCCATTCTATATTGAGCTACTCATCCAATTTCTTTCTTTCCTTTTTTTTTTTTTTTTTTTTTTGAAGGGAGAGTTAGGGTTTATTGGTGATTGGACTCAGGGCCTTCACACTTAAATACATCTTTGGCTACTTATTTATTTTAAATTTAAATTTAGAGGAGACAAGATCTTGCTAAATTATGAACCTAGGCTGCTCTGCAATTTTTAAATCTCCTGCCTCAGCCTCGGATAATTCTGAGATTATAATTGTGTATGAACTGGTATAGCTTCAACTTCATCTTTAGCTGACTAGTTCAAAATACTTAATTTCACATATATATTCTTAAGATTGCAATCTTCCTTCTAGAATTTCTTCTAGTTTTCCTTTCTCTTTTTTTATTTTAAAGAGAATAGTGAAAAAAAATAATAGCAAAATACCAACATCACAGGCAAAAACAAAACAAAGCAAAAACATTAAAATGATAGAGAGCTTTTCATTTTAAAATTAATTTTATGTTATATTCAGTATCCTTTTATGAAAAGATACAGTATATTATTCGGTTTTAACATTTAAAATTTGACGTACCTCCATGCTGAAAAACTGACCATATCTCTAAAGCTTTACATGTGCTGTCCTATGAACTGGCTTTTTAACTTTTACATTTATTTGTAATAGATATAAAATAAATATATCCATAGTGAGTGCTATTTCATTTAGCTCAATGTGGGAAATTTCGCGATTCCCCAAAATATTGGAATCTCTATTTGGATAAATATCTTGTGGTATTGCTGCCAGATTCTGGGGGTCTAGGAACTACTTCTGGAGATTCTTTTCAGGTTCCTCTTGTCCTGAACAAAGATTCTGACAAAATGAGTACAAAAAGTAGTGAAGTTTTTCCACTTAGTGAAGGTCAGTTAAGAAGCATGCTCTGCAGACAAAGTGCAGACCTACTAAAAGAGAGCACTGTACAGGGTGAGAGACAACCACTGGGAGAGAGAGTACAGTGACCAAGAGCTTAATGACAGTTTTCTTCTGTCTCTCCCACCTCGCAGGCCCAAGTCAAATCCAGCAGCTCTCTCTTAAAAGCCGACTTGAGTTTTCATGACTTGAAGATAACATTCTCGGGCTGAGGATACAGCCCAGTGGCATAGCACTTGTGTGGCAAGGGTGAGGTCATGAGTTCGATTCCTGGCACAAATAAATAAATAAATAGGCAAACAAAGAAATAAGAAAGGGAAAGCATTCTCTGATTAGTCCCAGGTGTGGGCCCCTGCGAACTTTTTTCTTAAATTTCCCGGATCTCCATGATTGACTGGTCATTCCCACTTGCCCAGCCACCTTGTCGCACCCTAATCTCCTGCCTCAGTTATATTAACAGATAAATTAATGCGTAGCAATGAAAATGATTAAAGGTATGTTTGTAATAATGGGTGATTTTCAATCTGGTCAGGAAAATGAAAACTAAAAATGCACATAATACAGAGTTTCATTAATACACAGTAAAATTGTTGCCAGCACTAATATATTGTTTTACAAGGGAGGTAGTAGTAGTTGGGGGTGCAGCAGGGAAAGGAAGCAGTTTATGGTGGTAGTAAATATAAACTAGCAAACAGGTACTTTTGTGTGCAAGAAAATCTTTTTCTTGATTGAGATACCAATTTTTTAATTGGCAAACTTTCATGGAAAGGACTTATTACAATGCATTCATTTTTCTCCATAGCTATATTATTTTAACAGAGCATTATAACAAAAATCTAGAATTTTGCTAGAAGCTAAACTGCAAGTTTAAATATAATAAGCATAAAGATATTTTTCTGCCATTTTCAATAACAACCTATATACCGAAAAAAAGTGGAATTTGTAGTTACTTCAAAGGGGAATCTCTACTTCTCGTATTAAAATATCAATATGTTCCTAAGTCCAAAGTAATGTTCAAGCTTTATATTTATATTATCTGAATGATTCATTATCAGTGGGAGTTTGGAAAGCATGTGTCCCAACAAGAGACATAGAATTGCTATACACCTGCCATTATCTTTTTTTTTTTTTATCTAACAGACTTCTTCAAATTTTGAACTCAGGTGACTATGCATGTACTAAATAATTGAAAGCTAACTGCGAGCGTGAAAATGTACATTTTTTATGAAGTGAAAAAAGTGTAAATTACAGTGTTTAATAATAAGACAAATGACCCAACTTAGAATTTACTGTGAATTGTAACTTTTTGAAAAATAAACTTTGAGAAATAAACTTTTGAGAGATAACTTTTTGAGAGAGTCTACGGTTTAATTTATCCTGCTCAATAACTACTATAGATAATTTACATATCGCATGATCAAGACATTATAAGATTACTACATAGAAATTAAGATTATCATAATTTAAAAATCATTAATATGGAAAAAATCTGATTACATAAAAATGGGCATTTTTACTGACCTTTAAAAGGGTAAAGCATGCTAATTAATTCAAGTAGTAGAGCAGTTGCTTGCATTGCATGCACCAGAGAACATCTTATTTCATATTTATATATATTGTCTGCAAATTGCCAGATATAAATTCATCCTAGAAATGCATAGTCTTTTTAAAGACTCATGTAAGAGCCTTATGAAATCATAATACCATTTAAATGTAAATTTGAAGAACATAAGACAAAGGGATTTTAAACTACTCTAAACACATATATAATCAGAAAATTCTATTCTCAAGACATTTGTTGGAACCGTAACTGTTTCTGTTTTCTCATATATGTAATTGCTGCTATATTATTTGTTTCCATGATTTAGGAATGTATTCTTAGGAAATTTGTATATGTGTATATGTATTACTAATTTAAATATTTAAGATATGATTAAAATATACAGTTCAAGAGAGAACTATTTACTGAAATTTTCTAATGCTTTGACAGTTGTTTCAAGTCCCTATAATAAAAAGCAACTGAGTTTCAGCACTTTCTTCTTTTTAATTAATCTCATGTTTCACTCTCTTTAGTAAATTTGCAAGAGGATTCAATAATTGTATTGAATAGTTATTATAAAATAATGGAATTTATTTTAGTTTATACTCCTAAAAATTGTCTCCAAAGAAAACTTATTTTTGAAAATGTCACTTCAAAAACATTTGCAGGCCTTCATGATTTAAAATGTATTATCTGCCACTTTTAAATAGCAAAGGAATATGGATAATATTTGGAGAAGATTTTCTCAATTTTATCTGGTGGATTCTTAAATGAATCAGGATGAACAGGTTTGATCTGGGTGCAAGGAATGTGATTCATTTTTAATTGCTCTGAAAATAAAGTGTTGCTATCGCAAATGTTTTAATTTTGTGAGATACAATGAGCATTATGGGCATGAGATAGAGTTTATTAAATATTTATAAAATTCAAACATTATTACTTTTAAGGATAGTTTTGTAAACACTGAGTAATGTAGAGTATGAATTTCATAAATTGTAATTTGTCATCTGTATACCATGTTTTATCTCTTGCTACCTTCTTTTACAGCCTTTAGATGTTTTATTTTTTGCAAGTCATAAAGTAATTGTCATAGCAGATTATTATTAGTCCAGTTCTAAAGAGAAGTGAATTATGATCCAGCTGGCTTAACTGGCTTTCTGAAGCCCACAAGAGCTGTAGTTCTTTGGGTCAGGACCAAATTTGGTGTCTTCTAAAGTGTTTCTTCCACAAGGCAGTGGTAGAGCATGTCTGTAATCCTAGAACTTGGGTGGCTGAAGCAGGAGAATCATTGCTAGTTCAAGGCCAGCCCAAACTGTACAGTGATAGCCAATATCAAGAAAAAAAATATTGGTTTATTTTTAGCTAATGGATTTAACATCAGTACCCAGATTAGGCCAGGAGCTTGTGAAACATTAAGTGTACTAAAAAACTACTCAAATATAATTGAAAAGAAGTTAATTGGACATATATTTTGACATTTCTGTACTTATAAAGTCTTACAATATGCAACTCTTCATATAGAAAGTGTTATATATGTGAAGATTAAAGCTTATAATTTAGTATACTTTCTAAAATAACTTTTTAAAAGGGTAGAAATTTAATTGTTTGTGAAATTCCTGCCTGGAGACAGAAATGAGGTGAATAGACTCTTTTAATGTTGCATGTACAGTTTTTTTTAAAACTGATAATATAAAAATTGGAAAGGGAAGTGACTTGGAAAATATCTCTGATTTACACATCTCTGTGTGACCACTACACATTTGAATATTCAAAATTTATTTAAAGAAAACAGTTTCATTTTACCAGGAAACATCATTTTAAAATTATACTTGTTATTTCAGATGATCATCTTGCATTTCCACATTCTTAACTCAGTTCTTATCATTGATATAATTTGATTTCTGGTGTGTGTTGTGCTCCTCTGACAAAAAGAGAAAAAAGAGAAAACAAAGCAGTTCCATATCCATCAGTCCAACTACATGTGCCAACTTTCTCTACCACCCCCCAGTAATATTAATCTTGTGGGTGAAGAGAGCTTTCACAAGAAAAAATCACCTTCTACTTTCTCCTTATTAGTAAATGTCATTAAATTCAATAAATTATATTAATCCCAATATAATCTTTGCATGACATAAACTAAACAAAGGGAAGGTCATGATAAAAGTAGTTCTAATTACCAAACCCAAAGCTTTGTTGGGATCACACCACATGAGCATGTGCAGTTGTTGGGCCTTGGGTATTCATTAAACCTGCCTCACTGCTGAATGAACACATGAGTGAGGTACCACATCGGATTATTTTGAGACTTGAAATCTGTGGGGGAATTTACTTTAGCAAGGGTCAGATAGGTAATATGTCTGAAGTTGTGCATTTCAAATTTTATTTAAAAATTTGTAAACTTAAAACAAGACTAGACAATACAAGAGTTGATAAATATTCCTGCAAAAGTGAAGAATATTCATTTATTTGACTCTTTGTAAATACTACGTAGAGCTGAAATAAGCAGATAGCTACTTTGCACAACCTAAATACAAGTGATTTATGTAACCCTGCTCTTGTTTGCCCAGGATGTTCCTGTCACATGTAATATAAGCAGATTTTCCAAAGGAAGTACAAATAAGATAATAACTAATCATGTGCCTCATAATGAAAAAATAATGGTACTATATAAAGGAAAAACTCTCCTAATGTATAGTAACAGAAAATGACACCACTCAATAGAAAACAAATACTTCTGGATTTTAACAAATGTTCAGTAATCTGTGGAAATTAGAATCGATTTTGGAGGTATCATTCTTCATATTGAAGATGGTATCATAGTTTACTACCCATAAAAGTTCTTTAGTAAATATATTTTAAAGGGGAGTTATTTAACACAGAATACTGAAACATTTATTTAACTGACTGTGGTTTATAATAACCTCAATGTTCTCCTTCCAATTTATTTGTTTCTGAAGGAAAAATAAAAGTGGAAAAATTAAAAATAAAGTTGAAAGCATTCTGTTAGTTGCCCCATTAACAGTCATCAAGACTCTGCATTAAAACAACTGGTGAGAAATAATTTCACAAGAGCCCTTGGATTTTAAAAACATGAAGTTCAGTTTTCTCACTTAAACACATCACTAAAGAAAAGTAGGTAATCTGATAAATTGCAAGAAAGGACTGACTGTTCACAAAAGACACAAGGCAAGAGATATGACTCATCCAGTCCACTTGGAAAACAAAAGAATCTGTACAGCAAGGTACATTCTGTATGTCTTGACCAGTAGTTAAAAAAAATAGAACTTCAAAGTGCAGAACCATTAATTCAAGGGCAGTTTGATGTAGGGGCCCATCATGCACAGAGTGTAAAAGCAGGGCCGATTACAATGGGGCACAGGCCTTGGAAGGCAGCCCAGAATCTTACGAGAACCTCCAGGGAGCTCCAGTGTGTGGCACCACACACATGCACTGTAGACTGTACAATGTTAAGACCAATAACACTTTTAACATTTATTTAGTCTTCCCAGTTTATTATACAAATATCGTTTTAAAATTCATCCAGTCTGGGGTTTCCTTTAACTTCACAGGAAGTGTTCAGAAACTATGTCTTTGCAGGCCCATCAAACACAATAAAGTTTATTTAATTGTTCCCTGTTTCAAAGCTAGCATGTTTTAAAAGAGCTTTAAATATATGGCAATATAAAAATAAAAATAGGCCATCTGTTAAAGGGGACTTTGTGGTGAATAACTGGTGAAAACATGACGACTTTCTCACAGATAAGATTTAACAACTGGATAAATACGAGTGTCCAGGATTAGTAATGCAGTATTCAAATTTTGAAACTTGAGTGCAGCCACATTTAGAAGTTATCCTAATCCACAGTCAAGCAGTGCTCACTTTTCAAAACAGTTCCATTAAAATGAATACTTTTCGTTCTCTCTGACTACAGATTGTAAAAGTGATTAATTGTATATTATGTTAGGGAAGGGTATTTTAAAAATGAATTTATTTCCCATATTCTCTGCTCAGAATTGAGTGAAACCACTTAGAGAGCTCAGTATGTACCTCCCTGGTCAGACAAGCAAGCTAAGTGCTATCTGCCTAGGCCCTGAGAAGTCTATGGGAAGAGGAGGGGGAATTGTTTTGACGGGAGAAAGGAAGACCGTTGCTAACTGTCAGTATCCTTATTTTCTGGATTTTACCTCACGAGAAGAATGTGTATGTTTTTACATGACTATTTATGGGCCTATGGAAGAGATTACTGGGCGTGCAGTTCAACACCTTAGAAGAGAGTCAGGTTTGCATTATTACAACAAAATGCTGGACACAGCTAACATATAAAGAAAGCACAGTTACGGAATCCACAGATTTGGAAGTTCAAAGTTCAAATAGGGAAGCCCCACAGTAGTTGGTATCTTGTAAGGACAGCGGGTGGTGTCCCACCACAGTAGAAGCACATGGAATAGAAACCAGTTCCATACCGGGCACAGAGACAGAGGACTGGGAGAGTCCCACGGTCTCTTTTGAGGGTACTGCACCAGTGACCTAAGGATTACACCTAAGGCTCCATTCTTTAAAAAGTGCTTTAGCAGCTGCAATACTGCTGCTCCGGGTGAGCTAGCCTTTACATAAAGAACTTTGGGGGTGGCCTGGCATCCAAACAAGAGCAGATGTGCTGCGGATAAAGGAGCTTCATTGTGCTTCTGTCCAAATGGGCAGCAAAACCTGAGCAGACAGAAGAAGGAGAAAGAACACTGGATTCTTATGTGTTAAAAAGTTAGTGAGCAGCACCTCAGTACACAAAACTTACTGTAAGCGAAGAAAACTCTATAAATGTTTACAAACGTGCTGGGAACAGTTGAGTTTTGAATAGCTTTCAATTTCAGGAAGCACAGGCTCCAATTTCCAATTTGCCAATTGGAAATTGATTGATTCAACTGAATTGAATTGAATAAGATTTTAGTCATTTTACTTCTACTATATCCACCCATTTCCAAACATCAAGGTTTTAAGAAAATCTCCCACCAAACAAGCACAAATGAAGTACCGGGAGAACAATAAATTGACATCTGTGATTTAACTCTGAGTCCTGTGTCTTCAATGTTCTGGTTCTTGATGTGAGAATTTACAGTTGGTTCTAATGATGTCTTTGTAATTAAATGTAAACCTGAACTATTATCTGGGACTACATCTTCCAAATGGGAGTGCATTCTCTTGCACTGACATAATTTGGTGTGTTTGTTAGAGAACACACCTAAAACAAACCTGCCTGACATTAAGTTCCACTGTCATCATTTATAAATGATATGTCCTCAGGAAATTAGCTAAATTTCTTGTTGCCTTAATTTTCTTATCTGCAAAATGAGCACAGGAATAAGACCTACTTGATTAGGCTCCTGTGAGCAATGATAGTGTTATACATTTCCCAGTATATGTCATATAAAATCATTTATGATTATTAATATTGCTATAAATAAGAGTTGTGGTAAGCTAGCTACTTTGTTATTGACAGTGTTTCATCAAAGGTCATACATACGTATATTTTTATTAGATGCTGTCAAGCTATTCTCTAAAAGCTTTTATGAGTAATGCTAGATTTAAAAGATAAAGACTGGTAATGGAGGCCCGGTGAAGGGAAACGCTGGGTGGTCCCTTTAGCAATGAATGAGAGTTTATAGAAAGTCAGCCAGTTTGGATGTTATTTGGAAGAAGTATACAGAACAGGTGGACTGCATGACCTGCTTGCCCCGTGAAAATTAGTATTTGAAATGACCTGGTTTTCAACCCAAGAAATTTCAAAGTGACAAATTATACTCATTTGGCTTGTAATGATGTTCTGATTATAGTCTATAAGACCAGTGATGAATTTCCTTGACTTATTTTCTTAATGTTCTCAAATCATGTTGTGACCTTTCCATATGTAAGCACAGAATATTTCCAGGAACTACTAAAAGTTTCATAATTGTGCATTTAAATACACACTTATTTGCTTAGGAAACAGTTCCAAACTGTACTCTCAATCCCTGTGTGTGTCAATTTTTTTGATGTGCTCATAATTTATTTACAAAAAATTACTATATATTAAAAGCAGTCTTAAGATTCACCTAGTTTTCTTGTGATTTGTAAGATTTATGAAGCTCTTCAAGTTAAAGATGTTTTAGATGGTGTATCCAGAGATATTAGCATATGTTTTTCATTGATTGTAAGTATTTTCATTAAGTGCCTCTACATTCTTGGTGTGCATGGAGTTTCTCTTGTAAAAAGCAAGGGGTTGAAGCAAGGGCCCAGAATTACACGTGTGAACAGCAAGATCAAGATCACTTCATTGTCCTCACGATACTTATGAGCTGTTGGGAGCCTGGATCATGGACAGTTGGGCACTTATGACTCCACAGCTAATGACTGATTAGAGGAATTGATTGGACGGCTTGAGGAAACTTGAGGAAAGGACTCGTGTTTGAAAGAAGAAAATGGGAGTCCAAGCAATGCAAGAGAAGCAACTGCGGTGGGAGGAAACCGTCAGAGTATTCTAAAGCAGATTTCAAGAGAAGCTGTATTCAAGAGGGGGCAGCAATGATGACCAGGCATGTGGTGTAAATATGGAGACAGTTGCACCTGTAGACTTTTGTTCTTTGCAGTGGTGAGGTTGGGACCAAACTGAAGATTTAGGGATGAAAATGTAATAGGAAAATAGAAGCAGTGCAAAGAAATACATACTTTATAAAGCGGCATGGCTAAACCCAGTGCAGAGCATCAGGGTGATTGTTGGAAAAGGGTGAGGGACAGAGGGATTGCGTTGAGTAAGGAAGGTACTAAGGTAGAAGAGAAGGACAGGATGACCCAGTCCAGGCAGAGATGAGACTGGTAACAAGAGGAGGGGATTCTCATATGAATAACAGATTGTTCACAGTTGTTCGGAGCTCATAATGAAATTGCAGATTAATAGAAGTACACAAATCTATAGAATTGAAAGAAAGTTGCATGAGCCAGAGCATAAGCGTCAAGATGAGACCTACATAGCTAAGTGCGGTGGGGCCAGTGCAGTAGCATGGTGGACTAGACGAAGACACGCAGCCTTAAAAAAGATAAAGTTTTACACATCTACACATCACAGACTATGTCTGTCTAATTTCTTCAAAATGACTTTTCTACTTAAAATACTTTGTTTTGACTTAGAGACCGATGGACCTGAAACAAAAGCTCCTTTCTTGGATCGGCAAGTTAGCTAAGATGTGAAGTCTGTTGTCCTGTCTCTTTTATTCCATGCATCTGAAGAGAAACATCTCTGTGTCTGTCACATCTGGGCCAGTCTGCATCCCTAATAAACGGTGCAGTTTTAATAGGAGTAATGAATGGGTTTTAGCTATACAGTGGTGTTTTTATTTTCTTTGTTAACATTTCACTGAACTTCCAGTAAATTCTCACCTATTTGGGCCATGATGAGAGGAAGAAAATATAAAGCTTTGTACTCATGACAGAAAGAATATTTAAATGCAGTACAGCCTTCTGGGGAATAGTGGTGGCTTAGGTGATGCCTCAAAGTGCAGCTAGGGAGCAGGGAAGAGAGACATTTCATTTCCGTGTCAGTTCATGTCGTGATTCTTCTCAGAAAGTCTTACCCCACTGACATTCTTTCCGTGTTATTTCAAATTCAGAGGATATATTTGTTGTAATGCCATACTGAAATTGACCTTAAACCATCTTTACTAATTTTGATATTAATTTTTTACCATATTATGTAGTACATGTTTTATGTATTAATTTTATATGAAAAGATCAATACATTTTTCAGAATACACTATGAATGAAAAGAATGAAAATATGATCATAACATTAGTTTAATATTGTAATGTACAATAGCTCCCTAATATACCTATCATAGGAAAATTTCTAATATTAATAAATAGTTTCATTTCTCTTATGCAAACAAAATTATAATTAGTTTACATGTATTTCATTTACAGATATTTTATTTGCCACGTGGGTAGCCATTTCTCTATTTTTTCAGTCAGAAAAGCAATCTTGGCTATAGTAACTTTGAAATAATAGTCTGTATTCCCCGTATGTATGGCATATTTTCTAAAAAAAAAATTGCTGTATTGTACTAATATGTTAGGACTTGAATTAAGATGGTTAGCACTATTGATTTATTTAGTGGATAAGCATATCTCTTATTCTGAAAACGAGAAAGCAGAGGGAGGAGAGAGAGCAATGAGAGGAGACAGGGAAAGTGAGAGTGGGGGAAGAGAGTGTTTTATTCGTCTCAGGTCGATTGCCTAATAAAGAGGCAACCCAAGTTGACCCTGATTAATCTGTTACACACTTAAGTCTTTCTACGGAGCCCAATAGCACTAGTAAATCACAGCGGTAGCTATACTCTTGAGAATTTAAAATAAAACTAACATATATGATATAGTTCAATAATTTGTTTTTGTTTAAAATACTTAATTGACAATGTATATTTCTTCTTCTGATACGAGATGTGGAAGTGTTTGTATTTTTGATTAATGTCTTCACATTTTCTGCCCTCATGACTCCTGGCAGCCTCTACTATTCTCTCTCCTTCCATGAGTTCCTCTTCTTTGGTTTCCACACACAAGTTTGTCTTTCTTACGTTTGGTTCACGCATCTAACTGGTGATAATGAAAGAGAAGTGAGACTGGAAGTTTAGGTCAAGGGAAGAAGTTGCACTGCAACCACTGAGATATTAACGTAACATAAAACATTAAGAAACGTCATTTACTTACATTGCTATATGTTAATTGGAAAATAACAAGAAACTTAAAAATGAATCAATATGTAAAATCATTAAGAAGTAGAAAATATAGCTCTCAATTCAGGACACCAAAGTAGACCAAAGAAACAGGAATTAACAGTGTACTGTTTATGCCTTTTAGTAAAATTCTTCTATAGAAAAAGCTCTAGGTGATTACTTACTTGGAAAGATCTTCTAATCAGAAGTAGATGCATAAGAAGAAGAAATTCACTTAGATAATGGAGTTTAAAAAGAAAAGGAGAAAAACTATCTAAATTACATTTTGTTTTTATTATTGCTTTAATTTTTATTTATTTATTTGTATTTTATTTTAAAGAGAGAAAAACAATAAAAATTATCCAGAATTTCCAAAATGATGATAGGAAATTAACAATGATTGTTACATTTCACATTGTTATCTTCGAAGTAGTTGCTCAGACTGTAATTTTACTTTTCTTATAAATATCATTATTTCACATCCTCTCAAGGCAAAAAGCTAAAAAAAAATGACATTAATACAGCATTACTAGCAAAAATAAAATTTTACAGAATAAGTAAAAACAAAATCTAGAACTGGGAAGACATTTTCAATTTCATGTATAATGAAAAAACAATATGACTGAAATTATGCTGATGTGTTTTAGATCAACCTACTATTCAACATGGAGCCTGACAAGTTAGGCGATATCGTGGGTAGTACTGCTGTAGCTATAGTGCACCGCACAAAGTGTGAAGATGAAGTGTTAGTCAGATTCTAGTAACATTTCCTCAGTTTTCTACCTTCAGAAGTTCCAAACTGGAAGTGACTGAATGCAAAAAAATTTGTGCTAGTTCAATTGAATTTTGGTACTTCCTATGAGGATGGAGATAATGATTTAACATGTTGATAAGATTTTTAATATGAGTTTAAATCGAATTACTTATCTGAGTAAAACTATCTGTGTCTTAGTGACCTTCCTCACTGTTGGGGCAGAATACCTGGCAGCAATAGCCTGAAGAAGACATTTATTCTGGTTCATGCTGTAGAAGATTCACTTCCTGTTTGGCCAGCAGGCTCTGGGCAGAAGCTCCCTGATGGCTGCTCACTTTGTTGCAGCCAGGGAACAGGGAGGTCGAGGCAGGACTGGAAGGGAGACACACCCTGCCAGGAAGGGTCCACAGTGATCTCACTTTTCTGACCAGACCCCACCCCAAGTAGCCAGTCAGTTATAATACTCCTGCGATCCAGCTAACTTCCAAACACGTGAGTCTTTAGGTTCCATCTTAGATCTACACCACAATCTGACAGTTAGAAACACACCTCTTATTCTTAGTTAACCAGGGTCAGGGCATGAAGATTTTGTGAACCTATCTGATCTGAACTCCAGCCACCCTCCCACTGGTGTAAGGCACTGTGGTCAGTGATGGTGGAGAAGCCCCAGGCAGTTCTCACCTTAAGAAAGGACTTATGGTCTCTGCATCTAGAGCTTTCATTAGACTTCAACTTCATGTCTTTCTGAGGTTGCCTCCACTACAGAGCTCACTTATTGGAGCTGTCCTTCCTGGAATGGCACACAGTTAATAATTGACTCAGGTGGGGACCAAATGAACTGACTCTTCTGTCCATCACAAGAGAACCCTGATATGCCTTTTTACTTCCTTTGTATGGATGAAGACACTGGCTCTTCCTGTGGACTCACAGTTGAATTCTTCCCCCTTTGCAGCTACCAGTGTGGCTTTCTTTCCCACAGGACTCGTGTGAGCTTTACATGTATCTTAGGATCTTAAAAAAGAATGTGAACTGTAAAGTATGTGAGCTCATGACAAATTTATCTGGATCCTAGAAATCCAGGATCAAATGATGTAAATACCAAGTGAGTAAGTTGTTGAGTAAGTTAAGTAAACAGTTTAAATATGAAACCATATGAGCATGAGAGTAGTAGAGATTGGAGAAGCATAAAGTTCCTCTAAAAATTCAGATTCACTAAAAAATGTTGTCATATAAACAAAATAGGTTTAGAGCCAAAAAGAATACACCCGTTGATAAATATCTGAAGTATAAAAGGAATGAAGGAGAAATATAAAATTAAACAATAATTGGGTTTTGAAAAACTTAAATTCTGGTTAACCTGCCTGGTTTTTAAAGTCAAATGAATCTTTATGTGGTGTAGCACTTCTCATTTCAAACACATCTCATTGCAAATCTCTTCCAGCTCCATGTCTCAAGGGTTTGAAGTGAAGAAATGACAGCAGTCATGAGAAACTCATGGTAGACTCGGCTTAGGGATTTACCAAGAAAAGAAAAAAATACCAAGGAGAGTAGAAGTGACACTCTTGAACTAGGCTGACACAGACCTGCAATATCAGGCGTGGTGAATTGGAAAATATGTCCCATTGAGTTGGAGAAGTTTGAGTGTGACTATTGACTTCACAGTGACTATGATGGAGGACATAACATGATTTTCCATGTCGGGGCTTATCCTCTGCTGAATTATATTGAAGTAGTTCCTATTTTTGCTGGTTTGTGACTCTTTTAGGAAGGTGGTGTGAGGCAATGTACTAATACTTTGTTAGTGGAATCTTTCCATCCATCCGTCCATCCGTCTACCTATCTCCCTATCATCTATCCAAATATCTTGAGAATTTATACGTATATATATATATATATATATATATAATATTTTTGAGAATTTTTCAGCTGCTCTCCCTCATCTACTTAACAGAGTCTGTGCATATATATATATATATATATATATATATATATATATAGGACATATATATAACCCATATATGTCATCTGTTGATTCCAATTTTAATGTAACTATGTTCTAAATATTTCTTTTTTAATGTAACGTTAAAATAAGTTTTAATTTCTGCTTACTGTAAATTAGAATAATCATGGAGAATACAGTGAATAAAAGATACATTTTTGCAATTTCTCCAGAATATATCATACTGGATAAGATGAGATCAGAACTACATTCACTTAGCACTAGTTTTCTCCTTCAATAGAGAAATATCCTATGGGAACATGAATTAAAATGCTTTTGAAGTTGTACAATGCCTATTACTTCATTTAGTAAAATCAAAATTTGACCAAACAATACTCACCATGGAAAGAAAAAAGAATTCTTACCATTTTGACACTTGTCTTTAAGATTCCATCTCTTGGTGAACCATGGTAGCACAGGCCTGCAAATTCCAGCACTTGGGAGGCTGAGAGTGGAGGATTCCCATGAGTTCAATCCTACCATGGGTTACCTTTCCTGCCTAAGCCGTGCTGCTCAGGTTATTTGAGGAATGGGTTCTCTTACAAATGAATACCTTGAGAGCAGTGAGCACATCCAGAAGATAGAACTAATCACCCTCAGGTGGATATACTTCATGATTTCTATAAAGAACAAGACATAACCAAAAAAATTAATGTAAGAATTCTTGTGTGTAATGGTATAGCTTATTTCCTGTGCAACAGGCTAAATCCAAAGTTTTAAATGCTTTATTTTACATAATTCTTGTTAGTTAATAGCCTAAAATCTCTAGAAAATGCTTGCTTATGTGAACTCTTAATGTTTTATTTCTTCTGTTCTTTTAAGTAAAATATTATTTGTTGGGGTTGCTCTTTGAATACTCCACAGCATTTGTACAATTATACTCTCTAATGACTATTGAAAGAAAATAAAAATCTGGGGTGTTTCATGTAATCATAATTGTGTTGTACATATTATATTAACTTAAAATATTTTCTGCTGCTTTTTCAGGGCTGCCCTCAAAAAAGGACATTTCATTTTTTTTTTTAACCCATAAAGACTAATCCTCAAAGCAGAAAATCTCTCTCTCTCTTGTTTTCTGTGATCCACAGAGGTAGATCTAAAAACAGAGGAAAGAGAATACGAAATCAAAGTTGAGACTAGACTAACATTGCTGACAGATCCAATAACTTTTCGCATGAAATCTTGGTTTGACCTGGAGCAGCAGTGCCATGAAAGGATAAATAGAAAGTGCACTTGAAGAGGGGCACTTTACTCTGAATCACAACAAAATGGACTTGCATTGATGTCAGCACTTACTTCATACCAGGAAACACTGTCTGCTGGTTCTCAGAAATCACACGGCTCATGTAGCTGATCAGCCCTCAGGAATGAGTTCTGAGAATCCCAAATGAGGAGACACCATACAAGAAATAAAATGGAAACTCTTAGGGGCTTTCATTAATTTTTCTAGCTTCACCCCCTGATTTTAAGAAATAAAGTAATAGAAATAAATTGATGAGAAAATAAAACTATCAGGTACAGTTTGCAAGAGCTCGGTTTATGGTGGAACATGGAAACAGATACACAGAAAGCAATCACATTTTTAAACAATTATTTATTGTTTAACTTACTATAATGCTGTCTTCTGTTAATCAGGAAATTATCTAAATTAGTGGCAAGAATCAGGACATGACCACGTCAAACATGTCTTATAATTACTGTGCTCCTCTATTTTCCTTCCATCGTTGTGGGGAAAAAGTTCTTAGGAACTTTGTGTGTGTGTGTGTGTGTGTGTGTGTGTGTGTGTGTGTGTGTGTGTTGCTACCTCGTTCTTGTAACCCTAGATATGAAGTCTTGAGTGCTTTAATAATATGCCTGTAGATCTTTCTTCTGTAACTGTATCTATGAAAGTGCAAATGATAAATACTTAAAGAATGATTTGGGGGCCTCAGGAAATATGTATTTCCTTATCCTTAGAAGCATGACAGCAGCATGCCCTAGGATGGAATTGAAACATACTGAGAGGGGTTCCCCGATATTTGTTAGTACTTATGTATGTAGCTATTTAAGCCCTGCTCCATAGTGAGACACACCTGCAAATCCCTTCCATACATGTTTATAGTCCCTAAGTGATTATACCACTGCACTTAGTCTCCATTTCAGAGAAGTTTGTCTTTGGGTAGATATGAAATAGTTAATACATAAAATACGATAACCCAGAAGAATGTGCTTTAAAATTCTTCTTCTCCTCCTGCCTTTTAAAAAGAAATTCCTATTAATGACATATATATCATCTTGTATGACTGGTAGGTGAATGTCAGAATTGTAAAATAGAAAGATCAAAACATTATCCAAAAGGAGAGAGGCCGGAAGACTTAGATAAATTAAATACTAAACTATGGATACTCAGGATACATATCCAGAGTATAGAGTGCAACACACACACACACACACACACACACACACACACACACACTGTATGATGTATTTAATGAAATATATGATTTAAAGTAATGCACAGTTGAATTACTTGAATCTTTGCAAACACTTGCAGATTTTTGTTTCCGTTAGTCTAGGGCAGCAACACTCAAATAAGAGTCTTTAGATCAGCAGCATCAGCGTATGACATATGGGATTTGGCAGATATGGTAATTCTCAAGTCTTTTCCTAAGGCTTACTGAATCAGAAAATAGAGATGGATTAAAAAATGTGTTTAATAATAGCTCTTCTTTCTGGTAGGAGATGGAATCTCAGCATTATTCTAATTTGCATCTCTAGAATGACCAGTGATATTGAACATTTTTTCATATAATTATTTGCCATTTGTATGTCTTTTTCTGAGAAGTTTGTACTTATCTTGGACACCCATTTTTATATTGCGTCTTTGATAGAGGGGCTTTGGTGGAAAGTAACCCATCTCCATTGTTGGTCGAGTGTAGACTGGTGCAACCACTGTGGAAATCAGTGTTGAGATTCCTCTAAAAACTAGAATTGGAGGTCCAATTTGACCAAGCTATTCCCCTTCTGGGTATTTTCCCAGAAGAATTAAAACATCATGCCACAATGATATATGAATATTCATGTTTATCGCAGCACATTTTGTAATAGTTAACCCTTGGAAACAACACAAATGCCATCAACTGAGGAATGGGTAAAAAGATGTGGGTTTTTAAAATATATAATGGAGTACAACTCAACCATAAAGAAGGATAAAAATGAAACATTTCTATGTAAATGGATAGACCTTGAGACCATACTTTGAGGTAAAATAAATTGAACACACATATGCAAGTATGAGATACCAATAGGGAAATAGTGACCAAAGTGTATAAACGGTATTGTGAAATAGGAAGAAACTGTTCAAAAAGAACTAGAGAGGAGGTAGACTGAAAGGAAGGATTGGAAAAGAAAAAAATGATAAAAGAAGGATAAAATGGGAACAAAGCTTTGTAAATAAGGAGAGGAGGTGAGAGGAGGGTATTGGGTAAAAAAGAGGAACCAGGATATATCATGTACAGGTCCAAATTCCTTAGGATGTATGTGATCATTATGTATATCTAACTTGTACCTATGTATCTAATAGGAATAAAAATATGTTTAAAACAGCGTCATAAAATACTTCCAAGTGATTTTAAAGCATTTTAAAGCAAGTTTGGGAGTAAAAATCTAGGATGAGGCCTGCCCATTAGAACACTTTAACACTTTTTTGAGATTCTAATGGAAACTTTTGTTAAAAGCTACAAGTCCTATAGGAAAGTATTTAAAAGAAGAAGCAGAATGACTTAGTTATTTTAGGGAAGCATAATGAGTCAAGTTCTGATCTTTGGAAACCAGCATGTCTGGGTTAAAATTTATGCTAGGTTATGTACTTATTTAGTGAATTGTGTAAAGGACTTTCTTCACCTGTGTCACCTTGAATGTATTATTATAGGAATCTGGTGATAAAGATTCTATGTACTTTATCCTGAAGTTGTGGTGATTAAAGGAATCAAGTTTGTAAACCTTAAAAAGTAAACAGCACATAATAGGTGGTCAGTGAGTATGAGCTATGCTCATCAGATAAAATATTTAAGATTGTATCTGTTGAGTAAAAGATCTTACACCCTTCATTTATTTGATTTTGAAGGTGAAGTTAGTTATTATGTATAGCTTGAACTAAAAGAAAATTAGAGTTCACATGTAAAGTAATCACATGTAAAATCTTACAAAATTTTGCATTCAATATATATTTAATCATACCAATATATGAGAACTAATTTTATAAAACCTGATTTATACCTCTATTATCATAATATTTCATGTTTAACTCTTTCCTTCTCTGGTCATTGTCATGGACATCAGAAATTTATCTCTACTGGTAAAACCTACTAAAATCTACAACTTTTGACCTGAAGTTAAAAAATAGCAACAATTTTATAGAATTGTACTTACAGCAACAACAATGCCATTAAACATAATTGATATTGTGTGACCATATTTTATAAATTTAAGCATTTGATTCATAGTAACAATAACTGGGCTGTTGTCACTGTTTAAAAAACTAAAATATTGTGAACACTGTGTTTTGTCTTAAAGTAATTGGCTTCTTACACTTGCCATCTTTGCTTTCGGTTTTCTTGTCTTGGCCTGTATACTAACTAACTCTAGACATGTTTGTGACTGACTTGTACTTTCTTGTGTGTAGAAAATCTGAAAACTAACTCTGTACTGTGGAGTAAGAAAATCATACATAGTTTCTTGGAGATTATGGGTATACTGCACATATTTCTCACTCACAGATTTAATGGTATTTGTTTTTGCCTATTGTAAATTCCTTTGGAGTACAATTTCACATATATATTAAAGACCTCAGGGTTAGTTGAATTTAGAATTGCTCATTAAGTCACCCAGTCATCTGATTCCACATGGAGTGGAAATTTTGCATCATTCATTCATGAATCCTCAGGGTGTCGTGCATTTACTAAAACATGATAGAAGCTGAATCAATATTTGATGAGTGAAAAAAAAAACTCTAGGCAATGTTCTTTTGCTGTAGAGTGCCTGGAATGATCAACAGTATGCATAATAGTTTGAAATCTCAGTATTTGAAATGAATAATTCTCAGTATTTGAAATGAAAATTTAAGATCTTTTCTGATTACTTAGAAATGTACAGGTATGGAGATACAGGTTTTCTGATCTGTTTTGTTTCATTAGTAACTGTGGAGGTTACTATTTGTCCCATATGTTTCATAGAAGTTCTTCCTTTGGGCTATGCCAATTTAAAATCAATTATTGTACCTTTTAATTTTACTTGTTACTTTTTATTAGAAGACAAAATAATCTGGTATGGTGGCAGATTTTTCATCTATATATCTCCTGACTTGAAAATTGACCTTGAACCCAAGTTAGTGCATATGTTATATCTCCAGGTTTTACATTTATGGACTTAATGAGAGAGAACTCTCATTAGAAAGGGATACTACCATTGTATTCCTTGGTTCTTACAGCTTTAATATATAGTTCTTACTGTGGCATCTTTTACTACCAACAGCTTGGCATCAAATTGTTCATAGCATTCCATACAATGTGATAACATGAAGAAGTACACAGTTCCCAAGAGAGTTACTGCTAAAATTATTTTCATTTTATCTTTAAGATTTTAAATGGCTTTGCTATAGTGATATACATATTCTATACACATAGTCTATAATCTTAGTTTGAATAATTTATGTAAATTAAGAGATTTCTTTGGAAGAAGTAAATTTGTTTTGTTCATTTTTTTTAAAACCATATTTTCAAACAAGGGTGGAGAAAAGAACATACTGAAAGTTAGATGTAGGTTCCAACTCATACTCTGACAAAGAGTTAGCCAACCATGGCATTGAGGTTAACACAGACATTAAAGCTTCTGATGTGAACATTTACATACACCGGGTTGAAAATGTCCACTTTATTTGACAGAAACCTTATCAGACTGGTGACACTTCTGCTCTTTAATATAAATTAAATATTTAAGAAAACTTGAATGGTTGCCAATTTATTCATATGACTGAGTACAACCATCTGGCAAATATTTTTTCTTAATTGCTTTATGAGGGTGTTACAAAGAACTTCTGTAGTCTCCTCACTACAATTTCTACATTAGTATTGGATTTATTCTCTGCTAGCAGTTATTTCCACATCCTACCCACACTTTGGCTACTTTGATTAACTTTTAATGTTTCTTTTCTTACATTTCATACTTGCTTCTTTTTTTCTTTTGGCAGTACAGGGAATTGTACTCAGGACCTTGTGCTTGTGAAGCAGGAGCTTATTCCACTGAGGTATATCCCCAGCCCTAATGTTCCTTTTCTAAGGACGTATCATCTTCATTAGTATATTTATGCGACATTTTATCAAAATGTATGCAAAAATGCATGTATATAAAATATATAATGCATGCATGAATATCTGTATTTTTGTACATGTGTACAAAATTGTAATATATATACATATACTATATATACTATAGTACTATATATACTTTATATACTATATATACTATAATACTATAGTACTATATATACTATATAGTACAGTATAATATATGGTACAGTAAATTTATGTATACTATATATAGTACAGTACAATATATATAGTATAGTAAAACTAATCCATTTCTTATTTTCATGCTGTATTATTAATATATCACCTGGTGAGAATATTAATATATTTTACTACCAAAATACAACATTAGTTTATTTTCCATGTATATGTGCAGACATCATAATTTCCTTATAAAATTGTGTTTGGCATTTCATAACAGGCATATATCAATATGTCAGGATTAGTGGTGACCCTTCTAAATTATATTATGGCTTATAATCCTGCTTGGAAACTAGTATAGAATAACTGAGTCAGTATGTGTTGGTTTACAGGCTGTACCTTAAATTCTTTGGTTTTTTGGTCAGTCTCTTGCACATTAGTTTCTGTTCTACTGTTTTTCATCTAAATTCTCCTTGGTGGAAATATTATTTCAAGTTTAGAGTTTTGAATAACTAATGATCAGTTATGAAGGCTAGACATTTTCCATTAAAAATGGAAAACTAGGAAACAACTTTTTGTGGTATTTACTTTGGTAGAACGCATTGCTAATTCTGATTATCTATTTATCTATATCTACCTATCTATCTATGTATCTATATATCTCATATAAACATCCTCAAAAGACTTTCCAAGCTTTCTAAGAATTTTGAAGTTTTCACTTATTACAAAGTCTCAGGAATGCTTGGTTTATTCTGGCTGAGGTGATGCAATGGAGAATTATTGACTCGGGAGCTTACAAGTAACACATTCAGTTCTGTCAATTCTGGAAGCTGGAAAATTCAAGATCCAAATGTCAGCACATTTCACGTCGGACAAGGATCAATTTCTTTATTCAGAGGTAAAGCAATGTAGTTATATCCTTTCATGATGGCACGGACAGGCCAGCTCTCCGTATCATCTTTTATAGGGGCATTAGTATCAGTCCTAAGAGCTGTGGGGCAGGGAGCAGGTCCAAAGGGCATGCTCTGGGGGGAAGGGCTCAGAGGGGAGGGGAATCGGTGGGCGCGTGACTTAAAAGGATATATTCTTGTCCCTGGCTCTTCACTCCCTCTGAATCCGAGCCACACTGTGAAGATTTTTATTTCTGCAAGTGTATTTTACCATCTTTTACCTGTCTTGGAGCCAACCAACTTTACCTGTACCCAACTAAAATTGTGAGACGAACAAACCTTTCCTCCTTTAAATTCTAAGTATTGGGTATTTTGTTCCAGCATGAGAAAGTGACTAAGGCAACTAGCAAAAGCTTTGTTTTCTAAAATTATCACCGTTATAATTATGTTTCAAGACACGTGTTTAGGAGGACACAAAGGATCAGAGCACGTCAGTCCTCAGCATCCTACATCTCACAGTGCTGCTCATTATGCTTTCTTGGGCGTCGTAGATGATCAGCAAATATTAGTGGAGTGAATGAATGAAGAGTGTTTGTAGAAGTGTGTGGATGATAGAATGATGGGTAACATTCACCGTATTTTAGTTAGTGACACATTACATCACACATCATGCTGTAGATTCTTATGTATAGGCTAAGAATCTAATTGTTGCATCTTTATGAAATATACTTTTCATGACAATATTTTGAAAGCTCTTGGGAGCCTCTATTATTACATAACAAAATGATACTGAGCAACTTGTTTAAGTAACAATTATATGTAAAATAATGTGAAAGTGGGTTTCTTTAATTGTATTTGATTCACCTAATTATTCTATGGTAATTATGCTCCATAATGCTGTTATCACCTTGCAGACAATCTCTTTAGCATGGCAAAATATCAAAATGTACTACTGAGTTTAAACATTTAATGATATTAGAATTACCACCTCCAGTGAATTCTTCTGATATAAAAATAATTTTTTATGCCTTTATCTAAAGAAATTAGTTCCATGCATGAAGTTGTAGGTGCTACTAAGATGTTTCTGCAACATAAATTGACATGCCTAAAAAATTAATTTTAATTTTGCTGCAAGTTGGAATCAAGGATATCTTAACATTGCACATTAGTTCTTCAGTACCCAAGCCAGAAATAATGTACATGTTCTAGTAATGTCTGTTAAATAGAAGGAAACTGATGGATTGGTATGTATTATTGCTTGCTTTGGTACCTATAATTTTTACAGTTAGGTCAGATAATTATGTCTATTTCATAATGTCTTATTAAAGTTACATGGGAAGAATTTGCACATGGATGGGGTATTCATTAATATCTTATCAAACCAAAAATTGTATGTGGCGGAGCTCTCAAAAATTTTATATTTTCTTTAAAATCTTTGAAATATAACCAGCATGGTTATTTTGGGCTAACAAAGCCAAATGGAGGAACAAAATGTGGCATCTCATAGATTGCACAGTTATATTTGCTTACTTGCGTGCATATAGAAAACAACGCAGATGAATCGAGGTTTAATTTAATGTTAGCACCAAACTGTCTTCTTAATTGGAGTAAGCATTAGTGATTGTTATTTCTGTTTTTGTGATGCTGGAAATCAAAGCTGAACTTTATGTGCTCTACTACAAGTCTTCTACATTGAAATATAACCCATTAACTTAAGTAGTCATGTGAGTGTGTATGAATATTGGCACTGAGGAAGTCAGTGGTGTCTCTCTCAAAGTTTTGTCTATGTCTTTGCTCAGGTTTCCTATGATCAGGCAGTAGAGCGAACTTTGAAAGTAGGAACTGGAGTGTTTGATGAGAATGAAAGTCATGCTATTGAATCTCTCGTGTCAACAGAGAGTCGAGACTGGACATGTGGCATAAAATAGCAAAGTGAGAGCCTGGCCATTTGACCTAAGTTGGTAGGACAGCATATGCGGAGGTACAGACTAAGAACATGAGTAAGAAACAGCTGAAGTTATTGAATGTGAAGTGAGGCCCAAACAATGTGACCTGTAAATGTTCACCTGAGCTGTGGATTATGTAACCTTGTCCAGGTTCTCATATCAGATATGTAGTCCAACTATAACCTGAGAATTGCTTAGTAAAGGAAATGTGAAGAGAGGCACCTAGGCCTTTAAAGGCAACAGAAACCCTATATAGTAAAATATCAACTCATGTTGATAACAATTGCCTGACTATCAATTTATTGTAATTAAAGGTAAACACATACCTTTACAAATATCAATGATTTAATATCTTATTTTTCACATGCATTGTCAAAAGACATTGAATAACATAAGGCACCATGTTAATTATGGTATTTAATGTGTTCCGTAAGAAAAGTATGATTGTCATTCTTTCAGGTTGAATCAGGAAATTATTCCTATGAATTATGAAACAACTACTTCATACATTATTAAATTTTTGTGACTGAGAACTTGAATAATGAAATTAATGGAAATGACATTAGATCCTGTCTTTTTGAATTTAGCTACAATTACTTGTGAGAAAGAAGTTTCCAAGATGCATTAAAAGTATACAAAGCTGCAAATATTTCTGAAGTATAAATTACAGTGGAAAAAGTTTTTAATGTGGAATGTAACACTGATCAATGGTGTATGACCTTGAGTCAACTGACAATGAATAAAATGGAACATATTAAAGGAACATTTTAATTATTACTTCAAACCATTTAAATGTCTCCAGACTAATAAAATGCAATCTGTACTAGGCAACATGGGAGGACGGCACTGCTGTCCCTGTTGTAATACTAATACCAATTAGAAGACTTTGTAATAATAAGAGGTGAGGTGAGCAGACATGTACTAAATATCATCATTTTATTCCTGGTCCATTTTTAAATGTTAGGATGACCTTAGTTAAAATACTTAATGCCTTTATTTTATTTTCCTGGTAAACTCTACATGATCGTAAATTTTAGCTCTCAATTAGGGGAGGTACTCGATGAAAGTTCAGATTCTGATAAGAAAACAATACCAATGCTTGAAAAGCAGAACTCCCTGGGTGGAGATTATCCACAAGACAGATGCTTGTGGGATTGAAACTGTCCAGCATCATTTCCAGCCCGTGCTGGTGAATATGCATCACGGGTGAACATAGTCCTGAGAAACAGTCCTGAATATCATGATATTAAATATTGTAATCCTGACAGACTAAAATTCCTAATATCCAAAATCCCCCAAATCACAACACCATGTTTGAAATCTTAAATATTTAGATCTTGAAGGTCAAAATATCACATGCCACTCAAATGAAAACAGCACTAAAACAAGAGAAGAAACCCAAATTGTGAGAAAAGGTTTAGTGCCTTTTTTGTTTGTATACAAGATGCTCTTAGAAGAAACTATCTAGATATGCAAGAAAATATTATTCTGAGAGTTTTTGAGGGAGTCTTTATTAAATTTATTGTGTGAGTCACATTTGAAAAGTTGTACTATGTAGATATAAATATGAATGTAGTACACCAGGATAACCATGCCCTGAAACAAGAGCAGCAGCTATCCATTGCGATTCAACGTTATAAAATATGGCTAATGACAGATAGTCAGCCACCTATTATGGGCAACTTCTGCATAATTGCCTATAATCTATCCTTAGTATAGACACTTTCATAAATCAACTTTTCTCTCTTAATATTATTTCCCTGGCATTTCAAGTTTTTCCACTATTTTAATTCTCAACATTATTATTTTTTAAATTTATATTATGTATTTTATTTTTCATTATTTCTAGTACTAATGGGATCAATTTTTAATACTGTGGGAGGTCTAATTAATCAATCATTATTATTAGTTGTAATGCATTTTTTGCAAATTCCAATTGACAAAATAAATTCTCATGATGTTCGTTTTGTGTGTAAACTATTATACAAATATGAAAGCATCAAAATTTTTTTAATAAATGAAGATCTCCCCATTTTATTCAAATGTGTATGTGACAGATAACATTTCTCCATGTCTTGATTGTATATATGGCGATGACTCATCCCAGATTTTAATTGCTTTCTTTAAAAACATTTATTTTAGAGGACTATAGTTATATATGTGGTGTATACCAGATTACTGATCACAGTGACGGACATTTCATTTTTGAGCTATTTTTAATAAATACAGTTAGTTGAGTGGGACCTCTAAGCCTAGTTTGCTGAGGAAATCTCCAAACTGATTTCCACAGTGTTTTCACCAGTCTGTATCCCCACCAGCAGTGGAGAAGAGTTCCTGTTTCTCCATAGCCTCACCAGCATTTGTTATTGGTTCATTTCTTAATGCTGGCCATTCTTACTGGGGTGAGGTGAAATCTCAATGTTGTTTTAATTTGCATTTCTTGAATGACTGATGATGCCAAACATTTTCTCATATATTTATTTGACATTTGTATTTCTTTACCTGAGAAGCGTGTATTCATCTCAGATGCCCATTTTATGATTGGATCTTTGAATTTGGGGAGGTTCATGTTTTTTTAATTATGCATATGTTCTAGATAGAAGACCTTTGTCCAAGGGACAGCCACCTAGGACTTTTACCCAACTTGTGGATATTCTTTTCACTGTGCTGGTGATGTATTTAGATAAGCAAAAACTTTTCAGTAAGATGAGGCCCCAGTTGTTGATTCTTTGAAGTGTTTCCCTTGTGGTTTGATTTTAGTTCATGAACTCTCTGCCTACTCCTATGTTTTCAAGATTTTTACCTACTTTCTCTTCCAATAGACTTAGAGTTTCTGTTTTAATAATGAGATCTGTGATCCATTTTGACTTGAGTTTGGTTCATGGTGATATACTTGGGTCTATTTTCAGTCTTTGGCAAGTGCCAAGCCAATTTTTCCAGCACCATTTATTAAACAGGCTATATTTCTTCCAGTGAGCTTGTTTGGCCCCTTTGTCAAAGATTAGGTTGCCCAGAAGATCTGAAAACATCATATCACAGTGATATATGTGCACCTATGTTTATAGCAGCACGATTTGTAATAGCTAAATCGTGGAAGGAATACAAATGTCCATCCACTGAGGACTGACTGGATAAAAAAAAACTGTACCATTTTTATATAATGGAATATTAGTCAGCTATAAAAAGACAGTCTTGATGTTTTATAGGTAAATGGTCACCACTAGAGACCATACTCATAAGAGAAATAAATCAGATGTGCATGCGTAATCAGCATATTTTATCACTGGTGGAGGAAACTAAAAGTGTGAATATAAATTAGGAGGTGTAATAAACAGTGTGAAATGAAAGGAAACTGCTTGAAAGTAGGGAGCAGCTGGGAAGGGGGGAGGGATAAAAGGAAAAAGGGGATAATTACATATGTATGTATGTACGTGCAGGATGGCTAACATAGTTGTACTACTATCTTATGTCCCTTTATTGTAAGGAATAGTCAATGATTAGTTGTTTGATCAGTCTTGCATGTCTATATTTGTTTTCCTGAGCATACATTTTGAAGTTCTCAATATGTAATACAACAACCATTGTTAATTCCCTGTTGCCTTATCTGGAATTCAGTTTTGGTTTTACTATTCTGTGCTACTTTGTGTCTGTTTGTTAATATGTTTTTGCTCTTTTACTTTTTAAAATAAAATAATACAGTTAGTTTTCTTATAACTGTTTTACCTGTGCATTGCCAATATTATATTTGTTTACCTAAGTGTTTTTCTTTGCAAAACAAGCATGTTATAGTTACTATTTTACTATGCAGTTCTTGTCTATTCTATTCTGAAGTTGTCTGTGTAGTGTAATTGTCTGCTGTGTTTTAATCTTTCTCAGAAAATTTACATTTCTTTAGTGTTTAAAAACTTTATATTTATAGAATTCTGTTTTGGTAGCTTGATCTTTTGCTGTTTTACACTTCCAAAATTTTGATCATTCAGAATTTCTGTTTTCAGGGTTACATTTAGGGTTTTGTCTCTTTGAAAGCTTAACAGGTGGTGTACACTTATCATCACAGGACTCTGGGAGGGTGAGGCAGGAAGGTCACAAATTCAAGCCCAGCCTGGGCAATTTAGCAACTTAGGGAGACGCTAGAAAAATAAAATGTCATGGAGTTGCAGCTTAGTGTGAGGCCTCTAGGTTGACTCTGGGTTGAATCCCCAGTAATACATACACAAAATAATTTTTTCTATCATGGTCCAAACTTAATACTTAAAAATATAAATTTTAATACATACATACACACACATAAAGAAGTATAAGTAAAACAGAAGAAACTTAATAAATTAGATGAATCATAATAAAAATATCATGATTACCATACTATACTACAAGAACTTTCATTGTGGAAAGTAGCTATATGATACCCATGAGGTATTTCTATATTCCTTCTGATGTCTGTGTGTGAATCAGTGACTTTTAAAATCTCAATTTAAAAGTTAGATATCTAAATAAATAGTTGTCCTGGGAATTTTTAAGTGAGGAATGTTTTCTGACTGTCTATAAATCTGTGGTGCAAGATTCATCTGATAAATTGCTTATTAAGTACCTATACTCCTTCCTAGAACTGAAAGATTAAGTGATGGCAGCTCGAGCCCATGGGAAGGCACACATTCTTCTAATATGAATCACAGGGGCATAGTACAGCTGACCTCTTACTTCAGCACTAAGTCCCCATTTGTCACATATGGATCAATTTTAATTACTTAAATGCTAGAATATCAACTTTTAGTAAATGATCCCTTGTCTTCAACTTATTCACTATTATTTTATACATTCAATTTAAGTACATGTGATAAATATTTCACAATCTCACAATATGTAAAAGGGAGCCATATTGCTTAAACTCTGAGTAAGGATTACTGTATCAGATACTTCCAAAATAAAAGCATGGATTTGATCTGTTAGGACTAGTGAGTGTTCTTGAGATAGGCTTCCACTACAGCATGGTTATGTCCTTCATGCAAGAAGAATCTTATCCTTCTACTCTGAGTTCTCTGTAGACTTATTTCCACCTGAAAATCTTCTTGGGTGCCAGGCTCCATGGGCATAAAATAATATATATATATATATATATATATATATATATATATATATATATAAACAAATTCACATAGTACCAGCTGACAACATCAAACCTGTGGCATTTTAAGAGATTTTAAAGAAGTATGTATCCTGTAGTTTATATCTCTTACTAAGAAAACACTTGGTGAATGTAAATACACATTATTTAGTGGAGTACCTGAAAAATAGCTATTCCAGATATTCTGCAAATAACCCTCTTACTCTATTGAGATCAGCAGAATGAGAGAAAGTTTCTACTACCTAAATGGATCCATTGGCAATCTGAGTTGTTCATTTTATAGGAAAACATTAGAAAATGAATTGCTCATTTAACCGCAACTGTTAAAATATATCCTATCTGAATTCTAAACGACTTCTTAAAATTTTCTTAGCTTCTGTGCATTTATTTAGTTTACAATAAAGATATGTTGGAAGTAGAGCTTATTGTGTGCTGTGGGTGATTTTATGTTTGATGCTTTTCTTTTATTTTTGTGCATTTTTTTCAGTCTTTGAAAACTAAATTCCTTCCTAGAAAATCATCTTACCAAAAATATTTGTGAGTCCATAAGTATGTTAATTCCTTATAGGCTGCTTCCTTAAGCAATGCCAGCATTTCTAAAGAGCTAGCTTCCGTTTTATTTCCATGGTATATCATTTCTGTGAAGTACCTATTAAATTATGCAACACTTAGTGAAAAGTTAATTGGAATGAGGTTACATATTTAATATGGATGCCAGGATGACTGGCTACTTAAATACAATGCCTTCTTTTTCAATTTCTTCTCCTAAGTCCAAATAAGTCCTTTAAACCTTAGTGGGAGTGGCATTTCTTTCGGAAATACAAGCTGCACTATTCATCACAGCATTAAAAGGATGAGGAAAGACTTGCAATCAAGTTTTAGACCATAAACTATATGTGAATATATATGTTTTAGGAAATCAACAAAATTCACTGCTCAAATACAGCAAAGAAGTCTATAAAAAGAAAGGGAAAATGAAATTAAGGATGACTGATTAGAATGACTTAATTTTAGCTTGAAATTGCACCAAAAGAAACTCTTGGCAAAAAGAGTGATGCAATCTTGGAAATATGCTGATTTCAGAAAATTTTTGAATGCATATAAGGATATGAAACATTGAAGGTGAAAATCTACAGAACTTTTATCGGTAAATATGTTTGTGATGGTCAAAGCCAGGGAAAAGACTTGATGATGGTGAGACGTGCAGTAATAGGAGGACTTTGCAACCAGCTTAGGAGCTTGGTAAACTTAGTGAAGTCATATGCATGTGTTTGGCATTATGAAAACTTTAATACATTGTGTGTCAAAAGTTTCAAGTTAACACTATTTTTCATAACACTGTATAGCCGTAGAGACACTTTCCTCTTAGAGAAACAAAGCTGTTCAGAGGTGTTAGAAGAATTCATGTAAAGATCATTGTCAACACAGATAATTCACTAATTTAGGTTAATATTTCTTAAATGTTGCTCTAATAAAAAAATTAAAGAAGGCTCACCTTTCTTCAGTTTTCCCAGGAGTGTGTGTGCAGATGTGTGTGTGTGTGTGTGTGTGTGTGTGTGTACACATGCATATGTGTATATATATGTGTGCATATGTATCTATATTCAATGATGTAAAATGTTTAATAATATTTTTCGTGGACAAAAAGAAAATTAGTCATCACTTTCTCCTTCTGTTCAGTGGTGTGAAATGAAATATAAATAGCATTGCACAAAAAAGAAATAAAATCCAAAAAAAGCTGAAAGAGAATGCTGATAAAATAATTATTTTGCTCAATAAAATAGGCACTGTGCATTTTCTAGGTGGCAAATTATCAGGGCTACTATATCCAAGGCAATATTTTGCCTGTAGCTTTAGTGGAACTAGGCAACGATGGATCAGTGGGTATGTTACTGTGTGTCAGATTCTGTGCGTGACACTGGAAGAGCTCAGATAGTGAGAATCTCCAGCGCTTAGTTATCACGACCCAGGTGTCGATTGCATTTCACTAGAAATGCTAAAGAACAAAAGAAGTAGAACAATCACAAGGTGAGTACGTGGAGATGTTGAAGAAGGCTGAGTAAAAAGCCAGAGCAGATGTCAGATGTTGCTGGCTGGTGGGAGGTCATAATTAATCACATTTTTTTCTTCCCATGTGGGTTACAAACCGACTGAGAAACAGACATGAATCTGGGCAGATGGAGAACAAAACTTTTGACTGTATTGCTGTTAAAACTAATGTGAAGGACACAACCTAAATATATGTTCACAGTCTGGCCTTCTCATCTTTGTTCTGAGAGATGAATTTACTCATCCAAAACTGCAGGCCTGGCCCAGTGGATCACAATAGAGTTCGGTAAGACAGCCAAGTTTGCTATTCTGTTTACCCAGGGGTGAGTTGTACGTGTCCTACTCCTGTTTTCTAACTTATCAACTATATCGCTCCATTTTCTGTTGGATATAATGAATACAGGACTGTATTGCCTAAGGGAATTTTAGCATTTAAAAATTGAATAAGGCTAAAATGATATACAGTACATATCTGCTCACCCTGGCTCTTAATATTACAAAGCTTACTAATTGGTATTAATATTACAATATAGTATTACAATCAAAAAATAATGTGCGACATCTACTGGTAGGAACGGGTAATTTGGAAAGGTTGACAGAAGTTTTATCTATGAGCAGAAGTGAAATGCTAATCTTTTGCTAGTAGAAAACTTTCCCCCAAAAGCAAAGCTGCTAATTTAAACCTAGAAGAGGTGATGCGCACGTCGGAGCTGCGGTGGGAGTGCGCAGCACAGGAAGCATCCCAAGGGTGCTTGTCTGTTTTCCTCTCGGTAGAAAATTCAGCTCCTGCTCTCAGGAGATGTGAGTACAGCCAGGTGAGGAGGAACAGAGAAGAGAAGAACACGTCTGACATCCAGGGACAGTCGTCCTATTATAAAGCACCACCAGGGCATCGAGATAGCTTAGAATCAGCAACATTTGGAGAAAATCAATGCTCAGGTACATTTTGTATGGTGGTCTCGTTTTATGTACAGATCCCAGAACACAAAATCTTATAACAAGGATTTGAAAAGAAGCCCATCTGGCGTTGGCATACAGAAATAAGGATTCCTGTACGTATATTGAGGGTTCCTAATCGATATTTAATACCTATTTTTATTATCTAATTTATTTCCTCTTGTATCTGCTGAAAAATTTGAAAGTTTGCAAGGCACTGGGCAAACCAAACCAAACCAAACCAAACCAACCAACCAAAAAATACTTCTTAAATGTATTTGCTCCGTGTGGTAAAGATAATTTTGACACTGATGCCAGATGGATCACATCCTGTAGTTATTGCAGTCGAAACCAAATCTAGGCACTGCTGGAAAAGACTTGAAGTGAGAATTAAGGTTATGCTTCAATTGGTCTTAAATTAGCGAGATTATCCCAATGTGTAGGAAACCCCCACATCAGTCCATACACACACAACAGAGGAGACTGAGGTGTCGGTCAGAGCCCAGGCAGGGACATGCAAGAAGCAGAGACAGAGCGATTCAAACTTCAGAAAAAGTGACGACCGGTGCTGGCATTGAAGATGAAAGAAAAGGGTTCAAAGTAAGGCAGAAACCAAAGGTGGTTAGCTGTGACAGATAATGACAATCTCAGGCTGAAAGCCAGGATAAAAGTGGAAATCTCAGTTCTACAACACAGGAAAGGGAGTTCTACAAGCAGCCACGGAACCTCCAGAAAAGGGCACAGCCATGCCAGCACCTCTGCTTTGGACTTGTCCGAAAGAATATCTGCTCCATGACGTGCTGTACTGTACTTCAGCTCACCTGAAAATATGAGGCCATGATTTGTTGGTGTTTTGATCTATGACATCCACTGACCTATAAAAAATTAGGTGAGATCTATAAGTAAACCTTATCTTTCCCACTGCATGTCATAACCCTTTAGACACTGAGGCACAGAGAAGGCTTTGAAGGTCCCATGAAGAATCACCGATGCTGGATGCAGTTAATGTACTAAGTGTTACTGATTCAGCCAAGGTTAACAAAATTCTTTTGTGATATGATTGTTACCAGTGTTCACATCACTGGGCAACATGCTGTTCTCAAAAAGGGATCGCCTATGGCTAATTGAGTAAATTGGGGATGTTTTAAAATAGTAGCTGCAATAAGCAGGATTTTTTAAGAACAGTGACTGCTATATAGAAGATTGATTAATTTATGCCTATAATTTAAAAATCTATAACTTTTTCCTGCAGTTTTCCTGAGATCCAGAGAAACCCCTTCTTTTGGGGACACTCTTCTACTTTTTGTCCTTCTCTAAGCTAAATCCAGCACAAGTTTCATAGGAAAAATGAATATATAAAATATTCATGTTTTGTGTAGGCTTATATAGATTATATAGATTATTATTACTTCTGACTTATTATTTATATAGATTAAGCTCAGTTAATAATAATTTGGGTACCAGTTTAATGAAATAAGTTATTACATTTTTGTATTTTTATTAATGTAGCCAATGGGATTTTAAAATTATATACATAAAATATATAAACTATATACTAAAATTATATATGATTATATAATTATACAGCGGTGTGAGTGCCACCCACTCTGAGTAGCCCGGGTAACACAGAAGGGCAGGAAGACGCTGCTGTGGCGCCCTGTTGCTTTGCCCCCTTGTGTCCGGCATTAGCGTTTCTCCTCTGGGAGCCCTGTCTCCCTGCCGCTCTGACTCAGCGCCGGGCAACTGAGCCAAATCAATCTTTTCCCTTTTAACTCT
Source organism: Dinomys branickii (assembly GCA_004027595.1). Classification (NCBI taxonomy): domain Eukaryota; kingdom Metazoa; phylum Chordata; class Mammalia; order Rodentia; family Dinomyidae; genus Dinomys; species Dinomys branickii. Next base: position 40,989 of record PVLD010000029.1, on the reverse strand, counting down.
GGTTGCTGAGTATTATGCCTTAGCAGTGAGAGAAAAGTAACTAAGACAAGTACTGCGAAACAAATGTATAGAAATAATACTTTCAATTTGGAAAATTTTGTATTTGATTTTTTTTTTTTTTTTTTGTGGTACTGGGGATCGAACTCAGGACCCTGCGCATGCTAGGCAAGCGCTTATTCCACTGAGCTATATCCCCAGCCTTTGTATTTGAAAGAAATAAAATGATCTGTGATTGTTTATACAGCAGTTTCATTTTGTTTTGCCATTTTCTTTTCCTTTTGATTCTTGACTGTCCTTAACGGTGTTCATATTTGCAAAGGAATGAGGGGCTATGAAACTTACAAAATGTAATTTACCTTGCAGACTGGATAAATTGTCCTGTCCTTCCTCTTGGGATAAGATTTTCCCCTTCACCAGGTTAATTTTTCTATTACGTGAAATATGAAGGAAAACGTAAACTCTGTGATTATATTTTGTACTGTCTTCCATCTCTTTCTTTTGGACAAAGTTGTGGTATTGGTCAATGTAAATTCTGCCTATTATTTTCTGTATTTTTGTTACTGTTACTCCTTTTGAAAAGAATAAATGCATCAAATCTTAGATGTTTTCATATATCTACTCAGAACCAAAATTATATATAATGGTGTGTATAGCATATATGTATATAGAATATGTTCGAATACACTATGTAGATAGATATAAGCAGTGAGTTAATATAGAGAGATGTAGAAGCAGTAAGTTGTGTGTATACAAATTTGTGTCCACATACATGCCCACACATGTACAAGTGGAGAGATGGGTATGGAGTCAAGTAGACAGATTAGGTAGCCAGACAGATAGATGATTGACAGACAAATGTAGATTGATTAAAGAATTAACTCATGTAATTATGGTATTGACTCTTCTCAAAGCTAGTAGTCTGGAAACTTAGAATAACTAATTTTATTTTAGTTTTACTTTTTTTATTTACGCATTGTAGAAAATATCTTCACAGCAACATATGGATGTTTGGAATTTGACATAAAAATTGGAACGGTAGCCTAAGTTCCAATTCCTTAGGCTAAGTGTAACCTAAAGTAGACACATATGATTAATAATAATAATTTACATATATATTCACATATATATATATGTGAATGATGTGATTCAGTAGGAAATATTTATAACACAGTTAGTAGAGCAAGCAAGACTGCAAGAGGACACTGGATTTTACAAATACAGAAATGGTACCCTACAAGCACAATGTATAGACATTGTTCTCATTTCCTAAACTGTGGAGCCTAAATGAACTCAAATGTTAATATATGCCTATATTAATATAATACTTTGGAATGTGAGCTAATTATATGGAACACAAAATATGATTATTTCATATACATTTTATTAAATAAAATTTAAAAATTTTATTAACAAATTTAATAGGTAAAATTGTTAGTCAAGTCACATCGTTTTGGCAATTTATTGGGTAAAATTTTTCAAATTAATTAAGCTTATTGGCACATTTTAGGTATACATATTGATCACACTCATTATAGTGAATTTGTAGCTCTACTTGGTATAATGAGATCTTTCCTAGTTATCAGGTAACATATATGGAATTAATACAAATACTTAACAATATATAATTTTGAAATACATGTAGAGAAGACAAGAAAGTAATTATAATCAAAATGACCACTTTGCTAGTAAAAAAGCTCATAGTGTGAATTCAGCTAATTTGGTCTGAAGATCAGTTTCTAACCATTTGCCTTTTCATTTAAATTGTGATTACATTATGTAGTACACATTAGACTGTAGGGTAATTGAAAATTTTCTTTTTTATATAGTCTTACAGTAATTAAATGTCCGCTCACTTCATATATTTGGCCATTTTAGCATTTATACTGTTTTTGGTGCCCTTGCTATATTTGACTGTTTCAATTCCTTATGGTTCATTTTTTCACTATCATTCACATGCTGAATTCTGTGGCTTTCTGAAGTTATATTTTGTAGTGCTGAATAAATTAATATGCAGATCTGAGAAGTCGTGTCACTTTAGTCACTAACATTAAATTTCCTTATATCGTACCAATGCCTATTAGGAGACAAAATAAAATCTTTTTCAATAATGCCAAACGCATAAAAATTAATTGAGTGAATATAGTGCCAGGAAAATATAATGCATTAATTGATATGCAAATCATTAGCAAAATGAAGCAAAAAGACTCAAAATGGAATCATTCCACAAGTTTCTCAAAGGAAAACTCAATATTTTACATAGTCAGTCAGAATCCCCTGTGTTTTCTGTATCATCTGAAAAATGGAAGAAACTGTTAGGCTTTTAAATTTATGGATATTCTAAAAATCTCTCCCCAGGCTTTGTGGACTACAAGCTATACATTCCGCAATAGGTTTTTCTTCAGTGATTAAGTTTTGATGTATTTTTTTTAAACCAGTCTTGCCCGGTCCTTCAGGCTGACCTTGAACTCCAGAGCCTGGCATGTTCTTGACAATCCTCCTGCCTCACTCTTCCCGTTGTTAGCTCTGCACGCTGTACACCACGCCATATTTGATGGCATTTCTGCAGTGAAGATTAAGCAGGTCAGAGAAAGAAAGAAAGGAAAGAAGAAAAGATCCCAGTAGATGTGTATTTAAGTCCTTCTTTTGATACTGACTGCATGACTACAAGCGGGACACTTAATCTCCCTGACACTAAAAAGTCTAATCTATAAAGTGGAGAAAATAATTTTTCACATGGATATAGCCCAAAACAGTATAACATTATTTGAATTTTATACAAATTCAATCAGGAATATTTCTAACAATAGATGTGTAAACTGTACACTTATACTCCTGGTGTTTCATAAAAACACACATGCATACATACATACATGTGCTTTTCCCATACCGTTAGTTAAGATTCCTTTATGTCTTGGTACACAAAACAATCGATTATGTGTAATCACTTCCTTTGCTTACTGTTACATATATTATCTTAATACACATACCAATTACAGTGAGGTTAGGTATTATTCTTTACATATTGATAAAGCCACGTACAAAGAAGCTAAGCAACCCCAATTCCTTCAAGTGGAAATTGGGCACTGCACATGCGGCCAGAAGGCCGGAAACGTCTCTTCCCTTGTGCTGCTGCATCTACTCCTACACTTGTGAAACTGTTCATTTGAATGTTTCCAAGGCTCAAGAGATGCCCAGATCCAAGGCTTTCATCTTTCTTTTTTTGTATCGAGCATCAAATGCAAGACCTTGCGCTTGCCAGGAAGGTGCTTATGCCACTGAGCTATATCACCAGCTAAGGCTTTTAAAATAGAATATGTATTTTTTTTTTGTCAAAAAGCTAGTGAGTACTCTGGAATCTATGTTTATCTCTTCTAGTTTTTAAATTTCCTTTTCCTTTCTACAATCTCTTGGACTTTCTACCTTTCCACTGGCATTTCCTTTAACTTGTAGTGTTAAGATTGTCAAATTTAAGGAAAATTATGGGTACAAACTTGTCTTAGAGTCTTGTGATATTGGGTATGACAGGTAGTTTTAGAGTTTGTTTGCCCATGTATATAGTGAAATATGTATAAGCTTCAGGGATAGTATAAGTTTAAATGCATGCCATTTGTAGAACACCTACTATAGTTGATAATACATTTCCAAATTTGGTGACTTTACATTACACACTTGTTTTTGTGATTTTTCCTTGGAGACAGATAGGTTTACTAATGTTCTACCATAGAAACATCTTCTACATTATGTTTCTGATTTAAATTTTACCCATACTTATGTTCAAAAATACCATTTTATTATATTGACTAAGCAGAATCTTTTATGTTTCAGGTGCTTCTTTTCTTCTCCTCAGCTTACTTGACTGTTCCATTTTTCTCCTTTCTGGCCGCTCCGTTTGGTGTACACTCCCTACCATATTAGCTTCTTAATGTTGCCATTTGATCTTAATCCATGGATCCCAAAATAATGAGTGACTACGTGTCGCTATCAAAAATAAAGGACACAGAAGGAGAAAAATTGAAGTTCATTTGCATTCAATTACCAAATTCCTCTAGAAGCAATCTTACCGTATCAGCACAAGTACTTCTCCGATAGAGAAAAGAATGATTAATTTAAAAAACCGCACTATTACTAAGTACAAAATTTTTGTTTTGAGCGATTAGAGATCCTTCAAGAAAAGTGCTATTTTCCTTTAGACACCTTTAATTGTTGCATGCTCGGTTGGTGCTTTTGTGGGAAGACGCAGCTTCCGCTTTCATTTGTTTTACCCAAAGCATTGGTGCTGGGCGCATGCGCGCCTGCCTTCCTTGCTACTCACTGAAGTGAGTTCGACAGATCATATTGTATTCAACCACCTTTGCATAAATTCAGATGTGATTTTTATTCTGTAAACATATATAAATTTAATGTAAAAATTCCTAGAGTCAAAATAACACTCAAGTAGTACAGATTCACTGACACATTACTTTTAAATGTTTACTCATTTTCCCAATGTTAATATCACATCAATGAGAACTACATGACATAATCAATACCATGGTCTGAAAATCACAGTCATTCAGTTATGTTTTGGAAATGTATGTAGTTCTGTTCTAATCTGTCACTCAGCTTACAGCTTTAGGTGTACAAAAGAAATGATGAACGATGGAGGAAATGATAACCCTTGTTTCTTTCAATCCAAATATGTGTATCTTCAGGGTACTAATAGCCAGCTTAGATAGTACCACTAATAATATTTTGTGTTACATTCAGCATCCTTAGATTTGTAAAACAGGAAAATGTAAAGCCGGAATGAATGCACTCTACAGTTAGACACTACACCACAAATTTTATCAGTGCTATAGAAACAGCCTTGCTTTGAAAGTTCCTTTCATACTAGAGTTTGAGTGAGGCACACAACTGAAAAAGAAAATACTTATACTAATGAGATTCAAAAACTAGTGCTTTATCCATCAAAACACTGCTAAACTAAATGTAATATAAACAGAGATAAAGTGACATGCCTAAGAAGAACAAAGCATCATCTAGAAGAAAATGAAACAGAAAAAGTATTTACAATCATCACATTTCAGACACGATTTGAGAGGTATAATTTATGTAAAAGATAAAGAAATTACTGAACACAATGCCTGACAAGATGCAGGAACAGCAGGTCTAGAGTTCTGTACAACATTCATCATCACAGTTGTGCTCTGTAAGTTTTCATAAAAAGCTATGACACTGGTTCAGCCATACCAACATGCAGCAATTTGGGAGTCAGTACAGAGGGTCAAAGACAAAATTCCCCTGCGGTTTATCAAATACTGCACTGTCTTTAAGATTTGAAGGTTTTTCACATTCGTGCATCTCTTTGAGCAATTGTATTTATTATCAGAGGCAAACCCTGGCCCTCTTCATTCTGCTTCTGATGTTACCGTATTTCCACTGTGTGTAAGATGTCTTTGTGATGCCCTAAATATATGGGAGAATGAATTGTAGTTCAGGTAGAACATATAGCCATATTGTTTGCAATAGATGTCTTTCCCCAAATGGTGTTTCAAAAGAATTAAATCATGTGATATGGTTACAATTAATGCAGAAAAGCATATAAATTGGTACTAAATATGATTTAGAGGTATTACATAAATTTATTCTGAAAATTCACCTAGCTATAAACATGTGCTTAATTTTTATTAAATCCACAAGAAATTAATAGGAAGAGAGTAGCTTTTCCACCAAGGTAAAATTTAGAAAACGGTCCATCTTTTCTTGTCTTGGATCATGTCAGTTATGGTTCTTTTAGAAAAGATCAGAGATCATTTCTGGATTTGGAAAGCTTTCAGATATTCCCTGCTTAGATGGGTTTAGTTGTGGAATCAGTATATATGATCTTTGTTATGTAAGTATATATTCCTCTCAACTTAAAGTTTTGATCATTGATCATAAAGAAATCTTGAATTATATCAAACTCTTTTTCTGCATTTATTAAATCATATGAATTTCATTTTTGTCAATATTCTATATCACCTTTAGTTTTGGATTTCAAAATAGGCATGACAAAAATCGTGATAAACAGATGTCTGTGAAGTACATAAATAAACATTTCTCTGGACTTAGTTTTGAGTAAATACATTAAAGAGTAACATTTCAAAATTGCTGACACAGTTTTATTTGCAGGGATCAAGAGAGGATAATAGATGAAATTCAGCACAGAAATTTCTAATCGCTGGAATGTCTGATGTGCAAAACTCAGGGATAAAGATGTAGAAAGCGTCACCTAACCTTATAAATAGTAAAAAGGCAAAATACGTCTACGTGATCCCTGGATTTACCGAGGAACACGGGGTGTTTTGATATTTATCATAGGTTTTCGTAAGAACAAACTGCTTAAAAATGAGAGATACCACTGGAGAATGAGAATAATAAGTAGAAGAACATTTGGAATTCCGTAAACGCATAGTAGAATATATTTTTAAAAACAATTTTCAGTTGCCCTCCAAGATATATTTAAATTACAAATGTAAGAGTGTTTTGCCATCGGAAAAACTAATAGTATGATTCAGTATTTGAATGGAGCAAATGACTAAAACAGAATCTTACACTTTATAATCTCAAGTTGATATGAAAAATGGAAGATTTTCAAGTATCTTGTTGGTGGATATCTGCTCTAAAAACTAAAAACAGATATTGAATTGGACACAGTATACATCTCCTGTCTGTATCCCTGAAAGGGCCAAACAGATCATACAACAACGATACATGTATACTTATGTTTCTAGCAGCTCAATTCTAATAGCTAAGCTTTGCGAACAGATATGGTGAGCAGTAGATGAATAAAAGAGTAAAAGTGTTATAAATACACCAGGAAATATTTTTCAGCCGTGAATAAGAAGGAAATCATGTCATTTCCAGGAAAGCAGATAGATCTTGAGACCAGAGTATCAAGTGAAGAAAGTCAGACATAGAAATAAAATGTTACCTGAATTACCTTATGTGGAAAACATTAAAATTTAAAGAAATGGGAAGAATTTTAAATATTTGTAATAAATAATTTTTTTGTTGTTGTTGTTGTTGTTTTTTTTGGCAGTATTGGGGATCGAACTCAGGACCCTGTGCTTGCTAGGCAGGCACTTATTCCACTGAGCTATATCCCCAGCCCTGTAATAAATATTAGTGAGCAAGAATAAGCCAACTTTTCTGTGGTGCTAGGATTTGAATCCAAGACTTAATGTGTACTGAGCTAAATCCTCTTTCTCTTTCTTTTAAAAAAATGTTCTGAGACAGAATGCTAATTTGCCTAGGCTTGCTGTGAATTTGTAATCATCCTCCCTCAGCCTCCTGTATAGCTGAGGTTACAGGTGTGTGCCACTGTGTCCACCAAAGCCACACCCTACTCTGATAAAGTGGACCTATTAATTTCTGATAGTAAATATTGTTAATAAAAAAAAGTTAGCTCATAGTCCATTTAGAGTAAGAAATGTCAGTGTTTGTCAACAATGTTTCTATTGAACATAAAATTAAATTTATTGGTAAGCATAATGGTAAATAAGCATAATGGGACAATAATTAAAAGGATGGAAAAGGAAGAAAACAGGTTCTTGCACATGACATAATCAATGACAGAAAGTCTGAGAGAGTCCACATGCAAACTGGTGAGGTCCATTAAAGATCTCACCTATACCACTGACGTTGGTTGTCACAGAACAACACATTGTTACTCCAAAGCTCCCCAAAGGGAATCCTTAAGTTTGAAAAGAAAGCTAATATTTTGAATGTTAAATATCACAATTCACCTAGTAATAAAATTAAATATAATATAAATGTAAATATAAATATGAATATTTAGAGAGAAATAAGATAGTCTTGCAGACTTGAGAATCAAAATAATGGCGAGAAATGTTGATTGTTAGGAAATGCTTTAACCCTGGATGCATGATTTTATAAATTAAGAAGCCCATTTGCTTCTGGGCTTCACTGGGGCAATCAGCCGCTCAGCCAGGGGCCTTGGGCCATGGGCTCAGCTGACGACCAAGGCTGGCTGCCCAGGTGTCCAACCAGCAGTTTTCAGGTGGCTGTGCCAAGGTGGTGGAGAAGGCACAGGAGCCAAAGCTGCTGCATGGTGCCAGCATCTGTGAGTGGTTCAGTGAGCACACAGGGTTCGGCTTCCTGCCCATGACTGCCAGGGCTGGGGTCGCACTTGACCCCACTGGTGGATGAATCTGTGCATCAGAGTGAGCTGCACATGGAGAGTTTTCGGAGTCTGAAGGAGGGTGAGGCAGTGGAGTTATTCTTTAAAAAATCTGCCAACGGCCTGGAATCTATCCTTGTCACCCACTGGTCCTGGTGGGGTGTTCTGTATTGGAATGAGAGGCACCCAAGGGGAAGAAACTGAGGCGCAGATCCAAAGGAGATAGGGGCCACAACTGTGGTGGTCCAGAGTGACACGCCAAAGAATGCAAGCTTCCACCCTAGCCTAGGAAGTGCCACTTCTGCCATAACCATCTGGTGGCCTCATGTCCCCTGAAAGCCCTGCAGGCTCTCAGCCCCCAAGGAAATCCAGCAACTTCCTGGAGGAGGAGGAAGAGCTCGCCATCCCTGCTCTGCTTCCAGAGGCCCAAATCTGAGCACAGTGGGCTGGGGTATTCTTCCTATCAGGAAGTTCTAAGGAGCAGGGGTCAGTCGGCATGGTGGAGAAAGTGGGCATCGGGTGGGTTGGGGTAACTGGCATTGCCATGTGTCACAGACTGGGGTTCCCAGAATCACCCTGTCTTCCCTCAAGACTGAAGCAAAGGAACTCCAACCATGCTGTATCTTAGTAAAGCGAGGGCTTCAGGGGAACCTTCATGAATACGGTGCTACAGAAGGATGGGTGATAATATTTCCCTTGCCAGGGTGAAACCTGCATGAGATCTGGTCAATGGATCCAACCCACAAGCCGCTGATTCTGTGGGAGGGAATCTCAGGAGCACCGCTGGAGCACTGTGGTATCTTCTTGCCTCACAGTCTGCTCTTGGGGGATGTGGTGCTGGAAACTGTTCCAACCAATGCGTTTCGATGACAGGCAAAAAGCGGGGTTGGGAGAGCAGCTGCAGAGCTGCTGCTCCTGACTCACTCCCAGCCCTTTGGGGCAAATGTGATTTTTTTAAATTAGTCCTTTGGATAGCTGTAGCTTGGGTCCCCCTTTCTTCAGGGTGCCAAATGCACGGTGCGTGAATGATGTGCTTGTGCATTTGAATTTTTTGCTAATATAAATATTTTGGTTTTGTATTTTTGTGTATTGTAGTCTAAGGCCCTCAGGCCTGCACTGTGTTCTCAGGTGCATGAGCAATCTTAGGGAAAGTCAGCAGCAGCTTCAGGTCTGCACAGCGGGAAAACCTTTTGTTTTTATCTCTGTGGCGAGCAAACATTTGGAGTGTGTAGTTTTATTGAAATGAGGGGCCTCATTTCTGCCAGCTGGAGCTGAGTCTTCAGCCATACCACCATCTTGAAACCTCCTCCATGGGAGATTGGAAATTATGCCAAACAGGAAAAGGTGGTTCAGAGAAGTTAGAGGCTGTGCCAGGTAAAAGGCCCAGAGAGGAAACCCAAGCAGGTGATGTGATGGTTGTCTAGTCCTAGGGCATGGGGCTTGTTTTATAGGTCTGATCCATCCTTCGCTCGCTAAGCCTAGCTGTACAGTGCACAGCAGGGTATTTGTATAAAAAAAAGAGAGTGAGTTGGTGAGCCTGATTTTTAAGATCAGTATCCATGTGCCCATTCCATGCTGTGCAGGAATGGGTCTATGAAACAAGAACTAAAATTGTGTACCATTCAACATTCTTGGCTTCTAGGTTGACCCATAAGAGAGGGCCTCACTGTGGCACCAGGAGCAGGTGTCCCGCCCTGCTTCGTTTTGGATTAATAGTGTTTGGATAACTAAGAGGGAAAAGGAAGTCTTCACTTACATACTGGGACAGCACTGAAACTTACCTTGCTGTGTTGAGGTGGCACAAATGCAATAGAACGCATTTGGTAGTGTGTGTCCCATCTAGTTTCTGGTCTCTCCCAAATTCGGCCCTCTTCTTAATTATTGTATTTGTCTGATTTTGTAGGACTTTACTGCTTCTCTAAGTTCATGATTGTTAGGAGGCCTAGTTTGTGTAAATAAGACGTGTTGGCCTTTTCTCCATGTTCTTTAGGGATTTTATGGTTTACAGAAATACTTCGTATTGAGGAAGAATAACCAAAGCACCTTTGAGAGGAGCTTCTGCATCCGGCAAAAGGACGTGAAAATCAGGTGGGGGAGGCTCATGTTTTGTTTTAAAGAGAATAGTAAAAAAAAGAAAAGAACAATAGCAAACTACCAACATCACAGATACAAACAAAATAAAGCAAGAACATTAAAACTGATACAGGGGTTCAAAACGAAATGATAGGAATGAACAGCGGTTGTTATATTACATAGTGTTATCTTCAGTGAAGTTGCTCAGCTTATCAGAAGAAGGAAGAAGGAAAGATTGATCAAACTATTAAATAGAATAAAAAAGATCAAAATTACAAAGCATGAGAGATGATAGAGAGTTTCACTAGACAAGATGATAGGATTTATTGGGCTCTTTCTGAAGTGGTGAATCTTGAACGACCTTTTTTTTTTATGTAGTCCCATTTCCCTTCTTTCCTATTTGGGGCCAAATCTGTCCTAAAATCTTGACCCCCTACCTTCTTCTTTCCAAAAAGAAAACGTAGACACCACACATGTACCTATTTACTGACTAGGTTTTCCCGGCAACCTTTAAATGATTTATGCGGAAATCCTGAAGGAGCAAGGAATCCCTGCCCCTTGCTTGCAGTTATTTGATGCATTCATATCAAACACCTGCTGTGTGGACAGATCAAGCGTGTTCCGTTCACAATCCCTGAGAGAGCCAGTTGAGGGTTTTCTGTGTGAAAGTGCGATTAGGAGACCAAGAAAGGAAGTGTTTGCAGGTCACTCGGAACTTTTGCAAAGGCACTTATGTGAAAGTGGCCTTAAGATTGTTGAATAGGAGACTGCCGAATGTAGCTCCATGTGTACTGCTAGAAACCAAAGCTTTGTGTGAAACCCTGAGTTTGTGGGGAGAGCTGCAGGGGAGGGCAGAAGAATGTGTACCTATCTATTCTTTGCCTGAAGGCTTCACATTGTTCTTGAACTGCTCAGGACGAAGCCCCCTTTGGTTTTGGTGAGCTCCTCCCTGGGGAGTCTATTTGGTGCTTGATTTTGCTGTACTCAGTGCACTTGCACCCTTCCCTACATTCTGATCACTTTGTATCACGCATGTGGACTCTGCCTTTGTGTTTTTTCCTTGGTATTATTCCGTGTATTTTCCTTCCCAGGAAAACACAATGAATAAAATCTCTTAATGGTACTAAATATAAAATGAAGAATACCAGTGTGACCCCACATGAAATCTCAAAAAGTTCTTCAGTGAATATGAAGCTCTAAAATTAAAAGTTATTTTTAAATGCAAACTTCTATGAATAATAAATATTGTTTTGGAGATGGAAACAAGCTAAGGAAATTATTCTATGAGGTATTAAGTCCAATTAAAAGCTATCTTGTAACATTCTAAAACAGTAATTCAGTTCACCATTCTCAGATAATTGGCTATTTAAATGGCAAAAAGGAAACTCCCTTCCTCAGATGAGCTAAAAACTTTATATATTTAATAAATTTTAAACCAGGAAAATTAGAGTTTTTTTCATTGCAGTAAGAGGAGAAGCAAGATAAATAATACAGTCAATGACTATTATTAAATTTACATTCATAAAATTAAAAAAACTCATTGAGGTGATGGCAGTGATGAAAATCTACAGCAAAGATGATTCATAGAGAATAAACACGGCCTGTGTTATTATGAAACAAGTGAGATACAGAATAGAGAAAAGCTACACTTCAGTAATAAAATGAAATAAATCTTAACAGAAATCATCTAAAGTGTCAACATATCTCAGAAAAAAGAAAACAAAATGAAAAAACAAAATGATCAGTGGTCATATCACCAGCAATCTCATTTTAGCAGTGATGCCATTTACACTCTAGAGTTTGGAAAGAAATCTACGTCTAACGGCAAAAAATGCTGCAAGAAGGTTATCAGAAATCAGGACCTGCTCTACATGACTAATGGGAATATAAAGCCTACAATTTATTATACCCTGGAAATGAAAGATTCTCTTTCTTGACATATCAGCATTTTTCTGGCTGATACCTAATCTGGTGAATCACTTGAATGTGTAACTTTTTATTGTTTATTATTACACTCTATAATGGCAAGGAAGTGGAATCAAATTAACTATCTTTACTTACAGAACATATGGTCTGTCATTTATTTCCATAGTGTAATATCTATACCAATGAAAAGGACTGAAATATGTATGTCTTTTATGAATCATGAATAAAGAATTGGAAATCTAATATTGAGTGCAGTTGTAAGACATTAACATTTTAAAAGTGACTTTAAAATATTACACAATGTGTGCAAAACATTAAAATACACAAAGTAATATTTTATGTGTGTTTATGCTACATAATACATGTAGTATTTAATCTTTTTTTGTTTTTGGCGGTACTGGGGATCGAACTCAGGATCCTGCGCTTGCTAGGCAGGCGCTTATTCCACTGAGCTATATCCCCAGCCCAATACATGTAGTATAAAGACAAAAACCTTGGAAAGCATCAGTACTATCTTAGAGGCCTATTTTATCCCTGGAGGAAAAACTAAAGAAGAAGCATGCGTTTAGCCTTAGCTCTGTTTGCTAACTCAACATTATCTTTCTGTTTATTTGTTTCAAAGCAGTATTAAGCTATATCCCCCCTCAAATATTTATCATTTCCCACAGTGAAAACATTTAAAATTATTTCATCTATTTTCTAATATTCAGTACCTAATTTTTACCTATTTGTGTCCATAGCCCACCGTAACTTTTTGCTTTGACCTCAGTGTAACTTTGCAACTAGTGATCAGTTTCTACCCACTCCTTCATCTCACCTGTTCTGCTTGATTTTTGTATGTACCATTCTATGCTCAGCTTCTGGTGGACCAACAGTTTTAGATTTAATCTGAAAGAAGATGACGCTGCCCTTGTTCTTCTGTGCCTGGCTTATTTCACTGGACATGATTTCTAGTTCCATCCTTGTTACTGTAAATGGCAGGAATGTATTTTCTTATGGCCAGATAATATTCCATTGTGTGTGCACGCCACATTCTCTTTAACCATTTATCAACAGATGGACTCTTAGATTGTTTCTGTATCTTGGCAATTGTTTGTAGTACTGTAATAAATATGGGTGTGTACATTTCAGTTTGACATATTGATGCCGTTTCTGTTGGATATATACTCATCAAGTGGATTGCACCATCAAATATTATTTCTGTTTTTAATGTTTTCGGAAACCTCTATACAGCTTTCCAAAATTGGTAAATGTGAAGCTTCTCTTTACATCTTTGCCAACATCTTTAGCCTTTCCAAATACAGCTATTACTGTGGTGAGGCGACATCTCCTTGTGCCTTTGATTTGCTTTTCTTTGATAGTGGTGATGCCCACTGTTTTTGCATATTGGTGATTTATAGATCTTTTCAAAAAGTGTCCGTTTAGATCTGTTGCCCATTTTGAATCAGATTATTTGGTCTTATTTTGCTTTGTTTGCTACTGAGTTCTTTGAATACTTTTATATATTTTCTATGTGAATTTCTTGATGGATATTTCACCCATTCTCTGGGTGTCTCAACTCTGTCTCAACTCTGATGTCTCTTTACTTTTTGGTATAGATTTTTGTTATTTGATCTGAAGTATTCCCATTTGTCTATGTTTGCATTTTTTTTTTTTTGTCTGTCTGGTTTTTACTGGATGCATGTGCCACATGGTTGTTTGTAAAAAGGCTTGAGTGGTGATGGGTAGAAGACACATTAAAACAACAAATAAAACTGGAGGAAAAAAAGACCCGCAGGAAGAGAAAACCTTTTTGGTTCCTTCTTAGCTTTTGCTCTAGTAAGGAGCTCATGTTTCTGAATAACAAAGATCACCTCTCTCAACCCCTTCTAAGAAAGAGGGAAACACACAACAAAAGACTGGCCATACTAGGTTTCAAGACAAAAGGCAAAAGTAGATGTGTTGATGTTTTGAATCTTGATAAAAGGGGTAGGGTACTTTGTAGGATATGAGCCAGATGCTGTCTCTGAGTGTCCTTTGAGTTGGAATCACTCCAGTAGGATGGTGGTAGAATACTCACTGGCTGTTGGTCTATCTAAATGCTATAGGCTACTGAACTCCAGAGCTGCCTCAGTAGCTGTTGGAAGTAGGAATCATTTCCTGGGGTTGGATCTCAGACCAGCAATTTGAGGAATGGCTTAGCTTCAGACTCCTTTAGCCGTCCATCTTCTATATTTGCCTCTCCTCGCCTGAGGTTGGGAAGGCCTTTGGTACTTGAGCTGGAATTTCAGTGGGATCATCTGCTCATCTCTGTGCTTTTGTCTCCTTCCAGTGTGGCTTTCTCTTTGGGCTTTACCCTATCCGCACTTCGCAAACCAACTGCTGTTGGTAAAAGGCTTTGGGAAGTTTGGTCCAAGGTGCTACCTTGAGTCCGCAGCACACTCCTCTTCAGTGATAAGTTCCTTCCCACTGGAGGGAGTTTTTGATACCACTGGTGACAGGGAGGTGTCTTACTTTCTTTCTTGTCACTGAGACACGATAGCCAACTCCCAGAATTTAAAGAAGGAGAAGGTTGTTTTGCCTCTGTTTGTAGAGGTTGCATTCAATAGTCAGCCCATTCCAAGGCAGGGCAGTATGGTAGAGGAGGAGTTCATGGCGGGGTAGCGGAAGGCAGGGGGAGAAGGAGGGAATAGGAATCTAATCCCTTCCCACTTTAGAAGCAGTGCTTGTGCAACAGCAGTCACGTCCTTTTACCAATTATTGTTCTTATGATGCACACATGATGTGATAGCAATTTTAACTGCCACAAAGGTGAAAATAGCCATCTCAGATGTGTTTTGAGGGCCAGCTTCTTTAGTTTATCTGAATCAACACTTGATCAACACTTCAAAGATTATATGAAATCTTGTCTAAGAACAATAAAACATTGTATAAAATTGTTTGAAACATTTTACATGTTCAGAAACAGCTTTAAAAGCTTTAGATAATATATTGATTCATTTGCAAAATATACATACACACAGTAATTATTATTATCTTTATTTGAACAACGAGTAATCTGAAACATTTACATAGTAAGCGCTTTGTCTGAGCTGTCACAGCTCTGAAGTACTAGATTTGGATCATCTGTAGTCAGAATATGTCATTTACTTGTGAAAAGAAAATTAGGCCATATGCAGTGGCACAGGCCTGTAATCCCAACACTGGGGAAGCTGAGGCAGGAGGATCATTGTCAGCTGAAAGCCAGCCTGGGCAACATAGTGAGTTCAAGGCCAGCCTGAACTGCATAGTGAGACCATGTCCCCACAAAAAGCACTATGTTAATTTTATTTGAGCAACAATAGTTAATAAATTAAAAGAAACATTTTGTAATCTCTAACAGTATTTAACAATATTTAACCATTTTTAATAATTGTTCTTCACTTTTGCAATTTTAATAATAAAAGTTAATTTTGAATTTGCTTGAAGTGTAGTGTTCTTAGGAAAAAGTAAATCTTGACAACTTTATGGTTATTATCATGACATATTTTGTTTCCATTGTATTATAACTGTAGACTATGAAATCCAAGCCTGAGGCCTAAAGAGGTTGCAGTACTCCCATCCAATCACACTGTGCTTTGATCATGAAGGAACATAGATTATCCTGTGACATTTCTTGCTTTTTCTCTATCTCTTCTCGTTCTTGCTCTCAATATACCATAATGAGAAATGCCAAGTGTAACTTATTCATCTTTGGAAACTGCTTTACTGTCAGGAGGGTGCTTACCCATAATTTATTTTTAACAATTTTTGTCAAAATTGAATCATGTTGCACTCAGAATGTTCCCAGGTGCTGTTTCAACCAAGAAATTGGAAAATAACAGTTTTCTTGATAGTTCTTTGTGTTTAGAAATTAAGCACATAAATAATGTTTCTAATATACTCAAATATTAGTTTAATAACAACATTTTTGGTAACAGCTGTGCAGTTCAAAACCATGGACAGAGTATGTTTTCCTACTTTTTCCTCAGGTCAGTGGAATTTCTCAAACATCAAGAAATACAAGAGGTGTGCAGTAATAATTTTAACAATTATAAAATGTTTAAGGCATTTCTCCAATGTGTGTTGCATATAAAAAATATGTCAGCATCTCAAAAGTGCCCTGCAATTAAGAATAATGGCAAGATTAGTGATTAGGAATTAATCATTGCTAAAAACTTAGAAGTGGAATATTGATTTGCACTAAGAAAAATGTAAAAGTACAATGCCAAAAGTACCCAACTGCTTAACTTTAGAAGCCATAGAACTGATTTAGTACAAGAGAGAGCAGTAAATTTAACAGAACTTTTCATAAAATAGAGATGTGCATGGAACATCCACAGTATTACCTAATAAATTGAACTACTGCAGAATTTATATGGCAGTTCTTCCTTTTATAATTTAATGGGTAAAATTCTGATGAAAACTTACAGGAATGTATGTATCATTACCATATACTTCCTGGGAACACACTGTGAGATGTGCACTTTTGGAGAAAGTAACAGACTGTAAAATTAAATATGTAAGAAGTGCCAAAGTCTTGGCTTATCTTAACTATAATCTTATAACATTACTGTATATTATTAAGGACTTTTACTAGTTAATGACTATGTACATCATTATGTTTTAAAGATAGTTTGCATGAATTTCTGTTTTATAAGTCGTTAAAAGAGCAAAGTCTAGGATAAAATATATTTAACTTACTATTTTGTTTATGAAACTTGAAATTTGTATATTCATTGAAGTAAAAATCATGTACAATAGTTTTATTTGGTGTGAGAAATAATAATAGGAAATGAATATTTAGTGCTCTTAAATAGTTTGTATCCTTCCCAGTAAAACACATCTTACCTTAATGTAATGTGTTACTTATTCATTTGTTAAAGAGTAAGTTTTCCAAACACCTGGTCCTTCCTTGTATCCATCTTATTTGTGTATATACATACCAGTTAAATAAATATTTTCATTGCAAGCTCTTGGGCGTTTATCCTTTCCACCATATCCCAACACATAATGACTTTCTTGATTATGTTTTGTCATTAGGAAAAGACAAATTATTGAAAAGACAATATTGAAATTAAATCTACTTGTAGTTGAATTTGTTTCTCTCAGAGTTCTCAGGTTTTGTTCCTAACTCAAGAATGTCTTTGTGAACAATGATTTCACTATTACTCTATGTATAATTCTCACGATTTTTTCTCTTGGGTTTTTAATATAAGTTCTCACTAAGTAATTCAGGCTGGCTTCTACCTTGTAGTCCTCCTGCCTCAGCCTTCCAAGGAAGGCAACACCATACCCACATTGAAAAGATGAATTTAAGCCTCTTAAACCCATTTATCTCCCAATGACTGTAAATTCTATAGTGATTCTTTATTCATACTCATTTATAGAAACATTTATAAGATTTCAGGTAGTTAAATGTTCCAGATTCCTGTGTCATCCTAATACAGTACTGCTGTTACTTCGATATAAGTTTCATATTTTTTTATACTCAAATTTTGTGAAGTAAATGAAGAGAAATAGATTTTTGGGTTTTTTTGTTTGTTTATTTTTGACCAAGCTAATTTTTTTTTTTTTTTTTTTTTTTTGTGGTACTGGGATCAAACTCAGGACCTTGAGCTTGTCAGGCAAGCCCTTATTCCTCTGAGCTATATCCCCGGCCACTGTTTGTTTATTTTTTGAGACCAGGTCCTGCTCAGTAAGTCAGGCTGGCTTTGAACTTGCAGCAACCCTCCTGGCTCACACTACTGCATCCTGGCTTTGCAGGCTTTGCCACCATACAATGGGAGAAATAATTTTGAAAATGTGTATATATCCACATATATAAACTAATATTTGAGTTACCAATGAGAAAAACAACTTATTAACAGCTCAGTAGATATCAGTGGTTCTAGTTATAAAATTTTGGAAGAAGTACTTTGGTATTATTATTAGAAGAACCAATTGGTTATGACTGCGTAGCTCAAATGTATGGCCAGCTTTGGATATTGGTTTTCTTGCTTGGATGACAGTCATGGCTTGGGTGTCAGAGTCCAGTTTGTTTCTGAGGAATATGGTTTGGATGATTTAGAGACCTAGCCAGTGATCTTAGGAAAACTAAACTTATTGCTAGTGAACGCGCCCATACTAGGTTAAATTTTTGCTGTATATGTAAACATATATTTATGATTTTTCATGAAATATAAACATCAGTAAGTAAATACTTATAAAAGATTTTGGCTTTCACCTTTGTCCCATGGTAGAATGTCAGCATCATTTGAATGTTTCTTAAGGTCGTCTTCACTGATGTCCGTAACTAGAGGGTCAGGTTAAGTGTATCCTCTGTTTGACCCAGCCTTATGCAATCTGCAGGTCACTTGGTATCTTCGATGATGAGATGTTTTTCATGTTTTGGCTCTGAGAGATGAATGCTTCTCTATTCTTGATGTCCCTGAGACTTTGTTGAAAATTTCAATATTGCTGCTTTTTCTCTTTTTGGTAGAAGTATTTATTTGAGTATCCTAAAACATTTATTCATTTCCTTATGTGGCATTTCCCTTTTTCTCAGGTCAGTTAAGTTTGAGAAGTGCTTCTTTGTCTGTGACTTAAATGTAGGTTAAATTTTTACTTTGTTTTATTCTTGTTAGAAGAGAGGAGGTGAGAATAATTGTCTTAAAATTAACACAAGCAATGTGTCATTTTCTCTACACAGAGAATTTTAATCAAGTTACTTCCTGAAATTATCACTTTATATGGAATTCTATATCATTTATATTGTTTAGATAGATATCGTGATATTTATTATTTGCTGCTATCTAGAAACAGTGCTTATTTACTTACATGGTGGCTGGATATCAAACCAAGCCCGCCACACATGCTACGTAACTGTTCCATCACTGGGCGACATTCCAGACACTTCGTTTTTAAGAATTAGCCTTTCATTTGTTTGCTGTCTGTTTATCTGATGCTGAGCACTGAACCCAGGGCCTTGCCAGTGTTCTCAGCAAGTGTCCTACCACTGAGCTACATCCCCAGCTTAAATTACTGTTTTGATGAATAACCTTTTAAATGGGCATATGCATACAAAATAAATTCAGCTAATAATATAAGTGAACATTTTTTCCTACAGAATGTTGAAGTTGGTTTAGTCCTGATTTTTAATTCACAATAACTTTATTGGAGGTGATATTTCTCACTTGTAGATTATCTTCCCTGTGAATCATATGTGCACTTTTTACCCTGAATGAATGACCCGGGGACCCAGGTTTTCCTGAGAATTAATCAGTGTCTGCAAGAGTTGGACCCTTTGAGCAGAATGAGGACCCTTGATCACATGGACATTGCCTTACAGGAAAAGCCTGACCAACAGGTCATCATTGCTGTTAACTGTGCCAAGACCTTAAATGAATGATCAATAAATTACTCAGGAGATTATTTTTTCAATTCAAAGAGATATTTCCTAATAAGCAAATTGAAGCTAAGTATATCTTAATTCCATCGTTTACTTTCATAGTGTCTATGGTTGTCATACGATGTTCCCTATAATATTTGCTAACTTTAAAAATGAAGTATTATAGGAAAATTTGACACGTACTTTCTATATGCCTGTACAACACATCCAAACATGCCTTTATATTTGAGTATTCAAATATGTTTATAATTACATAACTGTGCATCAGGAAGATGGGCCCAAAAACTTGGTGGGAAGAATTAAAGTGGATTTGTAGCGTGTTCCAGCTGTATAAAATATAAATAGATAAAAGCAGTGCATGTTTTGGCTTTTTCAGTAATTAAATTTTAACTTTTGGAAAGAAAGAAGTATGTGGAATTGAAACATTTTAAACCTTTATAAGACATTCAATCCATAGCACTATAATTATTCCTTAATATGTTTTATTATGTTTTACATGTACATTAACCCCATTAGAATTAAGAAGTTATACATTGGTAGAAGGAACTACTCTCCTTCGTCATTTCTATTCATTTTATGGAATTTATCCACCATAAAAGGCTGCAAAATATCTAAAATTATAAAATAAAAGTGCCATGAGTGCAAATACTCAATTTCTAAATCAGTCATAAACTTTGTATTGAATGTAACAGAAAATTGCAATAAAATTTGTTTACATAATAAACAGGATTATTTCGCTCACCAACTACTAAACATGGAGGCTATGTATGGAATTTGTCCATCAACTCCTACTCACTGACTACTCACTATCGTTTACTATGTTGTCTACCTGTATATTGCCCTGTGATATGTCCTCATAGAACCTGTATTCTTTCTTTGCTATCTGGTTCATTAATTATTAGTAGTGGTATCAATATAGATACTATCAAGCTGCACAACTTCTTCTTTCTTGGGAAAGCATGTGAACTTAATCTGCATATGTGGGATTAACTTGTATCTCCCCTCCCTCCCTCCCTCTCTCTCTCTCTCTCTCTCTCTCTCTCTCTCTCTCTCTCTTTCTTTCAAGATAGGGTCTCACTATGCAGTTCCGGCTGGTCTTGAATTCACTGAGTAACCCAGGCTGGTCTTGAACTCACAACGATCCTCCTAACTCAGCCTCCCAAGTGCTGGAATTACAGGTGTGCACCACCACACCCGGCCCTTGTACCTCATTTAAACTAAGCTTATATTAGTACTTTTAGCACCTGAATGGATCATGAACATGAATGCCCTGTGTTAGTTTCTTTTTGTCATTTTTCAGTGTTTGTTATTGCAATTCTCCCTGTCAGAATGTCGCCTTCTATAAAATTGCCTTGACAATCAGCAAATTAATAAATAAAAAGTTACTTCAGTCCTGCAAGCCTGAATATTTTCTCTCTTACTGATCACAGTCACAACTGTATGAAGGTGGTGAGGTAATTTCTACTGAATTATAAAATTTGGACAGGAAAATGTCATTTTTTAACTTAATCCTGCATAAGTTAGAACACCTTGACACCTCAGCTACCAATGAATATTTTAATTCAATAAATTGATGAAAGATGTGTTCATTTATTTGGAGATTTGAAGATTTTACGTATTCTACAATTGTTCTTAGTCAGATCTGAAATGTCCCCCAGAGATCTCAAATGCAGAGGTGGGATTTGGGGGATGTCATTGCGTCATGCGGGCACTGTACTCATGTTCTGCTTGCTGCTCGGACGTGCTCCTCTTCCAGAGAGGCAGCAGCTAAGGGCACTTCCTGGAAGTGTGTGCTGTGTTCCTGTCCGTGGATCCTCCTAGCCTTTTCTCTGGGTTCCTTGTTAACATGGTGCGAGCACCTTTCTTCCTCCACACCCTCCTGAAAGCCACTGTTGCCTGGGAGTCAACAAACTAAGGAATAAATCCTCCCAAAACTGTGAAGCAACAAAATCCTATCCTCCCTTAAGTTGTGGTTATTGGGTATCTTGTACAAGTTTGATGTACATAATAATTGTCACTGTGTCCTTGAAAGCAGAACAGGACTTGTAATGTGAAATTAGTGGTCTGCAAAATTATATCTAAACTGGTGTAAGCTAAATGCACAAAAGGCTTCCTGTTTTAAAGAATGATCCACTAACAAATAATAAATTGGTTTTTGTTACATAATGGTATTTAAATATCTATTTCAATAAAATAAGAATTCTTTTTGACAATACTTAATGTTTTATAAAAACATAATTATAAACAGACTTCATAGGTCTTCTTTCCCAAGAGGTAGATTATCTTTGGAATCAGTAGATATGGAAGATTCAAAGCATGGATATTTATATAGATAGAATATTTCCAACATAAGTAGTTACCAAATTCAGTGAGATATAAAATGAAAATGATTATTTGTGTTTTCAAGCTTGGATATACAGATATATCTATCTATCTATCTATCTATCTATCTATATTAGTGTTTGTGTGTGTGTGTGTGTGTGTGTAGTAGCCAAGGACTATAATGGAAACTTTAGTATGTAGCTTAATAAATATTGGAAAAAAGTGTTTGACAACAATATTTATGTAGCTATGTACTTATATTTAATAGCGGTATAATAATCAACTTTAATAATTTTATCACAAAATAAGAGCAACATGCACTATAAAACAGCACATATTGATGCAAACTATTCAAAATTAATTGTTTCCAACTTTTATAGACATTTTCAAAGTAAAATCTATTCAAATTGGGAGCAATAGATTTAGACTTTTGACCCTGTAGTATTTTTTTAGTCTTTATTTAGTATTGTTGCTTCCCAGAACATATGAAAAAAGGAACCTGAAAATACAGATTTAAAGAAAGTTGTTAGATTTCAACCATACTCACAAAGGTGTGTGTGTCCACATTTGTGTATGTGTGTGTGTGTGCACATTTCACAAATATAATTTGAAGTCATGTTTTCCCTGTTACTAATAATGCCATAAAAACAAAAGAATGTTAAGCCTGTGCACTTTGGCAATACTGAAGATTTAGTGTGGAGAGCTACAGTTACCTAGAAAATTCTGTTTTAGCATACTTTGTCTCTATCAACCTTGTTACTTTAAAATTTTACATTTTAATATTTTATGGGACAAAACCTGTTAAACCCAGAATTCTGCTTATGTAAAATTCTATTCTTGTTTTCTCTAATGTCTGGATCGGTAACCACCTGTTGATATTTATTTAAATTTAGGTAATAAGCACATAGTTGTTTTCAGAAAAATGAACACAAGCACTACGATTATAATAGGTGTGATTCCCTAATTCCGCAATCCGCATATCCTGTTTAGAGAATATTAATATGGCAGAGAGCACTAAGAAATCCCATCATATGGTTCCTGTGTTTTGGGAACTGAAAAGGATTTACATCATTATACTGTAGGAAAATTCAACCTCTTGCTATTAATTAGGTGTGTCACTTGATAAACGGAACCGAAAACTGGCCTACTTCGGTGTGACGCCCAGTACAGGCGTCCGCATGGGCCTGTTGCACTCCTTTCTATGTCTGGAATTTCAACTCAGAGGCAAATTTTTTCATTCCTGTAAGAATTAGCACCCTGATTCTGTAACCTCTGTGAAGATTTCCTTGCTGTACAGTCACATAGCTATCTTTAATTAAAATTTTTCTCTATCGGGTTAATAATATTTATATGCTTTTAACATCTCATGAAAGAACATTTCTGTTGGGTATTTGAAGCTTTACTATTCTTTGGAGTACCGTGAGACTATTCATTTCACTATAGAGTTATTTATTTTAAAAAAGGATATGCACGCAGAAATCAGTTCTGATTCAGTCTCAAACCATGCAATATCATAATGATTTCCCTGGCGCTTCTTAAACAACACATAAACTTAGTATTGCTACGAAGTTGTAGACAATATTAAGTGATGAATTTCAGATAGGGATTCTGCTAGGACATTTATTATTTTCTCATGTTTTATCCAGTATATATAAAACATTTTACTAAGAATTTGCATAGTTGGGCCAGGGATATAGCTCAGGGTCACAGCGCCTGCCTGGCAAGTGTAAGGTCCTGACTTCAATTTCTTGTATGAAAAAATAATTCTAAAAGTAGATATCACTCCCCCAGGCATGGTGATTCATACCTGTAGGGCTAGTACTTCAGAGGATGAGGTATAAGAATCACCAAGTTAGAGGTCAGTCTGGTTTAGATAGTGAGTTCAAAGCCAGCTTGAGCTATATAGTGAAACCCTGTCTCAGGAAAAAAAAGTATAGAATCCAACTTTCTTTGCCATAGATTATGTATGCTATAATAATTAATCATGAGAAAACATTTCAACAGGTATTTTGATTTCATCATTCTTTTCATACAGGAATTATTTTTTTCTCTTAGCCAAATAGTATTTTTATGACACTACTTATGGGAAGTTTGTATATTGTATTACCTTTCAATTATACATCTGAATATTTTCCATATTACATTACAGAAGACTATGTCATTTATGTGTAATTACAAATGAAGAACACACTAAAATTTTTACCTAAGCTTGCAATCATGATCATTTGAGCTGCATGTAGTAAATTTAACTGTAAACATGTAATATGCTCTCTTTTTAACAGGTATACCTTTAAACTCAAACCTACAGCCTCAGGGTTATAGCTCAGTGGCACCAGTGGTATAGTGCCTGCCTGGCAAGCGTGAGGTCATGAGTTCAGTTCCCAGTACCAAACAAACAAAAACCTCCATAAACTAAATAAATAGACTGACAAAATCCTTTTTAAGAGGGTAAAAACGTGCAAAAATTGTCTGTAGTCACTTTGGTAACAAATATTAGGACAATATTCTCTCTTATAAAGAGTTGTAATAAAACAGACATTGTCCACCCACATAATCCACTAGAGGCTCTGGGAGATGTTTTCCTCAATTTTCTGAGTTTGCTACATATGTGGCAGCTTCTCAAATATGCATTAAAATACTGACAAAGTCCTCAATCGCATAGCATAGTCTTCTCAGAGAAATTTCCTTCAGTGAGTCGTTACAACAGATAATGGAAGCATTTGTAATCTCAACATACAATTGGGCTAAATGAAATTAGATTCCCGGTTTTCCTCCTATGGAGAATGTTTCATGATGATGTCAGCATTTTTTGAGCTGTAACCTGGAGGACTGACACTGTGCAAGAGAGATAAATACATGGAGCTTTCCCATCCCTTTTAGCGCTGCTTCTGGAAGGCACACTCCTTAAATTAAACATTTATGTAAACTATAAATTCAGATATTGGGCAAAACCAATGTTAAAAGGGGTGGCAAGGATTTTCTTCCCTGAGGCATTTGCAGACCACATTAAAGAAATATAAAATAATTCTGTGTGGAAAGGGAGAAGGCCTGTTACTGCAGTCATCTTTAGACGGTGCTTATCCACGGAGACATCTAGGGCAGAAAGTCTTAAGAAAAGTGTGGCTGACGGAGAAAAACATAGGGAAGCAATTATTTGCCATATACAAGTGTTAATACAATTTCTCTCATTTTAAATATATTCCATATTCTTGGTAATAGTTTGGTGTTAAGTCAGTATTAGCATCGCACAGTATTTTCTGTTTTTATTAATTAAATTTATTTTAACTGTTGTATAAAACTGAACAATTCAATTGGCTACATACGGTATTTTGCTACATGTATATATTGCCTAATATTGAAATTAGGGTAAATATATCTATAGCCTTTACTATTTTTTATTTCTTTAGGGTAAAATTTTTGAAAATCCTTTTTTCTAGCCTTTTGAATTGTGTGGAACATTACTTATAATGCCCTGCTGTGCAGTATCACGTGAGAACCACTTGCTCCTGTCTACCTAACTTACTGCACATTGAGCAAACATTTTCTATTCTTTCCAGCATCATAAGTCTCCTTGGCTGATGACAAAATCTATCCTACTCCTAAGTTTACAAGGTCAAACTTGTGGGTCCAACTCATGGAACTCATATTTCCAAAGTTTGTGAACAATCTTTAGCATGAATAAGTCCGAA
The DNA here is from genome assembly GCA_004027595.1 of Dinomys branickii. Lineage (NCBI taxonomy): Eukaryota > Metazoa > Chordata > Mammalia > Rodentia > Dinomyidae > Dinomys > Dinomys branickii. The sequence continues at coordinate 15,431 of PVLD010000029.1, read as the reverse complement.
ATAAGTGTCATAATTTTACTATTGACATAAACAACATCACTTTGGGCACCACTTTAGGCTATAGTAAAATGACTGGGAAGTAGTCTCGTATCACTATATTACAGTGTCTTCATGGAAGAAATTACAGAAAAGGATTGAATTGTGTACTGTCCTGGTCTCCATTTGTATGGGATGCTGGTAACTTCAAAGCACTCTTTATACCATTATGGTTCTAAGTGACGTGCAGTTTTTAAGAATGTCATCTGACTGTTAAAATGTAACAAAAACAGTAAGGACCACCATGAAATATAGAATATCTTATATTTGGGGGAATTATTTCTGGTGACCTGGAAATTAATCAAAAATTTATTGTGAGATTGTTAATAATAGCAATGTGACACCTCATTCAAATTATGAAAAATGCATATTGTTGATACAGAATTTGTTTATAAATTTAGGAATTATGTAGTTAGTAGTTATTTCTATCTACACTTCCTAAATTGTGTAACTAAATATGTACATGGTAATTAACTTACCAAAGCTCACCATTAACATATGACGATGGTCATTGGCAATCTAGATTTATGCAGTACAAAAGTTAGGTGCTTCGCCCTATGCAGGAGAACACGTAATGTGCAGAGCTCTAAAGGCAAACTGCCTGAGAAATCTGGACAACTTTATTCGTAGAACACATTTGCCAGGTTGTACTGGATTAATTCCAGGTAATTGGAAAGCATGAAGTCAGGGCTCGAATTTTTTATTGTACATAACCTGCATACCTCTTTTTAGCCAGTGTCTGCTTAAACAGTGATGTGTTCGTGATCAATAAATTTGGCACTCAGAGTTCAAACATTGTCTTTTCTTAAATACAAGCTTGTCCACTAACTGATTACGAGGAGGAAAAACTTCCTGCTAATTGTTAAATAAGGTCCAGCTAGAAATTGAGTGCTCAAATGCTGCTAATATACAATGAAAATTCACAAATGGTTAAAATAATGGGTATAAGAAGAAAGACCATATTCTAATGTGTTCATGTAGTCAGGCTATAAAAAACACAAGTTCTGAAAAGAAATGCAAGGAGAATACAAAAACAACACAAAAGTACATAGACAAATGCTACTTGTATTTATTTTAATACTTTATCAGTAAACAAGTCTTCTGAAATTATCATGAAAGCAAAGATGCATAAGAGAAGTAAATGAAGCCTTTGCCAGAGTAAAAATTGAAATAGCAAATGTAATTGAAAAAAGATTTCTAGAAATGTAATTTTGCCCTGTGTTATGGTTGATATATTGTGTCAACTTGGGGAATCTGGAGGTTTAACTGAGTGATTCAGCAGGAAGCCAGAGTGCTTACTTTGTATACATCCTGAGCCTGTGGCAGAGGAGGGCATGGAGATTCTTTGAGAGCTACCTGCCCTCTGGGTGGGGGGAGCCTGTTTACAATGTAAGGGAAGGAAAAAGGCTGCTTGCAGCCATTCCTACCATTTGCTGGTTGTTTTTGCTGTGCTCTGCTGCTCTGAATGGTTTGCCCTCTGCCTTGTGCCACTCTGCCTCTGAGCCAGCCAAGTATGGACTGAAACCTCCACAAATTGTCAGCTAAATAAACCTTTTCTTCCTTCATTTTGGGTGTTGGGTATTTTGTCTCAGCAACGAGAGAAAAGTAACCAAGACACCCTGTATATTTTAGGATATCTTATTTGAAAGAATAAACAATATGAACTGTTAGCTAAAGCATTACAAATGCTTAGATTAATACTTTATGTATAGAAAAAATTGAGACATGAAACAGGAAATCTTAAAAATAACAGAGAAAACCTGTGAGGAAGGAGTGCAAGCAGGGTGGAATGACTCTGGTGTCCCAGAGGTTCAATATTCCATTAATAGAGAGAAAAAGTCTTAAAAGTTTGGGAAGAAACACTTTGGAATGCATAGAAATGTTTCAGGCCACCCGAGGAGAATAACACTTTTAAAAAATCATAAAATATGATTACAATATTTTAGGGGAAGGTAGCTCGAAGTTAAACAGAAGTTCAATGATTATTGATTAAAGTGTGTTTGGTTCTTTTGAACTTTAACAAATATAGACATGCTTTGAGGAACTGGTCAATAAGAATGTATCATATATTAAACATGTTGAGAAGTAAGACTTCAGAACAATTCTCATTAGAGTTGGTTGCACGTAGCCAAGATCCTGATACCTTCTCCTGACACTGGTGTCTGTAGGGGTACACTAGCTTAAGGCAATGTCTCAGGCTGTTCCTCTGGAAAAGTTTTGTGCCATTTTCTAGTACTTAAATCATGCTAGGAAGACAGTCAAAATAATAAAACACTTTCAATGTGAAATTAAACCTTTTATTGATCCCTAGAAGAAAAGAATAGTGGAGGGAACAGAAATACCCCAAACACAGATTAGAAATGCTTGGTTAGGTTAAATTTTATGAGGTGAAATCAAATATACAGTTCTTATGGCTTCTAATGTTCCCATTGTAAGCTCTCAAGTACTTTGCCATATTTCCTTAAAAGAAGATAAAGTATTTTATGAACCAAGGGATTTTTTTTATTTTTCATTTTTACAGATCTTTTACGTATTTAGTTTCCAGCAGAACTAGTATGCACCATTTAGTGTTAAATGCCATAAATATACTGTATATTGGCACAAACTAGGAGCATCCTCTATCCCATACTTCATCATGATATCCATTCAATGTTCTGTTCTGTGTTTCTTACTGCCTTGAATCTAATCTGAGGCAAGTAATATGTTCTTTAATGGCAGACAGAAATAGTAGAGGTCAATATTCTTAAAATCCCTATTTAAAATGTTGGCGTTAACTAATTATAATTACCAAGGGCAGTGACATAAGGATTGAAAGAATATTGCAGGATATCTTAAACCACTCCTGACATATTTCCCCACTTTTCTGTGTGCCAGCCACAGCAGCCATCACTATTACACCTCACGTGTCTGTGTTCCTCGAAGCATTCCCTGTCCTCTCTGCCAGAATACCTTTCCACTCGCACTTCCATTCGCTCATTGTTCGCTCAGGGATCAGCTTATTCACCCTGTGCACATTTCTCTGAATAGTACACCTACCAGCTCAGTAGCTGAAGTAATTAGTGGCTCATTCCTCTTTGCTTTCATGAACTTTTGAAGCGTTACATATGTTAAAGTGCTTGAATTGTGTCTCCATCTCTTTTGGTAAGTTATTTTAAAAATTTAGTATGGTTTTGAACTTTGGAGTAAGTTTAAGTATTTTGGATATTGGTGAGAAGTTGTTTCCTTTGCTATGTGCAACATTTCTTCATGATATTATGAAGAAGCGACATAAAATTATGCGGGTTAGGGGGTTTGCCTGTGCTTCTCCTCAAGGGGAGGGGAGGAGAGAGAGGGAGAGAGAGACAGAGGGAGGGAGGGAGGGAGGAGTTAGGTAGTTAGGTACAGGGTTGATGTGTGGTAGAAAGTGCATAAAGTAAATAACAAATGGTTTGTGAGCTTTGTGAAAGATGAAAGCTAAGTAGTTATATAAGTGAGATATGAGTTGATTGCTGATGATAGATGTGGTTTTAAAACATGTCAAAAGTTTTATACCCCTCTTTGCAAGCATGAAACATCTCTCCCTCCTCTTTGGTGCGGACTGTACTTAATGTCTCAATTCTGACCACCAGGTTAGAGTTGAAATGACACTGTGCTGCTTGGGAGTCCCACCAGTTCTCCCTCCTGCCTTACTCCATCTTGGCTCTCTCACGTTTTAAGGCTAACACCATCTGCCATGCAATACTGTAATGACAGTGAAGCCGCCGAAGAAAAGGCTCCTGACCCCAGCAGTTGAGAGATTTCGCTAATAGTTATATAAATCAGTGGCCTTTGAAATGAATAATCAGGCAACATCCAGATTATAATCATAAAATACTCCACTGATAACCACCCTTCTAAAACACTCAAGGATTCTTGATCTATAGAAACAGTGCAAAACATAAGCATCTGTGTTTTGGGTAACTTGATGTTGCCCCAGTAGGTAATATAGTAAGTAAGAGATAAGTAGACGTGTAATACATCAGATACAAGTTTCAATATAGAAAGATATAAGTAGTCTGTATTTATAAGACATGTTGCTATAGCCTAATATAGTTTTTTAAATTTTTTATAGTATAAAAGAAAAAGAACAACAACAAAAAAGAGGAAAACATTAACAAAGAGACACAAAATAGCACAAGAACAGCACAAATCAAAATTGAATTATAGACAAAGTGACAGGGAATTCACAATGGCTGTTGTATTACATATTACTAACTTCAAAGTGTATGCTCAGGAGAACACATATACACATAAAATCATGATCAAACCACTAATCATCAACTATTCCTTACCATAAAGCAACATAAGACAATAGTGGAACCATGTTAGCCATCCCGCACATACACACATACATACATATTTGTCCCTTTCTTCCTTTTCCCCTTCCTCTCATCCCATGTTTTCTTTACTTTTGAGAAGATTACCTTCATACCTCCTAATTTATATTCCCACTTTCAGGTTCTTATACTAGTGATATAATATGTTGTTTGCATATGTACCTCTGATTTATTTCACTTATGAGTATGGTGTCTAATTGTGACAGTTTGACCATAAAGACCTCAAATTTGTCTTTATTTATAGCTGTGTAATATTCCATTATATTAAAAATGCCACAGTTTTTTTTATTCAGTCCTCTGTGGATGGATGTTTTGGTTGCTTCCACAATTTAACTATTACAAATTGTGCTGCTATAAACATGGATGCACATATATCACAGTGATATGATACTTTCAGATCTTCTGGGAAAATACCCAGAAGGGGGTTCAATGGGACCTCTAGACCTAGTTTGTTGAGGAATCTCCAAACTACTCTCCACAGTGGTTTCACCAGTCTGCATTCCCACGAGCAGTGCAGAAGAGTTCCTATTTCTCCACAGCCTTACCAGCATTAGTTATTGGATGATTTCTTAATACTGGCCAATCTTACTGGGGTGAGATGAAATTTCAATGTTTTTTTTACTCGCAATTCTCAAATGGTTAAAGATGTAGAACAATTTCTCATATATTTATTTGCCATTTTTCTTTCTTTATCTGAGAAGTGTGTATTCATTTCAGGTGCCCATTTGTGAATTTGGACAGGTACATGTTTTTCAATTCTTTGTATGTTCTAGATAGAAGACCTTTGTTCTAGGAACAGCCCGCTAGGATTTTTTCCCAATTTGTGGGTTTTCTTTTCACTTTGCTGGTGATTTCCGGAGGTTGTTGTCTAATTTCTAAGTGTTTATGTGGTTTTTGGAGTTTCTTTTGTCATTAATTTCCAATTTCATTGCACTGTGGTCAGATAATATGCATGGGATTATTTCAGTTCTTTTGCGTTTAGGTAGGTATGCTCTATGGGGTAGAATGTGGTCAATTTTAGAGAAAATCCCATGTGCAGCTGAGAAAACTGTGTATTCTGATGTTGAGCATGGAGCACTCTGTATAAATCTACTAAGCCCATTTGTTTGTACCTTTGGTTCAGGTCTGTTATTTGCTGAGTTTCTGTCCAGTTGACCTGTCTCTTTGCATCAGAGGGGTGTTTAGGTCCCCTATTGCAATAGTGTTATTATTTTTTTGAGTTTTCATGTCTGTTAAAATTTGACTTATAAAGTTTGGTGCTCCAATATTTGGTGCATAAGTGTTTAGGATTTTTATCTCTTCCTCCTCCAGCTTTCCCCTAGCTAGTATGTAGTGGCCTTCTTTATCTCTTTGGATTGTTTTTGGTTTGAAGTTTATATTGTCTGCAAACATAATAGCTACCCCTGCTTTTTTCCAGGAACCTGTTGTATAGAGAATTGTTTTCCATCCTTTAACTTTCAGTCTGTGGATTTCCCTTTGAGTAAAATGTGTTTCTTGTATACAGCATATCGTTGGATTTTGTTTCTTAATCGACTCTGCCAATCTGTTTCTTTTGACTGGTGAATTAAGGCCATTTACATTAACGGTTATAACTGTTATATGTTGGCTTATTCTTGTCATGCTATTTACTTGTTGCTTTCCTACTTTTGCTATATGTTTACTTGCTTGTTATGTTTGATAGTTCCTTTCTATTGTTCTTGAGATGGTGGTCTCTTTTTTCTCTGGCTAGAATATCTTTTAATACTTTTTCTAATATTGGTTTGGCAGTCATGAAGTTCTTCAATTGTTCTTTGTCGTGGAAATATTTTATTTCTTCATGAATTTGAAGGATAGTTTTGCAAGATACATCAGTCTGGGTTGGAAGCTGGTTTGTCTTAGAATCTGCAATACCTTGCTCCAAGCTCTTCTTGATTTCACGGTTTCTGTTGAGAAGTCTGCTGTTATTCTGATTGGCTTTCCTTTATAGGTGAACTGTTTCCTTTCTCTAGCAGCTTTTAATATTGTGTTCTTTTGCTGGATGTCTGGGAACTTGACTATTGTATGTCTGGGTGTAGTTTTATTTGTGTTATGGCTCATTGGGGTTCTGCATTCCTCAATTAACTGCACTTCAGTATCTTTTACCATTATTGGGAAATTTTCTGCTATTATTTCTGCAAATATTCTTTTTATATCATTTGTGTTGCCTCCTGCTGTTTCACAGACTCTTATTACTCAGATATTATTTCTTTTTGCCTCATCTTGCAGCTGTTAGGTTGATTTTTCCTGGATCCTTGATGACTTTATGAGATCTTTCCTTCCACATTTGCTAACTGCCATGCAGTCTTCAAGATCTGAAATTCCATCTTCAGCTTCATTGAAGCTGTTTTGCAAGCTTTCAGTGGAAGTTTTCATTTCCTGGCAATCTCTCTGAGTCTGTTTCATTCATTCTAATTCCTTCCTAAATTGCTCATGTAACATTTCCATTTGTTTCATGTGTTCTTCTATTACTTCATCTGTTTCTCCTCTATATGTGTGGAGCATTTCTTCCATATTATTTTCACTTCATTTTTTGTCTGAGAGATTATTTCTGCTTTAATCTCTTCTATGGCCTGATGGAGTTGTTTCTTTACTTCAGATGCAATCATTTCAGAAATTGCAACCATGTGGCTTCCTTGTTCTCCTACATCATTGTCTCCTGGACTTGTTCTGGATGGAGTTGAGTTCTAAGACTGAATTTTGCTCCTCTATCTTGTCATTTTGGTTATCAGATGAAAAGTGTTGAGCTACAAAGTACCCAGGCAACTTACCCTGCAAAGGTCCACTGCAGAGGCTGCTCCAATGGCTCCCTCTCTGCGGGAAAATGCCCCTTAAGCTTTCTGCTGAGAGTTCCACTCAGAAGGCTTCTCAGATGTTGCTTCGGGGACTGAGCTCCTCCCTGTCCTAAAGTATCAGGGCTGAACGCCCACTCATGCCTCACCTGCCCAGAGCCACGCAGGTCGGCTGCTCAGATGCAGCTTTGTGTACCAGCCTAATATTTTTTAAAACTCCAAACTATGTATAATCGTAGAGGTATAGCATCCATTTATATAACTTATTTTACCATCTTTTCTAATTATTAATTTCATGTAAATCTACAAAAATTTTCTTTTTGCTTCCATTGTATTGTATTTTATAGATATCACAAAAATTACATTCGATGTAGGGGGCTGGGGATATAGCTCAGTGGAATAAGTGCTTGCCTAGCAAGCGCAGGGTCCTGAGTTCGATCCCCAGTACTGCCAAAAAAAAAAAAATTATATTCGATGTAAAAGAGCAAAATAAATCAGTGAAAAGGTTATGGTCCCATGCAATCTCCTTCCTCAATATTTAGTAAAAAATTTTATTTTAAAATTTATTTGAAAAATAAAAGAGGAAAACATATTAGCAAACAGACATCCATTTATAAAACAGCATAAAAAATATAAACCATACAGAGTTAAAGACAAAGTGGTAGGAAATTAACAATGGTTGTTGTATTATGTATTGATATCTTCAAATTGGTTTCTCAGGAAAACAAATACAGACATGCAAGATTGATCAAATAGTAATCATTAACTGTTCCTTTCAGTAATGCAGTAGAAGACAGTAGTACAACTGTTAACCATCCTGTATGTACATACACACATAAACTCCCCTTCCTTCCCTTTTCCTTTCCCATACCCCACGTGCCCCTTACTTTTGAGCATTTTCCTTTCGTTTCATAATGTCTATCATACCTCCTAGTTTTTATTTACTCTTTCACATTCTTACACTAGTGAGACAATACATTGTTCACACATGCAGATCTGATTTATTTCACTTGTGAGTATGATCCCTAGTTGTCACCATTTACCTTTAAAAACCTTGAGTTTATCTTTCTTTATAGCTGAGTAATACTCCATTATATAAAAGTACCACAATTTTTTTATTCAATCCTCAGAGGACAGACATCTGGGTTGCTTCCACAATTTAGTAATTACAAATTGTGCCACTGTGAACACATGTGCACATATATCACTGTGATATGATGTTTTCAGATATTCTTGGAAAATACCCAGAAGGGGAATAGCTGGATTGAATGGGAGTTTTAGACCTTGTTAGCTGAAGAATCTCCAAACTGATTTCCACAGCGGTTTCACCAGACTGCATCCAACCAGCAATGGAGAAGAGTTCCTATTTCTCCATAGCCTTGCCAGCATTTGTTATTGGTTGATTTCTTAATGATAGCCATTCTTCCTGGGGTGAGGTGAAATCTCAATGTTGTTTTAATTTGCATTTCTCGAATGACTAATGATATTGAACATTTTTTCATGCATTTATTTGTCATCTGTATTTATTTATCTGAGAAGCATGTATTCATCTCAGCTGCCCATTTTTGGATTGGGTCTTTGAATTTGGAGGGGCTGATTTTTAAAAATTCTTTATATATTCTAGATAGAAGATCTCTGAGAGACAGTCAGCTAAATCTTTTTCACAATTTGTGGGTTTTCTTTTTACTCTGTTGGTAAATTTTAAAAATTAGTTCTTCAAACTTTAAAACATACTAATAATATAAGCTTTTTTTACTGTTTGGTGTGCAATAATTAGAAATCTTCATTTGCTGATGGGATACTAAAAATTGTAAGGTAACAGTTTTATGGTATGATGTGAGTTATTGATCATTTACATATCAATACTTCTATGGCAAAATTTAAGGATATTAAAAATATTGATAATAGTTCGAGGGTACTGTTTATGGCTATGCCAAACGAAAACCGAAATAAATCTTTGAAATTAACTTAAAATTTTAAATTCCATTTTATTCTTCAGTATCATTTTATATTTTAAATGAGTCAAAATCTTCCTAAGTATTCCAAAAATTACTAACATAAAGGTTATTGTGTAATTTATAACAAATTCTTTTTTGTCCTCAAAGGAACTTTTCATGAATGCAAGTAGTCACCATGTAATCATGTTATTTGTCTTAACGAGTGCTTGCTCTATGTAGATTCATGTTGCCTTGTAATCAATATATTAAAAGTATGAAATTATTTTAAAAGTGGCTTTTGTTTCTATTCTCAGTTAATTCCATTGTTCAGTACACAGTGCTTAAATTTTACTGTACAGTGCAGGAATCCATTTGATTAACATGGAGAAGACCTTTTCTCCAACTGCTGATCACTGCCAAGAGGCCAAGTAGCTGGCCTTCCTTCCCCTTTTCTCCTGCCCTTACTCTTTTCTCTCTTTGTCTCTTCATCATTTTTTAAATATAAGAAATTTAACTTAATTTATTGCCTAACATTTGGAGAGTAGTCATAGACAAGTATGAAAGGATGAGAAGAGAAAAATATTTGTGCGTGCGTGTGTGTGTGTGTAAATATGTGTGACACTTGTGAGTTTTTAATCCATAAAATTTAACACAAACTTGTACATAAACATACACATATGGACGTGCTCTCCATAAATATGTAGCATTTTCCCCTGAATGAAAAAGTCAGTATCATTTCTTGGCTTGCTGTCCCAGATGCTTAGTTGTAATCTGAAGTACTTTCTACAGACCAAGCCATTACACAAAAGTAACCTGAATTGTGACTTACTGAGGCCCAAGACCAGAACCTTCACAGTGATCTTCTACTCTCCGTTCTCACTGTTATGAAGAATATCAGTTATAGGAATAGTACTAATTAAAATTTAAGAACAAACATTTTCTAAAAGATATACCAAATATATGTTGATTTTTTCCTATATGCACAGCTAGGCCTTTCTTCAAAGGCTGGTACTGCAACACTTTGAACTAAGATTCCAGAAGAGAATTAAGTTTCATAGAAAATGATTTGAGTAGTTCTTTTATCATTTCTTTCCAACATAGAGTGCAGTAATGCCATCTTTGATATCAGAGAAGGTAGTACATTGGGGGTCCTGGGGATGGTTGGTCATAGAGAGCTGCTTTTCAGAAGAGCTGCTTTTCCACTAAAGATACTAAAACAGTAACCAGCTGCTCATCATCCCTCCTGCCAAACCAGGGCACATAATCACACCCATGTGAGCACCGTCATCACAAACTCGTATGTTCAGTAAGCGAATATTTTCTTTCTCTTGATATTTTTGGCCTCTAAAATGATGACCTCCCTTACAGGAAATGACTTACTAAAATCAAGAATATCTTGGCTCCTCTTTAAGGCTATAAACACCACTTAAAGATCTGCATTTGTTTCTTGCTTATTCTTTTGGAATAGAGTGTGTTGCTCTGAACAAATAAGATTTTCTACAAATATACAATTTTTAACATTTTAAATAGATTAATTTGTATAATTAATTGTCCTTGATTACATTCTTTAAACCCGTGGCTTCTGTTGTGTAACACTGCATTATGAAAGACACCACCAAATACAGCAAACTGTTCTGAGTGCAGTGGATTAGGATCACATGATATTCCACTGAGCCAGCCATGCCTCTCTGCAGTCTGGCATTTGAGCCGTTTTAAGAACCACTGCTCTGAGGCTCTCCCTTTTTTGCTGCTTGATAATGTGCAGTAATAGGTTCAGAGAGACTAATTTGTGCCTAAGTGATAGCTAATATATCTTCCTCCCAGGTAGTATTTAACTTGATTAAATTGGACAGGTCAACAGAAGGCATTTGGAGTGGGACTTTCAAGCACCATTGAAAGCTAATTGGGCAAGACAAAGCTTATAAGGAAAAAAGTACACGGGGAGCAGCCAACATTGTAACTGGATGATATGAAAGATCGTATTTGCATTACGTTTAACACAAAAGCACTTCTGTCCTGCTTGGTGCTCACTGTCCAGGAAGCTGCTTATTTTGCTCATACGTTTCTTCCATTACTCATTAGCATAATGGAAAAAAAAATCCTGTTGATTTCTCACGTCATGGAATCACATTGCCATGTGTTCGTAGAGTTATCAGTAGATGACATAATGTTTTAAAATATATCTGAAGATAGAATAAGCCATTTCTGCTAAAGTCTTTCCTAAAGTAAAACGAATTAAGCAATTATATTATAAGCCTGTGCAACACAGTGGTCAGGAAATCTAACCACAGGCCTTGAAAGTCATAGCCTCCGTTAGAGGAAGAGCGAGGTGGAGACCAGTGCAGTGGTTTTGCTGGAGGCATTCAAGTTCACCTGTAAACAATGTTGTGGCCCAAGCAAAAGGTTCCTACCTGATATGATAAATCCACAGCATACAGTGTGTAACCTCTGATAGAAATATGCCCCCTTACATGAAGGCACACATCATGTCCTGTAAACATATGCTAGTAAAATAAAAGAGAAAAATTAAAATCCTAAATTTAACTTATTTTTTAAAAATATATCGTAAATCAATGCAGAGAAATTATAAGGATGATTTTAGAACATACATAATTAACTAATAAATTATCTTTCTCTTTGGGCTACAATTTATCCATGAAGAGAATTTTGATCATAGCCTTGTCTTTACACATACCCCAATAACGCCTCCTCATAATTTCTTAACATTTGTGAGATGATATGTCCTCCACTGTTGCAGAACTAAACTAAATGTAAGTGTGTGCTTCTTTCAAACATCTGTCTCATCCATTATCTCTCCATGGCAAAAGATGAAATTTGCTGTGATTTATTTTTCTTTTGTATTATGTGCTGCTGGGGAAAGTTAATTGATCTCTTATCTAATATATATATAGATTAGAATTCTTTTAACAAGATAACTTTGTGTACTAATGGATCTGATTATCTATAAAGATATCCAAATGTACCCTTTCAAGAAAAAAGATGTAAAATATTACTTGTTTTTACATTATTGAAGATACTAAGATACAAGGAAGCCGCATAAAAGTAAAAGTGGCCTAAATGCAGCTGCTGTACGGCTTCAGCAGCAGCGCAGTCCTCTGCGGAGGAATTAGACCAATGCGGCTCTCCTCGTGTTTGTGCACCGGCCCTAGGTCCTGAAGCACTTGGGAAAGTACATTTGCTAAATGTGGATAAACATGAATAAAAAGTAAATCATCTTTTCCACATCTTCATTTTCTTTCCTTTGTTTTTTCCTCTTCCCCTTATGTCTCCTCTACTCTCCATATCATTCAGTGGCATGATTAATCTACCACTTGCCCAGGGATGAGATTTCCAATTTCCCAGTCACGTCCATGTTGATGCTAACTTATTTTTATGGCATGAGACACATAGCTACAACCTGGCTTCAAACTGTCAAATTTCCTCATAGCCAAAGACACTAGAAAAGTGCTCCTTTTCCCCTGGGCTTGTTATTGTACTTTACGCTTATGGTAAGACGGTGGTCCCTACTTCCCAGTCCAGCTTTCTCAATAATTGGAAAGACACATTAATGTACTGCTTCTTCTAAATTCCTTGCATAACACTGTGCTACTATTAATGTTACCCTTTCTACTACTACTACACTCTGCTCATGTACAATTTTCATGTTGTTTCTTCAGTATCAATAGGGTATGTCACTGCTTTTCCACTAAATTAGAATAAGCAACTCATACAAAAGCTAGTCCATTTTGGTATAACCAACAATACCTAGAATAATCTCTCCTTTATGCAGCACGTCTTTAATAAATACTATTTATTATAGTGTGAATTCTTCAAAGCTCCCAAAGTCACATGTTAGGTTTTGATCACCAATAACTTAGTTTCAGAATGTACAGCCTGTGGGAATTTATTAGCTATGAATTTGGAACTCTTAATGAATGCGGATTAGTGGTCTTGTAAAGAAGCCCTAGAAAGCTGTCTCACCCCTTGTACCATGTGAGGACAGAGTGGGAAGAGGACATCTGTGAGGAAAAGGGACTTCACCAAACATGGAATCGGTTGGCACCTTGATGTTGGACTTTACGACCCCTAGACTTGCAAGAAATACATATTCATTTTTTATGTTTCATCCAATTGTTGACAGTTTATTATAGCAGCCTACAAAAGACACTATTTAAATGAACCAATTGAAAATAAGTCAGTATTTATAAAACTGTAATATTTTTATCCTACAAAATTGATCAGATTTAAAATGCCTATACTAAAGAGTCTAGTGGACCCCAAATGTCCAGTTTAAACACTAGACTCCTAAGGCCCAGTAGACAATTGGCCTAGATTTCCAAGAAAGATTTATTAAAGATTAGAAGCTAGGTTTCAGATCAGGCATGAATAAGTTATCTATAGTTTTGTCTGTAAAAACAGGAAAACTAAAACTGCAGACACCATAAAAGGCAAGACTTGTAAGATACTCAAGCCCAGGAATCAAGAAAGAATATAAGGGTTTGTCCAGGGAATATTACTGATCAGAGGAAGGGTCAAGATGATGATTTGGCTTCAGAAGCCTGAAAACCAAAAGTGTCCAAATGTTTAATTTTTACTTTTGTTAGTCTTTCTTATTTATTTATTCTTGACATGTCAAGCACTGCCCTGAGACAGCTATGTTCATAAACATATTCTTCTAGGAGTTTTTAGTATCTGTTTTAGCATCACAACAGATTTGATTTCATGTTGTATGATAGAATATATACTAAATCCTTAGAATGATATTGACAACTTTGTCTGGGCACAGCTGTGATCATTTGATGTTTAGGCTCCTAATAATCCTTTGTGCCTTCTGGGACTGAGCTTGGCTTTATCTTTGGTATCAGAATTATTGGTATACTGGAACATGTAATAGCTTGTGAGTAGCTTCTAGGCTTCCTCATAGAGCGTGCCCTGCTTATTAAAGTGACTGGAGTGTATTTCTTGTATTGCACTTTCTTAAAGATTTTGCCTTCTGGAATCCATCCCTGGCAGTTTCAATAAAGGAGGCCTCCATTCTGTGATTCCTCTAAGCTGTCTTCACTTCCTTCTGCAAGTCTAGCATCATGGCCAGAAGGAAATACTCTCCCGCAATACATTATTATGCCATGTACTTTCATTGATGGTGCTTCAGATTACTAGGATACCTTGTGGAAGACTTTCATGGCAAACAGTATGTCAAAAATTATTTTGAGATATGATATTTTCTGTATGAACCAACTAGTTTTTGCTATAAAATCCACTTACTTCACATATGTGTCTGTCTTCTATCTTCTAGAAGACAAATATCACAAAGATGGGGGTATCCACCTGTTTTACTAGCAGGTGTAAACTAAATTCTTACACTATTTTCTGGCCTATAGTAAGTTTCTCAAAAATATTTATTGAATAAATATGCCTCTTCTTCTTCAGGATAGACTGAGACCTGCCTTATGTACTCCAGGCCAGGTTATTAGGCCTAACAGCTTCAGAGTGTTAGACTTCCCCACATCACCTTCGTCTTTCCTGAGAGTATCAATCCATTGAACAGTTTTTCTTCAAACATTATCCTGTTATGACCAACACAGCAGTCAAAGAAGGACTGCCTATAGTGTCTGAAAGTTCCCAGCATAATCGATGCCCATCTTTAAAGCCTCATTTTCAACAATGTAGTATAGGCTGGGCTAGGAGTAGAGCAGAATGATGGCAGAAATAATATTTTTGATGGTTGAAATACCATCCATCTTATTGAGAAACAATTTGGACATGTCCTTTGCACAATGAAGTCAGTTATGTTAAGTGGACAGTGAAAAGTCAAATCGTGTATGGCTTTGTATCTTGCAAGCACAGCAAAGAGAAGGCAGCTGTGATTGTTGGAGAGACTCCAAGATTTGGGTTCTAATTTACTGATGACATAAAATTCCATTTCTTTTGTCCTGTGCATTGCTTAAGATGTTCCATAGATCCAAATTCTTGGACAAGCAGCCTACAGAATGTCCAATTGAAAAAGCAGTTCACCATGCATTGCAAGTATATTACAGTTCCTCAGCCCAGGAATTCAGCTAACATCCGGGCATCTCAGAAGAGGTCAATAGCAGCTCAATTTGTAATAGCTAAAATGTGGAAGCAACCCAAGTGTCCATCCACAGAAGACTGGATTAAAAAACTGTGGCATTTTTATATAATGGAATATTATTCAGCTATAAAGAAAGACAGTTTTGGGGACTTTGTAGGCAAGTGGTCAAAACTGGAGTCCATACTCATAAGTGAAATAAATCAGCGGTACATGTGCAGGCAAC